>CM028143.1:15387632-15800132 GCA_016403345.1 Corylus heterophylla | reverse complement strand
AGTTATATTAGGACTTTATTTTATTTTTAATATTTTCCTGAATTATTCAGATTTGGATATTGTTATTTTAGGATAATATTTAGAATATTTTTTTTAGGAGATTTTGTAGGCTTCTAATATGGGGCATGAACGTGTACAAAGAGGGGGGAATCATCAGACTAGACATGCATCCTCTCCCCTCTTCTCTAACTTCTCATTTGAGTTTTAATCATGGCCCTGCGCAGCTAAACTTTTATAATTGGTTGAAGGAAACAGAAGCCTCGGAATCAATAAAACTATGAGATCTAATTTGTTTTTATTGTTCAATTTATGCTTTGAGTATCGGATGTTCTTATGTGCCTATTTTCATGATTGTCTCGTTTAATTACTAGGAGGCCAACTAGTTTATTATTCGTTGCAATCTACTGCTAGGTTAGATATCAAATCCATAATTGTTTGATCCCTCCAATTTGTGAAGCAACTAAGATTTAATGATTTGCTGCGTCAGAAATTATTAGATCTTAGGAAGAACGTTCGGCGAAATTAAATGCAACCGCTTGTGCTTGTGTTGTTTAGCTTCATCGATCTCTCTATGTCTTAAGGCTGCTACTAGATTAAACCTTTAGCGCTTGTCTTGGGTTGTTTAGTAGTTAAGGGTAATTAGATCGCTTGTTTTCTAATTAACTACAACTAAGGAGCGATAGGAAAATAGTTCAAACGGTGAATATTCAAAGTATGAATTGATATATACTTGCATCGATGATCAATTGTAAAATTCTGATGGTGGATGTTGACTTAGACCAAGGTTTGTTCTTTTGATTTATTTCAATACTTTAATTTGAATTGTTCCTTAGTTGTTCTGCTTAAAATTGTTTTCGTTATACTCAAACCCCCCCCATCCTTGTTCATGTAGCATAAAACTAGGCTAAATACTCTCCGTGGGAACAACCCTTACTCGCATTACTACATGTATTTTTAGAAGTATAGGTTTTATTTTTGGTTGCCTACGACAACACACCATTCATATTGCTCCAATTCTTATCATCATGTTAGCAATTGTCCATCAGTTGAACAATTTTCTAATTTTTCTTATGAGCAAATGAATACTTCTTTCTCCAACCCAGGGTTTGAATCAAATTCCAATTTTTACAACCCGGACTGTAGTAACCATTCTGATTTCTCATGGCAAGTTCAAGCCACGGGAAATTATGCTCCCCAACCTTATGAACTGCACCATTCAGACTATCTGTAGTTTGATTACCAATTCCTCCATCCTTCATCATGTAATCAAGTGCCACAATCACAATTATCATTGGAAAACATACTCAAAAGCGTTCATGCAGTCAACTAACCAAGTCGCACAGTCAAATAGCCAATGCATACAAGAGCTCAAGAATTCCACCACGGTCGATAACCAAGCCATTCAAGAGATCAAAGATGCCACTATGGCCAACACTCAAGCAATTGCAAAGTTGGAAGGACAGATTGGTCATCTAGTTGCTGAATTCAACAGAATAGAGGAAGAAGACCTTTAAAGTCAACTGATGGCTAGAGGACACTACATGATTGCTGAGGATGATTCTAGCAATTCTTATCATGAGGATGTCCAAACCACCACCACACTTGGGAGTGAGGAAATTGTTGATAACAATGAGGAGGAAGAAAAAGAGGAGCAAGTTGAGCCTCCAGCAGATCATAATCTGTCCAATGATAAGGAAGTAAGTGCTAAAGCTCCTTCCTTGTTCATAGTCCCTATTGAGACACATCATGAACTCAAAGCTTCAGCTCTTCAATGTCTCAAAGAGCCATCTTATGTCAAGATCTTCAAGGACTTATGCACACAAGCTCGCAAATTTGGGAATTGTCTTCCTAAGAAGATCCGTTGAAGCAAGCAAGTTGGCTACCTAAGATGGCAAAATATCCTTCCAAAATGCTATGAAATTCAAAAGAAGAAATAGAGGAAGGGATTGGTTGGACATCCAAATGATCGGAGAAAGTACGGTAAATTTTCTTTTCCATTTTATTTTCCGCACATTTTCTTTCTTTCCTTTTTCATTTTATCTTTTGTTATTTTATTTTTGTTTCTGACAGCAATTAATCTTTTGATGCTTGTTTCTGTGAGAAAATATTACTGTTAGTTTTTGACAGGTGTTTTGGTGTTTAAGTTTAGGGGACGCCATGGCCTTTTGCACACTCAGATGTTTCCTTCCTTCTAGTAATGTATTTCTATACTACACATTGAGGACAATGTGTAATTCAAGTTTGAGAGTATGGAAAGACACGCTGTCTGCTTGCTCTATATATATATATATATATATATATATATATATATATATATATATATATATATATATATATATATATATTGTTCTATGTTGTTGTCAAGTTTGAGTTAAACTATAACTGTGGTTTATTTTTCAATGGCTTAAAGTGTTGAACACATGATCATTTCATTAGGAATCTGAGTCCTTTAACTTATTTTTGGGCAAAAGAGACTTCACTTGTTTTGAGTTGAATTATCATGAGTACATTAGCATGTAGTCTGTGAGGTATTAATTTGAGCTTAATCATGTTTATCTAGAGATTTGTTGGATGACCTATTGATGAATAACCCTAGCTTGCAAAGAAAAAAAAAAAAAAAAAAGAGACAATTTTGAGTTTTTTCACTGAGTAACTGGACCTCTTGCCTCATTAAGTAGTGAGTGATTGCGTAAAAGATGTGAAGTTCAGTTTGGTTGATGGTATAGCTAGCTTGGCTTCGTAGCCTTTTTTACTTGAGTTTATAAACCCTTAGGGATGTTTCTACATCTAGTGCCATAAAGCCATCTGGCTTGGGAGTTTACATAAGTCAATTAGAAAGTTTAAGGGAGCTAAGCATTGCACAACCTACACACACACACACACACAAAAAAAAAGCATATCTTGCCTTGGTTGTTTCATTTGATACGGATTCCTACGAATTTTGAGGTACTTGTTTTGAGATTAAATTGAAGCCTCATGATTATATACTATTTTAACTTTGTACCTATCGAAACATGTGATGTTTTAACTACCCATTTATGAGTTATTTGATTTTGGATGCCCTAATACTTGTGATGATGATGTTTGTCTTTTTAAGCTTGCTCATAAATAAGAACCATTGTTTGTGTGAAATTTTATTCTTTTCAACAACATAGAGTTACTTGTTTTGAGATTAAATTGAAGCCTCATGATTGTATGCTATTTTAACTTTGTACCTATTGAAACATGTGATGTTTTAACTACCCATTTATGAGTTATTTGATTTTGGATGTGATAAGCGCTGAATGTTGCACATTCAAGCCCCTTAATTTGCATATGTTAATTCCTTAGCATTGTTATTTGTTTGATTTTGTTTTGTTTTTGTATTTCAGGTCTTATTTGACAAACCATTGAAAATTGGGCTTAAAAGCACACTTTGAGAAGACCTAGAAGATATGATTAAACTTAACAAATCATGGTTAAGTTTAATCAAATAAAGGAAGGGATTAATTCGGAATTTCGCAAATTGGAGTCAAAATCGGATTAGATTCAAATTTGGATTCTGCATATGTCTCGGTATTTTAGTCATAACTTTCAGCTCAAATATCCGATTTAGATTATTCAAGCGGCACTGGAAAGCTAACTCAAATTTCTACAAATCATTGTGAAATATAATTTTCCTAATTCGGAGTGCCGCAATGCCAAAATCGCCCTTCAAGATAGGAACGCAATTATGGGCAAATCCTATTCCGATTTGGATTTGGTTTTCAGTCTCCCAATTGGACTGGGAGACTGCTCTCCGGTTTTCTCAGTGTTTCTAGTGTTTTTAGGGTTCTCCTAATCCCTATAAATAGGGCTCTAAACATTGTAAATAGACAGACAGCTTTCTAGAGCAAAATTCAGTAAAATAGTCTTTGGAGCTTAGAATATCATGAGCGGCTAAACCCCTTCGTGGGGTGTTGATGTAACCCTATATAAGCACAATGGTTTGATTGTATTTAATTTCTAGATTTTCAATTTATGCATGTTGATTGTATAATTATGAGGATTGCTACATTTGATTTATGTTCTTAATTATTAAATGCAATTGTTCTTAAATTCCAAAATCAATATTTGTGAAATTATTCTCTTGTCTTAGAAAATATTTTACTTTTGTTGATCTCAAATCATTCTTGTTTTCTGTGATTATGAGGATGATGGTTATACAATGGGTTTAATTGACATATTATCAATAGGATTTAATAGGCCATGCCTAAGGAAGACGGATTGTACTACACCCTAGTTTAGTGTAATTTAGGTAGACAATCCGTGCTAACCGAAGATGGGTTACACTTATTCATTGATTGTATGTATCCTATTAAAGAATTTGATAATTTATACCAAGGGAAGACGGGTCGTACCGCATCTTAGTGGTTAGGTGGACGATCCATGCCAACCGAAGATAGATTATGCTTATTCTTTAACAAAGTAGTTTCTTGTTAATTATAACATTCATAGAATGAATTTCTGGGATTAATTATGATTAACCATTGTTGTGCGGATAGAGGTGAAGTCAATACTCTACACTCTCTCTCTTATTTTAAATATCTTTTATTTTCATGCACTTTAGTTTCAAAGAAAATCAAATCAATTCTCTTTTGAATTAAGTTAATTTTAATCTTTTGAATTTTGATAATAAAACCCATGCAGTCCTTGAGGTTCGACACTCTCTCTATAGCCGTATCCTACAAAGATTCGTCCTATTGCGAGTGGTTATTTTTATAATTGATATTTTTGGTCACAAAAATACCACATCAATTTTTGGCACCGTTGCCGGGGACTGCTTATCGGTTTTATTGTCAAATTTTAGAGATTAATTTTAGCTTAATAATTTATTTCCCTGTTTTAAGTTGCTAATTTTTAATTCTGTTTTGTGTTGATTTTAGTTTTTTAGAAACTGCAAACAGGTCCGCAGCTGCCTTTTCTGTGACTGCAATCGAGCGCATCCCGCGTGCGATCGAGCGCACAGACGCACTCCAGCAAGGATCCAAGCCATCAGCGCTCGAGCCCTCCACTCCTGCGCTCGCACCCATCTATGGCAATATGCTCGAGTGCACCCTTCTGTGCGATCGAGCGCACTTGCGGCATCCTGCATCCAGACCCTAAGTGCACACTAAGGCCGTTTGTGAGCTTGTTTGTTTTCTGTTTTAGCTTAATTTTTTCCTGTTTTCTTTTAAATTTCTGGTTAGTTTATGTTAGGTCGTCGTTCTTTATCTTTTCCATTAATTTCTTGCGACCTTGAAATCGAACGCACTCTTAGACAAATTAGATCCCAAAAGAACTCTAATTTGCTAGAGGAACGTTCCACTGAGACTATGGGGGACGGTAATCACGTAGCATTGCAAGATCACTATCTTCCTACCACTTACACTACTCCCACATGTCTCCGGTTGCCGGAAATTATGGCAACCCATTATGAAATTAAGCCTAGCACCATACGCAGTTTACCTTCCTTTTTAGGGCTTAGCACTGAAAATCCTTATGAATTCCTCGGTGATTTCGAATCAATCTGTGAGACCACTAAAATGAATGGATTCACTGAGGATGCCCTAAGGATGCGTCTTTTTCCTTTCTCCCTCAAGGAAAAAGCCAAACATTGGTTCCAATCCTTAACACCCAATTCTATCACTTCTTGGGCGCAATTGCAACAAGAATTTCTTAAGAAGTACTTTCTCATAGGCATGACCAATGATACTAGGAGAGCCATCACTACATTCTCCCAGTATGAGGGAGAGGATTTCCATGAGACTTGGGATAGGTTGCAGACCTTGCTTAGATCATGTCCACACCACGCTGTCCCAAAATGGTAGCTAGTGCAATGTTTTTACGATGGCCTGACTGAGTCTAATAGAAAAATGGTGGATGCATCATGTGGGGGAACATTCATGTTAAAAAGTGAAGATGAAGCTTGGTCTATGTTTGAAAACTTGAGTAACAACTCTCTTCAGCAGGTTTCTACCAAACGGAGGGCACCAGCACCTAAAGCACTTAAGAAGGGAGTTTGTATGAAGCAAGCCATTCCCCAAACATGGCCAACCAAGTGGTTGAAGCTATCTCCAAGAAGCTAGACCAAGTTCTGTTGACTGCTGGTTTTGCTCCTAATGCTGCTCACACACACACCGAATCATGCTCATTATGTTCCAGTCCTATGCATCAGGTAAATAACTGCCCTGTTACTGGAAATTATACTGACATTTCTAATAAGTAGGTTAATGCAGCTTTCTCCAGACCGGGTAATGATCAGTACTTCAATACCTACAACCCCGGGTGGAGAAATCATCCAAATTCCTCGTAGGAGAATTCAAATTCGGGCAACTCAGCCCTAGGGCCATACAATCAAGCTCAATCCAACAGGCAGCCCTACCAACCTCAGTCCACTTACCGGCCTCCACAACAACAATACCAGGCCGCACCACCTCCCTCAGATTCTAATTTTGAGGATCGGATACTAAAAATGATAAGTGAGCTAACGGGTGAGATAAAGCAGACAGTGAAATCTCAACAGGAACGTTATACCCCTCAATTCTTCACCGAGATAGACGCCAGGATGGAAGCTCATGTTGAACAAATCGTCAACCACCTCAATAGGATGGAAGAAGAAGAGCTTCAAAGTCACCCGGTGGCCATTCCTGATGAAAACTACATAGAGGAAGAGAGTACTTTGTGTCATGAGCAAGCTATCACCACACTGAGGAGTGGAGAGGTGGTCGGAAACCACGTGGAAGAAAGGAAGGAGGAGCAAATTGAGGTCCCACAGGATCTACATTGGGAAAAAAGCAAGGAAGCGAGCACTGAGGCTTCTTCACCATCACCTCCTATTCCTGAGATGCCATATGAGCCTCGAGCCCCTATTCAAGGTAATCTGAAATCTTCATTTTTAGGGACAGATGACACTATCCCGGTCATTATTTCTTATGACTTACCAAGAGGCCAGGTGGGTAGTCTGTTAGGGCAGTTAGACGAGGAAAAAGTGACCATCGAGAAGGATCTACCTCGATATGCTGACATTTGGAATTACCCATTTGTGGGTAAAATTTATTCTCTTTGGTCCAAGAGAAGAAAAGATTGGTGCTTCAAATTTAAACTTAAAGGTCAGAGAACACTGCGCGCATCAAGGATATGGATTCCGTTCCATATATTTTGACTAGATGAGTCAGTTTCATAAGATTAAGTGCAAGCCCTGTGCGCTTGACTCCTCATTCCACTAGGGCATATGATCTCCATCCAGGTTTATTTTATCCATTGTTATTTCATTCTTTGATTATCTTTTTACAACAATGTGTGCACTTGATTGGTATTTGGTTGGAGTATCACTTTATTTTTAGGACATGTGTTTTTGCATTCAAGTTTGGGGGTATGATATGCCCACATCTGCTCATTCAGGTATTTTTGTACTCTTGATCTTATTCTTTAGTTCTATACATACATTGGGGACAATGTATGATTCAAGTTTGGGAGTATGGAAAAACAAAACACGGTCCATTTTTGTTGTTATGTCATTCTTAAGCATATGGTTGAGCTTTGATTTTGGTTTAAATTTCATTGATAGGCTTAAAGTTATGAACACATGATCATATGACTTAGGGATTTTAAGTCTTGTTACTTACTTTTGGCAATATGAGATGTTTCTTGTTTCAATTTAAATCTATCTTGAGCACACTAGCACATGTCTGTGAGGTATGAATTTTGAGACCAATTATGTTTGTTTTCAATGTCTTGAATTCTGTTGGGTGACATATTGGATGAATAACTTTGGCATGATATATATGTATAAAATAAAAGAAAAAAATAAAAAATAAAAATAAAAATTCAAGTTTGAATTTTTCACTGAGTAACCGGACCTCTTGCCTCATTAAGTAGTGAGTGTTCGCATCAAAAAGTGAAATTTTTTGGGTTGATTAATAAAATGGCAAGCTTAGCTTCGTAGCCTTTTTGACTCGAGTTAGTAAGTCCTTAGGGGTGTCTTTACACCTAGTGCCCTAAAGCCATTTGGTTTGGGAGACATTGGCCTAACACTCGATACATGGGTCAACTAGAAAGCTTAAGGGAGCTAAGCATTGCAAAGCCTACAACAAGAAAAAAGAAAAAAAGAAAAAAAGAAAAAAAATGTATGCCTTGGTTGTTTCATTTGATATGAAGTCCAATGAATTCTGAGATGGTGATTCATTCATATTGAAATTATTTTGAAGCCTCATGACTATGTGTTAGTTCACTTTGCACTAATTGAAATTTGTGTATCTCAATCTGCCATTGGTAAGTGATTTGACTTGTAATTCCTTGGAATTTTGAAGATGGAGTTTATAATTTTAAGCTTGCTAATGAATAAGAACCATTATTTTTGTGATACTTTATCCTTTTGAATGACATAATGATGACAATGTTTGTGGGTATCATTCCTGAAAAACCTTCACGAGACTTCACTCGTCCTCTAGGGAATGCCTAGGGGTTTAAAAGGCTTGTTGCATACGCTAAATGCAATCGTACATCCCACGAAAGATGGACTTATCTTTTTGTTTTTCAGTTTATTTTCTGTTTCATATTGCTAAGGGACTAGCAATATGTAAGTTTGGGGGTGTGATAAGCGCCGAATGTTGCACATTCAAGCCCCTTAATTTGCATATGTTAATTCCTTAGCATTGTTATTTGTTTGATTTTGTTTTGTTTTTGTGTTTCAGGTCTTATTTGACAAACCATTGAAAATTGGGCTTAAAAGCACACTTTGAGAAGACCTAGAAGATATGATTAAACTTAACAAATCATGGTTAAGTTTAATCAAATAAAGGAAGGGATTAATTCGGAATTTCGCAAATTGGAGTCAAAATCGGATTAGATTCAAATTTGGATTCTGCATATGTCTCGGTATTTTAGTCATAACTTTCAGTTCAAATATCCGATTTAGATGATTCAAGCGGCACTGGAAAGCTAACTCAAATTTATACAAATCATTGTGAAATATAATTTTCCTAATTCAGAGTGTCGCAATGCCAAAATCGCCCCTCAAGATAGGAACGCAATTTTGGGTGAATCCTATTCCGATTTGGATTTGGTTTTCAGTCTCCCAAAAGGACTGGGAGACTGCTCTCCGGTTTTCTCAGGGTTTCTAGGGTTTTTAGGGTTTTCCTAATCCTTATAAATAGGGCTCTAAACATTGTAAATAGACAGACAGCTTTTTAGAGCAAAATTCAGTAAAATAGTCTTTGGAGCTTAGAAGATCATGAGCGGCTAAACCCCTTCGTAGGGTGTTGATGTAACCCTATCCAAGCACAATGGTTTGATTATATTTAATTTCTAGATTTTCAATTTATGCATGTTGATTGTATAATTATGAGGATTGCTACATTTGATTTATGTTCTTAATTATTAAATGCAATTGTTCTTAAATTCCAAAATCAATATTTGTGAAATTCTTCTCTTGTCTTAGAAAGTATTTTACTTTTGTTGATCTCAAATCATTCTTGTTTTCTGTGATTATGAGGATGATGGTTATACAATGGGTTTAATTGACATATTATCAATAGGATTTGATAGGCCATGCCTAGAGAAGACGGATTGTACTACACCCTAGTTTAGTGTAATTTAGGTAGACAATCCGTGCTAACCGAAGATGGATTACACTTATTCATTGATTGTATGTATCCTATTAAAGAATTTGATAATTTATACCAAGGGAAGACGGGTCGTACCACATCTTAGTGGTTAGGTGGACGATCCATGCCAACCGAAGATAGATTATGCTTATTCTTTAACAAGGTAGTTTCTTGTTATTTATAACATGCATAGAATGAATTTCTAGGATTAATTATGATTAACCATTGTTGTGCGGATAGAGGTGAAGTCAATACTCTACACTCTCTCTCTTATTTTAAATATCTTTTATTTTCATGCACTTTAGTTTCAAAGAAAATCAAATCAATTCTCTTTTGAATTAAGTTAATTTTAATCTTTTGAATTTTGATAATAAAACCCCTGCAGTCCTTGAGGTTCGACACCCTCTCTATAGCCGTATCCTACAAAGACTCGTCCTATTACGAGTGGTTATTTTTATAATTGATATTTTTGGTCACAAAAATACCACATCAGGATGCCCTAATGATTGTGATGATGATGTTTGTCTTTTTAAGCTTACTCATGAATAAGAACCATTGTTTGTGTGAAATTTCATTCTTTTCAACAACATAGTGCTACAATGTTTGTGGGTATTATTCATGTTAAACCCTCACGAGACTTCGTTTGTCCACTAGGGATGTCTAGGAGTTTAAAGGCTTGTTGCATATGCTTAATGCAATCGTCTCTCCCACGAAAGAGGATTTATGTTTAGTGCTTTCATTTTATTTTTAGTTTTGTTTTGCTAAAGGACTAGCAAAATGTAAGTTTGAGGGTGTTTGATGAGTGACAAATATTACATATTTGAGCCACCTAATTTACACTGATTAATCTTTTAGCTGTGTTATAATCTGATGTCTTGTGCTAGTTTTGTGGTTTTAAGAGTTTTGCAGGTTGCTAAGGGAAAATGGCGGATTTAAAGTGAAAAATGCAAGATTTGGAGAAAAGCTGCCAACAGACGTGGGATCGAGCACAACATTCTACGCTCGAGCGCATTTGCGCTCAAGCCCAGCATAGCAATGATCGATCGCAGACACACCCAAGACAAGCCCCAGCGCCTGAGCACACCTGCGCTGCAGGAGGAGTTATGCATGCTCGAGTGTGATCGAGCGCCCTCGTTGAACTGGCGCCGAAATTAGGTTAAAAAGCCCTGAAAACCCTAGTTAAAGCCCTATAAATAGAATAGACTTCATAGAATTTTGTAGGAGGCTATAGAGTACGAAATTTCATAGTAGAGAGGGGAGTTTATGGTCTTCTATCTTTTGGTGTTCTCAACTTTGGAGTTTTAATTTGTAAGCTTCTCTACTCTCCATGGATTCTATTACTTTTGTTTTAGATTTCAATTCCATTAAAGGCTAAACCCTCAACTAAGGTTGAGGATGAAGCCTCACTTATGATTAGCAACATTATTCTCATGTGATGTAATATTTTCCAATTTTATTAAGTTTGATATTCTAATTGTTTTATTTTAACTCAATTTGTGGAATGATTCTTGGATATCTTTTGTAATTCAAGGATACATTTGATGATTTGGGATAATTTCACATAATTGATTGTTTTATCAATCAATTATGTAAAATCACTGGCATAATTTAGTAATGGGTGTCTTTAGTTTTATCACAGTTTCTGGCTCATGGTAGTTTCAGAATTTCAGATCCAGTCTTCTAGATATTTCTTAAGGAAGAAGACAACTACGTGTACCTCAAGAGTATTTTTTTTTAACCCAAAACGATTCGTTTAACTAAATACAAAGGGTGCGTTTTAGTAATACTACCTTATCATGGCTAACACACTCATCATAATATTTTTTTTTTAAAAAAGACATCTATATGCCGACTTAAGCACCAGGTGTGAAGGGTAAAGGGGTTAAGTTACCTAGGAGGCTAGTTTTACACGTTGACTAAGTCTTGATAGTTAATTTCTTACCATTAAAAAAAAAAACAATAATAAATAACAATACAAAAAAAGAAAAGAAAAAAGTTAAGCATTAGTGAAATTCTTGTAGGACTTCACTACTTAACCTATATATAAATAGTGTGAAGGGAGGCGTCAGTGAGTAGTTTTAAAAGTAATTTGTGGTTCATTACTTTCAAAATTGAATTGCAAATTGTCAAATCCCTTTGTCCTCATAATTGGTCAATTTTTTCTTCTTCAAGACAATCAACAATTCAAATACGGTGAAAAGGCATGTACAATTGAACAAAAAGTCACATCTTTTTCTGACAATTTCTCTTTCTCGAAAAGTTTCAGGTATGTAATCAAAATTTTATATTAATTTATTTTTCAATTTATTATTAAATTAAAAAAAATGTCTCTTTATTTTATATTTAGATTGGTCTATATATATATATATAGTTTTTGTTATATATATTAGGGGTAAATACTAAATAACCCCTAGGTTTCACTTAATTTTTTTTCCTCCTAGGGTTTACTTTTTATAACAAGAAGTCCTTCTGATTTTGATAAAAGACCAAATTCATTCTTCCATCCATTGACCGTTATTTGACCTAACGGAACTTCATGTGAACCAATTAGAAGCTGACATTTGGCATAAGTGGCCACGCCATCAGTGATGACGTGGCACATAATTAAATTTTTTATATTTTTTTAAAATTAAAATTAACATAAATATACTTGGGGGTGGCTATTTTTTTTTTTTTTTGAGCCACCCCAATTTATATATATATATATATATATATATATATATATATATATATATATATATATATATATATATATATATATATAAATTGGGGTGGCTCAAAAACACAAAAAAATCTCAAGATCGTGGTCCACCACCCCTTGGTGCCCAAGGGGTGGCAAACCACCCTAATGGTGGTTTGGGGTGGTTTGCCACCCCAATTTTTTTTTTTTTTTTGATATATATGAAAAGATATATTTTTAAAATTTTTTAATTTTAATTTAAAAAAAATCAAAAATTTAATTAGGTGCCACGTCATCACTAATGACGTGGCCACATATGCCAAATGCCAGGTTCTAATTGGTCTACGTGGAGTTCTGTTAGGTCAACTAACGGTCAATGGACGGAAGAATGAATTTGGTCTTTTATCAAAACCAGAAGGACCTCCTGTGATAAAAAGTAAACCCTAAGGAGAAAAAAAAAATTAAGTGAAACCCCTGGGGGTTATTTAGTATTTACCCCTATCTTAATTGTATGAAATATATATTGTAATTACTTGAGAATATGGAGAACAACAATGATTCCATTGAGCTCCAATCAAATTTTAAACGAGCTTGTGTCGAAGTAGATTTAGCAAATTTGCCAATAGATCATTGCTTAAGCCAAAAAAAAAAAAAAAATTATGATTATCATATTAATGATTGAGACCAAATCCGAATAATATATTTACAAAAAAACAGAAAAAAAAAAAAAAAAAGAAGCTTTCCAACCAGTTAACCATGATTTTCCAAAAATAGAATTTGAAAAAACATGGTGTTGTCTTAATCCAGCATGGTTCAAAGAATATGATTGGTTGGAATATATCATTTCAGAAGATGTTGCGTATTGCTTATATTGTTATCTCTTCAAACCATACACTGGAAATCAAGCAGAGGGAAACTCGTTTGTTACTGAAGGGTTTAGAAATTAGAAGAAGAAAGAGAAATTAAAGAGTCATGTGGGGGTTAAAATAGTACACATAATCAAGCTCGACGAAGATGTGAAGCTTTGTTAAATCAGAAACAAAACATTCAATGGAGAACAACAATGATTCCATTGAGCTCCAATCAAACTCTAAACGAGCTCATGTCGAAGTAGATTTAGTAAATTTGCCAATAGATCATTGCTTAAGAAAAAAAAAATTTATGATTATCATATTAATGATAGAGACCAAATCCGAATAACATATATATATATATATTATAAAAAAAAGCTTTCCAACCAGTTAACCATGATTTTCCAAAAATAGAATTTGAAAAAACATGGTGTTGTCTTAATCCAGCATGGTTCAAAGAATATGATTGGTTGGAATGCATCATTTCAAAAGATGTTGCGTATTGCTTATATTGTTATCTCTTCAAACCATACACTGGAAATCAAGCAGGAGGAAACTCGTTTCTTGCTGAAGGGTTTAGAAATTGGAAGAAGAAAGAGAAATTACATAGTCGTGTGGGGGCTAATAATAGTACACATAATTAAGCTTGACAAAGATGTGTAGCTTTGTTAAATCGGAAACAAAACATTCTAACATTTTTTTGATAAGTAATCAAATCAGCAGAAAAAAGAATATAGAACTCGTTTGAATGCATCAGTTGATTGTATTCGCTTTTTACAGCAACAAGGATTAGCATTTCGTGTCCATGATGGATCTAAAGACTCAAGTAATCAAGGAAATTTCTGTGAATTGTTGCAGTTTCTTGCGAAACATAATGAAAAAATTGACAAGGTTGTCTTAGAAAATGCTCCTGAAAATCATCAAATTACTGCCCCAGACATTCAAAAAGAAATAGCAAATGCTGCAACAAATGAAACTCTAGATGTTATTCTAAAAGATCTTGGAGACTCGTCATTTGCTATCTTAGTTGATGAATCTTGAGATATATCTGTCAAAGAACAATTGGCAATAGTTTTGCATTATGTTGATAAGCGGGAGCATGTGATTGAGCGTTTTTTAGGCATTACACATGTTAGCAATACTATAGCTGCAATATTGAAGATGACAATTGAGTCAGTACATAGCAAGCATCATTTAAGTATTAGCAAATTGCGAGGATAAGGATACGATGGAGCTAGCAATATGCGAGACGAGTTGAATGGACTTAAAACACATTTTGAATGATAACTCATCTGCCTATTATGTTCATTACTTTGCACATCAACTTAAACTAATTTTAGTTGTTGTTGCTAAAAATCACATCCAAATTGCAAATTTTTTAGCTTGGTTAATAGTGTTTTTAATGTTATTGGAGTATCATGCAAATGTCATGATGCACTTCGTGAAAAACGAATTGCTGAAGTTGTGGAAGCACTGCGAAATAATGAAATTTCTACTGGTCGTGACTTGAATCAAGAAATTAATCTAAAGAGACCTGGAGATACGCATTGGAGTTCTCATTATGGTGCAATTGTTAATCTTATTCTTATGTTTTTTTCGTCATTGAAGCGATTGAAGATATTGTGGAAGATGGTTTGTATTTTGAATAGAGAATAGAAGCAAATATACTAATTCAATCGTTCCAGACTTTTGAATTTGCTTTCAATTTACATTTGATGAAAAGTGTTTTGGGAATTACAAATGAGTTATCTCAAGCATTACAAAAAAAAGATCAAGATATTCTGAATGCGATGAAGTTGGTTAAAGTTTCAAAGCAGCGTTTACAGGCTATGAGAGAAGATGTGTGGAACTCTGTATTGGAACAAGTTTTTGTTTTTTTGTACCAAAAACAACATTGTTGTTCCCAATATAGATGATTTGTACCAACCTCGATCACAACAAAAAGCTCCAAGCATTAAAAATTCACATCATTATTGTGTAGAGCTTTATTATACTACTATAGACATGCAACTTTAAAAACTCAATAGTGGCTTTAATGATGCAAATTCTGAATTATTACTTTGTGTTGCGTGCTTAAGTCTAGGTTGTAACGCCCCGATATTTGAACTAGCAAATATCGAAGTCGTGACGCTGCAACTTTAGAAAATACAATCTTACAGCGGAGTATGTATATTTTTTTTTTCTTTGACCTAGGAATAACTTACACAACACAGTTGAGCTGACTGAAATACCTCAATGTGATATATTATTAAATAAAATAGAAACATGGTTTTCATTACAACATATGTACACACTAGGTGTACCAAATATATGCCACAGATGGCACCTAAAGTAACATAGTAATATCTATTAAGTTTACACACATCACCATACATAATAAAAGCGATTAACATAAATGAGACTTGCTCCATAGAGTAAGCATAAATCTCGCAGCAGATGGTCTATCAACCATCAAAACCAGAAAAGGACCATCGTCCTCACTTTCTATCCTCAGATCAAGATCTATGTAAAGATGACGTTATCATATTTACATAGGCAAACAAGTGAGTAATCTATTTTCCTAGATATAAAGACTAAAAGACTAGTTTGAACAAATAAGATTAAAGATTAAAATATATAATAATGAATGAGTTGTGAATGCAGCAGAATGTGATTAGTTTGTGTTTTATGATAATCTTTCTTCGAACCTCTTCTCATGAGCTCTCACCCGCTTACGTCCGTTATATCCTCACACTTTAGAGGTTTACCTGCTTGGTCTCTGGCAACTACACCGCTTGACTTAGTTATATATTAGGCTGTTGGACGGTTATATACCCCCATCCACTGAGATACCGACAGTTCCTCGCGGCAATCCACCCAGCTTGTTCTTAAGGTGGCTATCTTATCAGCCCATTTTATTAGACACATTATGCAGCAGTTGTATTGCAAAATTATATCAATAAGACAAAATAAGAATTCCTATAACAATAAAACAAAGCTAGTACTCAGTAAGTATATCCATACTTACTCTCCTTAGTGTAGTATTCTGCTCCACTTCTGCATATAATACATACATACAAACAATACTTAGTTCATTCTCCAATCATATCATTATTTAAAGACCCTCATCTTTTTATATTTATTTATTATCCGTCACTTCATCTTTACTTACTCATTTTATTATATTAATTTAAGATAGTTACTTATAACTAACTTTATGCCTGAATTCATTTTTGGTGACGAGGCTAATGGCCAGTATCACTAAATACAAACAAGTATTATAAATAATATATATAAAACATGACTCATATTTTGGAGATGAGACCAATGGTCCGTACCTACCAAAGTATGAATCAAAATTTAAATGACAATAAAAGAAATGACTGAATGTAAATACTGAATTCATATTCTGGGGATGACCGCCAAAAATATGAATTAAAATTTAAATGACATAAAAGAAATAACTGAATGTAAATAATGCATATTTCGGGGATGATGGTCCTTACCGTCAGAAATATGAACAGAAATTTAAATGACATAAAAGAAATAACTGAATGTAAATAATGCATATTTCGGGGATGACATCAAATGGTCTTTACCGCCAGAAATATGAACAGAAATTTAAATGACATAAAAGAAATGATGAATGTAAATATCTGAAAGTAAATAATATATAGATAATATTATAAGTCCTTAATTGATTTTGTCCACTAACTCTTTATTATTAATTCACTTGTTCCATTACTTTATTTTACATTATACGCTTATTGGGTCTTTAAACAATTAAATGAGGACAAGTAATAAAAGCAATAAATCATGATATTTATACAAGAAACACTTACCCAATAATCCTTTAGAAGTAAAACTCCTCCAAATCTTCTCTAGGTAGCTAGTTTTAGAAAAACGCTTGAACACTACAAGAAAGATCTTAGGCTATATGGTATTTTGACTAGAAGTAAAAATGAAAGGAGGAGTAAACAATTTTACTTGTTCTAAGATTGTAAAAACTTAAGTGAAAGTGAATTTAGCTAAGGCTCTATTTATAAGAGAATGAATGGTTAGGATTTATTTTTACACATTTGATCTAAGGGTTGAGATGGATTTAACCAAAAGAATGAACCTAGTCCATATTTCATGCTCTATACTAATTAGAATTTTCGTCCAAAATGAGGGCAGTGTATTCGATCCATTTTTCAATGTCCAAACGTATCCGATTGACATGAAATTTTGAGAGTAGATAGAGGGCTCCAAGACAAACATTTTATATTTTTGGTTCGACTTCATCCGAGTTCGTTTAAGTCTATTTTTGGCTTATACAAAGTTTCTAATTCAACTTAGGCTTTAACTATTTGCATTCCCACTTGGCCACTTGCCTTATTAAATCATTATAATCATGATATTTACTATAATCATCATTACTAGAAGACTTTAAGCTTTCAACAAAGGTGGCTAGCCTTGGTATCTTTCTTTAGCAGTTTTAATCCCATTTAGACAGTATGAAAATTAAGACACTGCTTTTTAGGCCAAAAACTACAAAACTTCAAATTAATTTCTAACTTCACTAAACACCAATATAAATAATTTATTTACTAGATTGTGTTTAATTATGCTCATAAACATATTAGTGAAGCTAAATTTTAGAATTGAAAGGATATACAAAAGATGTCAAAAATCAATGTAATATACTTGTAACACTAAATAGTTATTCAATATCATTAATCCATATATTATTGATCTAATTTATTCATTTATTCTTTTAATCTATTTAATATTGTTTATATGAGAGTTTTTAAAATCGAGGTCGTTACATAGGTGACTCATTTGCTGCATTTAATAAGAAGAAATTACTTCGTCTTGCTCAATTTTATCCAAATGATTTTTCAGCAATTCAACTTATTACCTTGAATGACCAAACTTAAAACATATATCATTGACATGCGTTCTAGTGATGAATTTGCACCATTCAAAGGAATTGGACAACTTGCTGAGAAGATGGTAGAGATGAAGAAAAATATCGTGTATCCATTGGTGTATTCATTGGTGACATTGTCATTAATTTTGCGTCGCAACTATTGAAAGAACATTTTCAGCAATGAATATTGTTAAAAATTGTTTACATAACATAATGATAGATCAATGGATGAATGATTGTCTAGTCACATATATTGAGAAGGATATATTCAAGACTATCAACAATGAAAAAAATCATGCAGCGATTTCAAGGTATGAAGACTCGTCGAGGACAACTGAATAAATTAACGATAGGCGTGACACAATAAATTGTATGTTACATTATATGTTTTAAATAATAATTTAGTTTCGTTGAATTACTTATTGCAATAATTATATTTTATTAATATTTTTATTTAATTTTTGATTATATTGACCCCCCTGACCCAAAATGTTGGCTACGCCATTGAATAAAACATACTTAAGATTTTATTGTGAGAACTTTGAAAAATATTATTGATCATGAGAATATGTTGCTATGAATTTGTGAGTGCGGATTCTGACACCTTAGTGCTTCTTTACTTGATTAATTTCACTTAATTCTATTTATGCTTTTGATTTTTCATTCACAAAAATAACCTTTCAACTTTTGGAACTAGGTTAAGGTTAAATTGGTTTAGTCATAAATTATGCTTTCAAAAACACAATTCCATATGGGATCGACCTTGCATTTGCAATCCATTAACTGCAAACGATTCATGCATTTGCAAGTTTTAAATTTTGTCACAACAAGGAGTCTTTGCAAAAGGCATGCCAATTTAAGGGGGAAAGTGAAGTTTCCCCAAAGTTTTATATTTAGATGTTTTGGTACATTTGTTATTGGAGGTGAGCTTGTAGTTTCATTTTTTGTTTGTTTGTATACTAAAGTTGTTTAATAAATAAGTGAGCTAAATCATTCAAAGTGGAGGGTGTTCAATATTGAGAAGTACAATTTAGACCACAAAAATTATGGATAACATTATTACAACAATTTATAATATCAATTTAAAAATACTACAATCAAATAATCATCAAACCACAAATGATGCAAACACCAACAATCCTCAACAAAACAATTTGTTGACAAAGAGTTACACCTCAAAGGAAAATCTTTTCGGAGCAGCTAAACCCAAGAGTCCACTACGAAGAATAGTACACTAACAAAGACACTTATAACCCTATAATGCTAAGATTATGTGCCTAGGAGCAGTGGTGGATCCACTGGGTTCCTTGGCACCCCCAAGGATTTAAATTTTTTTATTTATTTATTTATTTTTTTATAACCCGCGGCACCTAAAAAAAAAAAAAAAAAAACAATATTATCAAGTTATCAACCCCTTCAGTGCACTCAGCAGTCTCCACTCTCCCGCAGGCCGCACCGGATTTCTAATTTTTTTTTTTTTTTTTACACACGGCACCCTTAAAAAAAAAAAAATTACCAACCCTTCAGGCTTCAGAAGTCGCCCGCACGCGCATGACACACCAAGGATTTGTAAAATTTTTTCTGTTTTTTTAACCCACGGGCCACGGCACCCTTAAAAAAAAAAAAAAATTTACAATTTTACTTTTTCATCTTCCGCGCCCCAACTGCCCACTGCCCAGCACCCTAGGCCCCATTCCTTCTCCAGTTCGGCTGTTCTCTAGTTCTCCCGCAACTCCGCAAGACCTAGTGACCCACACCACACGGCTGTATACCCCCATCCCCATTCAACCCAATTTGTTGACGGCAAATAAACCAGTCCCACCAAGAAAAAAACCTTTCCCTCTCTCAGTTTCTCACAGCTTTGGTGCTTCGTTAGGCCTCAATATTGAGCGAATCGACGGCCAAACAAGCCGGCTGCAAATCTTAGTCAAATTTTTAGCTACAACCTACAGGTAACCATGAAAGCAAAATGGATAAACTAGGTGCTTAACATTTTTATTTTCTTTCACTTTCTTCAAGTTTCTCTGCAACCGAACATGATTCCCTTGATTTATTATTGTCTCATTTCTTGTTAATTGTTAATTGTTATGCTTGATTCTGGTTGTGGTTGTGTTATACAAATTGTTTGTGATGTATTTAGGTATGATTTTCCATTATCCGTGAGTTTTTTGCACATGACTAAATATTTGTGCACACCACATGTTTGACAAAATGCCTAAGTGACATTCTTGAGCCACTTACCTTGATTCATGACTTCAATTGCTCTTGTTTATTGTCATTATGATTTAAGCTTTTGATTGTGAGGGATATAAGACTTTGTTTCCTTTTTTGGCCTTGCTCAAACTTAACACACATCACATGTTTGATGTAATATCTCAATGATGTGTTATGTGTAGTTGGTCAAATTTCCCTTGTTTTTCTTGGAGTGATTATGGCTAGTGGCGGAGCACCCCCCTAAAAAAAAAAATCTCTAAGACGCTCTCTCTCAGTCTCTCAGATTCTCTCTAGTCTCTTCGTTCTCTGTTCCTTCTATCAAAGATTGTCAGATTCATAGGTAACTCCTTGTCTCCTCCTCCCTGGCTTCTCAATTGCTTTTGTAGTTTTATGTTCTAGTTTTAAATTTATATTTTGCTCCTTTTACAGGAAGAGGGTTTGGGAGAAAAGTTCAAATACTTTGGTGTTTTCTACAATTCAGTTAATTTGGCCCTTTTGGGTTCGGTGGGTTCTTAGGAAATCGAAATCAAAGACACTCTCTTTATCTTCTCAGGTGAGTCACAACACTAATAATTTCCTGAACCCTAAACTTTTGTGCTACATTTTTTATTCATCCTCTGTTTTTCCTCTGTTTAATTTGTGAGTTTTAAACTTTAATGTTTATTTTGTTGCTTATATCCATATAAACTTTGATTAAACATTAATTTAATTTCACTATTAATTCGACTGATTGAATAAACTTTAATATCCGTATGATTGCTTAATTTGTTGTTTAATATTTATAAACTTTGATTGTCTCTTACGGGGTCGTGATTTAACTTGAAAATTTTAGGTTCATGAATCATGTCAAAATTTAAAACTATCGATTCATTCTTCAAAAGGAAAGAAGCCGACATTTCGAAAAGTAATACACTGTTGGAATCTAATGCCGAAACTTCAAATCCCAATGAGCGTCATCTTAAATCTCTAAGGGTTGAAGATGAAGAACATCCTTTTGAATCTCCAATTGCGGAAACACAAGAGATTTATTTTAAATCATCCACACTCAATGTTAATGAAGTTGATGTTTCTTCTATTTCTATAAAGCGAGATCCAGGATTACGTCCTCCGATGTGGGACTATCCAGTCAATCGACGTGATGAAATAAGACGGGCTTATTTGAAAGATGGTCCAAATCGATTTATTCTTACAAATTATCCACTTTCTAGGCCAGAAAATCACCCTCGTTGCTTTCAAGCCTCTTGGTTCACACAATTTCCTTGGCTTGAGTATTCTCATTCTAAGGATGCTGTATATTGTCTACCATGTTATCTTTTTACTATGAAAAGAGATGGACGTCCTGGATGGGATGTATTTACTATCAAGGGATTTAGAAATTGGAGAAAAGTTTATGAGGGAAAAAATTGTGCCTTTTTGACTCATATTGGGGAGGATCCTTGTTCACCTCATAATAATGCTATGAAATCTTATGAGGATTTACAAAATCAATCACGGCATATCGATAAAGTATTAAATGCACAAAGTACCGAACAAATTCAAAATAATCGACTACGTGTGAAAACTTCTATTGATGCTACTCGGTGGCTTGCATTTCAAGGATGTGCGTCTAGAGGTCATGATGAGATCTGTTGATTCAAAAATCGAGGTAATTTTCTTGAGCTGATTAAACTTTTGGCATCATATAATGATAAAGTTGCAAGTGTTGTTTTGGAAAATGCTCCAAAATCTGCGAAGTATATTTCACATACAATTCAAAAGGAGATTTTGCAAGTCATTGCAAGTAAAGTGCGAGAGAAAATTTGTGAAGATATTGGAGACTCTAAATTTTGCATCATTGTTGATGAGGCACATGATGAGTCTAAGAGAGAACAAATGGCAATTGTTTTGAGATTTGTTGACAAAGATGGTTTTATACAAGAACGTTTCTTTGATATAGTTCATGTTAAAGATACATCGGCATTGACTCTAAAGAATGGAATATCTGATGTTCTCTCTCGTTATTGCCTTGATATTCAAAATATCCGTGGACAAGGATACGATGGTGCTAGTAACATGCGTGGTGAATGGAAGGGATTGCAAGCATTATTTCTTAAAGATTGTTCTTGTGCATACTATGTTCATTGTTTTGCTCATCGATTACAATTAGCATTAGTTGCTGCATCTAGAGAGGTGTCTCTTGTTCATGTGTTCTTCACAAATTTGAACTTTGTTATCAATGTGGCCAGTGCTTCATGTAAACGTCATGATCAACTACAAGCTGTTCATGCAACACAAATTGCACATATGGAAGCTATTGGTGAGCTTGAAACTGGAAAAGGGGCTAATCAAATTGGCACTTTGAAACGAGCTGGTGATTCTCGTTGGGGTTCGCATTTTAATTCTATTTGTAGCCTAATAAAGATGTTTGATGCTACTTGTATAGTGCTTGAAGATGTTGAAAGAGAAGGAGGTACTTACTCTCAACGAGGAGATGCTAAGGCTGCTTATAAAATGCTTACATCCTTCGAGTTCATATTTATTTTACATCTAATGAAGGAAATTATGGGCATTACTGATGTTCTTTGTCAAGTTTTGCAGCAAAAATCTCAAGACATTTTGAATGCTATTAATTCAGTTTCTATTGCAAAAAAACTTATCCAAAAGTTGAGAGATGATGGTTGGGATAATTTGCTTGAGAACATTGTCTCTTTCTCCAAGAAAGCTGAAATTGGCATTCCGGATTTGAGTGCTCCTTATATTGAAGGTCGAGGTCGTAGTCAAAAGAATCACATTACATTGGAGCATCATTATCATTTTGACATATTCAATACTACTATCGACTTTCAATTGCAAGAGCTTGATAGTAGGTTTGGTGAAAAGGCGATGGAACTTTTGACACTTAGCTCTGCTTTGAATCCAAAAGATGCTTATGAATCCTTTAAAATTAACGATATATGTATCCTTGTAGAGAAGTATTATCCTCTTGATTTTTACGAGCGGAGAAAATTAATTTGAGATATCAGTTGAGGTATTTTGAAGTTGATAAGCTTACTGATCCGACATTACAAAATTTGTCTTCCATTGCAAAATTATGCCAAGGATTGGCAAAGGCGAAAAAATCAAAGACATATGATCTTATTGATAGATTGATTCGTCTTGTTTTGACTCTTCCAGTGTCTACAGCAACTACCGAACGAGCATTTTCAGCAATGAAAATTGTTAAAACACGACTTCGTAACAAAATGGAGGATGATTTTCTTGCAAATAGTTTAGTTCTCTATATTGAAAGGGAAATTGCTGAGAGTTTCGATTTAGATTCGATACTTGATGATTTTGTACTTCTAAAAGACCGTAAAGTGCAGTTCTAGACACTTTTTTGTATTTCTATCTTTTTGATGTAGTGTCGACATGTTACATTTATAATATATCAATTTTAGCACATATTTATAAACTTTTATAGATATTTTTTGTGATGCAAATATTGTGTGAATTACCAAATTTTTAGGGTGAAAAAAAAATTTAGGACGTCAAAAAAATTTTAGTGGCACCCCCAATGTTAAATAGCTAGATCCGCCACTGCCTAGGAGAGCTCATCATTCACCTTCCTACCTCCTCAGTTGGCTTTAGCTTTTTAGTGGTCATACTTCTAGCAGTCTCCTTATCGACCCACCAATAAACTTCTTGGTGATAAACAAATATGCAACAACACCGTGGGTTGATCACAAATTTCAATAGCATTCAACACACAAAAAACTTATTGTCTCACAACCCTAATGTATCTTGTGTATCAACACAATCAAGATACTTGGTACACCAAAAATTTTCTCGACTCCACCTAGGTTCTCTGGAAATTCGTGTTGAGTGACATGAGATAATGGGCATAACTAATCTTTTAAAAGCAATGTAAAAACTATGTCAGAACATAATTACGATTTCACGCCTAATTAGTCGCTCATGTTTGAGCAATAGTCTACATGCAAGGGAACATGTATTCTCTATTCTACACCATGTCCGAACATGTGTCCTCCATGCCCAATCATCACTTTTAGAATTGCCTTATGACTTAGGCATATCTACAGTCATGTCTTGACAGCTCAGGGTACATGTATTCATTAAAACTCTTCATGTCCATACATCACCAACCATGTCCAAACATCAGTCTTCAATATTGACCATGCCCCAAACATCACAAGGAATATGTGCTTTTTGGAGTCCCTCATGTTTGGACATCAAAAATGCTAAGATTGGACATTAGTTGCAGTATTTGTCTTCTTGAAGAATTCTTTTACTCTCTATCATGTAAACTTAAGCGCATAACTACATGTTTCAAATAAACATAAACCATGTTTTAGACACTAAATGAGTCAACACAAAACCTAGCAATCGTCAATCCCAATTGACATGAGACATTTAATAGAATGTGTAAGATGTAAACTCACATACATTATCCCAACGAATATAAGGAATGATAGGGGTCATCCACTTGTGAACGAATGTATTTATAACATCCACATGAACAAAATATTTTTTGGAGACAAATTATTGATTTTTTGTTATTTGATTTGATTGAGATTAAAAAAAAAAAAAAAAATTTGATGTTCAAGATGTTTTGTGTGTATGGGCTCCTAATGAAAATTTTTCTTATTTTTCCAACAAAAAATAAGTCCCAAAAATGAAAACCATGGCACCCACCACCCAAACCAAAAATCACAAACTCGACCATAACATTAGACTTCAATATTATATTTCCTTTTCACTTCCTAAAAAAAAAATATATATATATATATATATTATATTTCCTTTTCTTAATTTTATTTTCTAATATATTAATTAAAACCACCACCTGCTAGTCTTTGTAATAAACCTACCAGCCCCAGCTTAGACGAGATCACAAAAACCCTCACGATTTGCACATTGCTCCCTGCAAGGAAGCAAAATTCATTTGCAATCCCTCTTCTCCCTACTCCCATCATGGCCTCCAATGGCGCTCCCCCGGTTAGTCTGTCAACCCTCCTCTGTCTCTAATATATATATATATATATATATATATATATATATTCTACAAGTATATGTGAAATTGATAATTATGCAAGTTGTGTAAACTATGAATTTGGGAATGGAGCAGAGTGCTGGGGATGCAGAGAATAGCTTGGAGAAGATCAAGCGGCAGTTGGCGTCCGGTTCCGGCAGGAACTTGCTGCAGGGCCCACTTCTGAAGCGATCCGAGACCGTACGATCCTCTTTCTCCGTCTATCCAAATTTAATTGGTTGTTGGTGATTTGATTTTCGTTGAATTCAGGGTTACGTTCTGCTTTCAATATTAGCTTGAGAAATTGTAGTTTCTTTTGGTCAATTCAGAATTTACCCATTCTAATTCTAGCTAGGCGTTTCTCTCGTGGACTCGTACATTTCTTCTGTACCCGGGTTGTGTTTTTCGATATTTTGATTACTTATAAAGAAAAAAAAAAGAAGGGAATTGGTTGGCTCTAGTGGGTAGATAAGAATCAGAGCAGTTGACTAGAATCAGTACAAACTGACATAGGAATAATTCTATGCAGCTGAGGAAATGGAATGAGCGGTGGGTAATCTTGGACCCGACGACTGGGAGAATGGAGTACAAGTTAGTATATGTTTTGCATTTCTTTTTTACCTGGCGTTGCTTTGCTTTGTAGAACGATTTTGATCTTTGATATTTTGTGTTGTTTGTTTGTGCTTTAGGATTCGGAGAAATGAGCCATCTGTCAAGGGAACCATTTTATTTGATGCAAATAGCACCATTACCGTATCTCCTGTCAATTTCCAGTAAGATTGATGTGTTTCTGAATAAGCTTGCATTATTACCTTCTCAGCTACTAGTTTATCGAAGTGGGTTTTCGCTTTAAAGACATTACTAATGCATTTTTTTATGTGCTTTAGTGGACTACCAAAGTATGATGGCTGCTGTTTATGTATCCACGTTTACCATTTCTTAATTGTTTTTCCTGCAATGTAGAAAATACTTACGTTTCTATCTTCTGAGTTCAATTGAAAGGATCCTTTTGTAGTTGGACTGGAATTGCCAACATGCGTGCTTCTTAACTATAATATTTAGATATTGGGACCCCACAGAAAAAAGACTACTTTCTTTGTGCAGAGACTCCTGGTGCAGCTAGAGCTTGGGTTTCAACTTTACAGTAAGTTATCTGGATATTTGCTTTTGCTGCATGTTGCAGAATATGATTTTGTTCTGATGACTTTCTATGATTATACGAGTTTTCTGTATGTCGTGTTTCTTCTGTGCATCTGTTATCCATTTATGAGAAGTTTGGAGAAGTCTTGTTCCAGCTTATACATTTTCTAGGTTATTCAAGAAGTATCTTGTCGGTTTAGGTTGAAAACTCTGTAATGAATGTATTAGAGATAATCTGGAAAGAAACATGGGTTTGTGAACTTCAAGCTTCACTACTGGCCAGGTTTCTTTTGTTTTCTTTTGTGAAAAAGAAGTTGTTCTTTTCGTTCAAACAATGCACCTTTTTTTTTTTTTTTTTGGTCATTTGAGATGGTTAGCTATTGCGAGGTCGGCTTCACAGTTCAAGAGACTGTATAATGGTTTATCCTAGAATTTCCATAGCCTGCAGATGTATATTAGCAAATTGATTGAATTTTAAGCAGACTTATATTCAAGGATCATGGTTTGAATTTGATTGAAGGCTATTTATTTCCTTTCATGTCCTTGCACACATGCATGTTTTTTTGTGCAAGTCGAGTGCAAATATACTTAATGCTGATGACATTGTTGACTTCTGTCATTTAGATAGAGATTTTACAAACTCTCAAGCACCACCACAACTCTATTTTTTCAGTTAGTATCGAAAAATTATTAGAAAAGGAAAGAATAAACCTTGTGTACACATGATGTGTACAAAGCTCTCATAAATAATTAAGTGAAAGGTATAAAATCTACAAAAGAAATCATAGAAGTGGTGCCAAGTGCACGACCACTCAAACAATGATCTTAGGAACACTGGTTTCTACTGAATACTGCTAAACATGCAATTATTTCTTTCCCTCCAAATTGTCCAAATTAAGCAAAAAGGGGCAGCATTCCAAATGCGAACACTCCCTTGAAACCTTTCCACCAAAAGAGCACATCCATCACCTTCTTGGGCATCGCTTAATGGACTCTAAAAGACAGAAGACAAGAAGACCACTACTCATCTCCACTACACAATGAATCAAAAAAAGATCCACAATCTCACTACTAATACTTGCACGTATGTTACCTATCCACTAGAATAGTATTTTTTTTTTTTGTGATCAATATGGATGATGCTATGCGCTTTTCCTGGTGAGCTAATGAAATGCGAAACTAGCAATGGCTTTTCAGATTCAGTTTTCCTCCCTAAAGATGCTCATGATGTGGGTTGTGTTCAAAATTTGGGTTGTAAAAGGGAATTTGGTGGGTGACTACTGTCTAAATATCTCTTTTCTGTGTTCTACTGTTTCTTATCCTTATGTATGCAACTTCAAACATCTTGGAGGGGACTCTTTTAGAGAATTTACGAGTACCTTACATTTTTTTAATGCTCATAATGGTTTTGAATATTTAGATTTGAGTTGCTCTAATTGAAGACGTTCTTTAGTTTGTCGTGCAACCGGAGTGGTATTTTGTACCTAATATTCTCTTATCCTAGCTACTTGAAGATTCTTTGACACTTATTCTGCTTCTCTAAAATTAACCAGATAAAAACTGGAGTTATGCTTAAATGAAAATCAATAAGGTGATTGAGTTTTAAAAATGAGTAATGCTATATGCAAGACTTCTATCCCTCTCTTATCCCCCTAAAAGTGTGTGGCCTTTAAAATCACTTTTCCGCCGGGCTACTCATAGGAGGGGGGGATAGGAGTCTTGCATATAGCATTACTCTTTAAAAAATGAACTGTTATAGCTCTTCTATATAGTTGCTTTTTGGTCCATAGATTGAGTTCTTTGCATAAAATGATCATCTTCTTATGATGGTTGTCTTCTCTAGGTTTTAATTCTTGCCCCAGTTATTAAATACATATTCCAATGATTAGATTTGTTGCAGTTGATTTCTCTACTCACGTTCCTTTTCTCATTGCCTTCTGTCATTCAGAGCAACACAGTTGGTTCTGAGAGCCCATAAAGAGGCTGTGAATTCCTTAAGTGGGAATGGTTCTCCAAAATTAGGAACAGTTGCAACGGTGGTTGCTGCTGCCAATTCGATAGCCCTTGAATGTTCTAAAGAACTTGAATCAGCGATGCAGATTTCGTTGAGAAATGCTTTAGGAATGGTGACGAATAAAACAAGTGATGGTCCAATGGATGATATAGCAATCATGAGGGTAAACCATCTTTTCTTTTCACTTTCAATTTTATAGTAGTGATACAATGTCCTAACTTACAATTATGAATTGCACACCTAATACATTTTATAAAGATTGGACTCTAATTGCATTGCTACTTCAGTAATAGCGAATTTATGGTGATTGCCTTCAATTGATATTAAGGTCTGTAGATTGCGTTCTATGATCTTCCCATTTCTGCAGTTATGCCAGATTTATATCCTGCAATTTTTTTGTTAATTTTTTGACTAACTTGGAAATGTACATTTATAATCACTTCTAATTGCATTCATAAAAAAAATGCTAGAAAAAAAATGAATTCTTAAAAAAAAATATCACTTCTAAATGCATTTTCCACTATTTGATTGTCTCTGATCATTGGGAGTAGATAGATGGACAATCTAGGAGGCATAGCTAGAATGTCTGCTCCATGTTTCTACAAGCACAACTAAATTTGTAGTAGTTCAGACACGTCAGTAATATGCCTTTGTATTGGCTCAAGAGGTATAGGGTCAACTGCACACATTGCTTTCTTATTTGTGCCAATAATAATTACTCTATCTTAATAAATGCCTTCATATCTTCTTAATTCTCAGTTGCTAGAAATAATGCAAGTTTTTATAGCCATATAGAACTAAATATTGAATGATTTAGAACATCTAAATTGGTGCAAATTTTTTTACAGACACACATTGTCATGACCCAAAAGTTTTGAATTTCAAAATTCAGGAAGTGACTGCTCCTTCACGTGCCAAGATGAGCTTGTCACGTGAGAGAAACTTGCTAGACCAACGTTAAAATCAAATTATCTGCAAACCAAGTTTCAATATAGAGTCTCCATAATATATCAGCCATAAAAAGCCCTTCATGCAGAAAATCAAGATCTTCAAAGTGATGAGTTCAAGTCATACTTGTAATTATAAGTTATAGACTAAAAATTCCTAATAGAAACAAACCCAATAGAAAGAGTAAGCCTCCAATTAAGCAAAATTTATGAGGATAACAAGACAATCAAAGATTCCAACAATAGGCCACCTAAAGGTGAAGACTGATAACATTCTAGACTGTCTAAGTGAAATATGCATGCTAGCGACTAATAAAAAAAAATGGTAAAACAACATATAATGAGCTGAAAGCTCTGTAAGTAGTAAATCACACACTGTACATGGAAGTAATAATCAAGTTACAAAATCACTAGTGGAATAAAGAGCAAAGTGAATGATGTTAAGGTAAGAATAAAATGCTTATCCATGAATTCAAGTTATATAAACAAGTCAATAGTCTCATCGGGCCACAATGTAGAAATATAAGATAAATCCAGAAACAAGTTCAGTTCTGATATAAGCAGGAATGGAAGCTCAAAAGATATGAATAATGGTCACTATGTATATGATCACAAGAATTTATAATCCAAAATGCCATGTCCTGTATTTCCCTGCAGGAAGGGTCACACACCTACTTATTGTTCCCATGGGAGGGGTCACAGAAAAATTTATCAACATCAATATATCATATCATCTATATAATTACAACTCTATCTCCCCAATCTCCACCACACAAGCGAACCAAGAAAGGACGTTGGAGGAGCTTAAGTCCTTTTTTTCCCTCTTTACTGGGACAGCTGCATTTTTAGCTCCCTTAGTGATTAGTTTTAATGATATTTTTGTACTCTTTTCTTCTTATCCTTGGGTGTTCTCTTGTATACTTCTTGTGTCCTAGGGTTGTTCCCCATTGCACTCTTTGATATGCATTACATTACTTACCAAAAAACATCACCGCCACCACAACCTAATCTGGATCATGGTCTATGTATTGCCCCAAGGGTGGCATCACTGAAAACATCCCTTGGGCAAGAACTAAATTAAAGGGGTACATACATTTCAATGGTCAAGAAAGGATAGGGTTTTGGAGAAAGAGATGTACTTATATTAGTACAGAAGTTTGGAAATTTAAGCGGGGGGAGGGGGTGAAATTGCTGGTGTTACATACATTGTGCTCATTGTCCAAAAAAATTCAGTATTTTGTCTTGTCTTTTCCATCTACCGGACGATTTATGATTATCAAAATCAAAAAAGATTGCCTCCTGGACATGAGGATAAACTACTTAGCCCGTCAGGGGTGAAAGCTCTTGGGTTACCTGGTGACTGGTTTTGACGGGTGGGGTCAGTTACCCGAAGGAGTTCGATTAACGGTGAGGATTGTTATACAGTGTATGCGTTTGCGATGTGCAATTAATCTGAGTAAAGTTCTCCTATGTTATCAAAAAAAAAAAAAAAAAGAAAAAGATGGCTATTTGAGAAACCTAATTTCTTGAAATTCAGACATAAAATCTGATCTATTTGGGGACGAATAAAATATTTATGGAACCTTGTTTTTCTTCCTGTAAAGTTAAGAAGCTAACAACTGCACCACAAGCACAATGCTAGGCTGCCAACTTTAACAAGAAATAGCAATAACTTCTAGGAGAATAGCTGTAGAGAACTGTTTGATCTCATAAATTTTTGTTGTTTGGTTTGGAAAGTAAAAGCAAAGGGAAAATATGCGTAATTGTTAGGTGCTAATGAGGCCTGCCTGTTATAATTTCGATCATGGTATGTAGAGTCATCCTGGATTTCATGGCTGCAATTACTGTTGGTTTGGCTTTGTTAAGGAGTTTATTGTAGAGTGCCTTTGTGATATGACTTCTTGTTTGTGCATATTTCCTCCCTTCAATATTAACTTTGTCTTGCGATACTAATTGAATAAATGAATGGGAGGTGTTTGGCTCCCATCGTTTTTAGTTTTACCATGGTAACCAAATTTGGCTGGTTTAGCTCCTGAAAGGTACTTTATATGCTTTAAGGACTTGTTTGAGGCTGGCCTGCTTGACATGTCGACACTTGCCACCAGCTTGGCTTCTTATTCATTTTATGTTTTTTTATTTGTTATTTTTTTTATATTTTTAAATTTATTTTTTATTTTTTTTGCTGAGCTTCTTCCTTTTATGTCATTGCTAATCCTGCAAGTCTTTTTGGTCATTCATTTCACCTAGATTTGGTTCTCTGAGTGTGCAAGTATATCTTGTAGGAGACACTACGAGTAAAGGATGAGGAACTGCAGAATTTGGCTCGGGACCTTCGTGCACGGGATTCAACAATAAAAGATATAGCAGATAAATTATCTGAAACTGCCGAAGCTGCTGAGGCTGCTGCATCTGCAGCTCATACAATGGATGAACATAGGAGAATTGCATGTGCAGAAATTGAGCGTCTTAAAAGAGATTCACACAAGCAGCTGGAGTCATTTATGTTAAAGGTACTTGGTTGATGGCTCATTGCATAGTCTGATTGATAATGTTCAACCTGATATGGAGTAAACAACTTAAAAAGAATCCTCTGTTAATGGCCATGTATATCTCCTGCTGCCGAATTATCTTCCTTCACCATCAGTTGATCCTACTTTACTGAATTTGAAATACTGTTGTGATTTTAGATATCACTTTCTAATTGTCTTTGTATGTTTTGGCTTTCATTTATACTTGTAGCTAAGAGAGTCCGAACAAAAGGTCATGGCCTTGAGTAAAGAAAGAGATCAATTGATCAAACAGAGAGACTCTGCTGTTCAGGAGGCACATATGTGGCGTTCTGAGCTTGCAAAAGCCAGAGATCGTGCTGTTATATTAGAAGCAACTGTCGTGAGAGCAGAGGAAAAGGTCAGGGTTGCAGATGCAGATGCTGAAGCTAGAATAAAGGACGCTGCACAGAAAGAGTCAACTGCTGTGAAGGAAAAACAAGAGCTTCTGGCATACGTAAATAAGTTACAATCGCAACTCCAAAGGTAGCAACTTAACCCTTTTTGGCAGTCAATGTAGTACTCCAGGATCATTCTGCATCAACCCTGTCTGTCATTCTTGCTTGACATCTGCCCTTTATTTCATGAAAAAAGATATGATAAGGCTAAGTACAGTGATGTTAGAAAACTAATCAAGCAATGGTAGAACTGAAAAAGATTTTTTTTTTTTGAAGAGAATGTGTGTCCATATTGGTATAAAAGTGGAGTTAATAGGTAATAGAAATGCATAAAGCCCAAAACATCTGTAGAAGTATAGAAAATGTTGATTTTATTAAGACTTATCTTTTTCCAGTTTTTTTAGTTTGTGTTCATGCCTCATGCAGTGTTCCAGGATATGGATATTCAGTTTTACTCCCACCAAAGAATTTCCCAACCCAAGATCAATTCAAAGTCAAAATTAATTTAGAGCTTATTTGGAATTGCGTTAGAAATATTAAAAAGTACTTTTAGTACCTAAAAATATGTGCCAAACAAAAAGCTGGCATGTTTGGTAACAAATTTTAAAAGTATTTCTTTGACTTTTTTATTCTAAAAATTTCGAGAACGTACTTTTGGAAAAAGTTTAAAAATAAAGTTTTTTTTTTTTTCAAAAGCTTTTTTTTTTTTTTTTTTAAAAAACTTTAAACGCTCTATTTTCCAACGCAATCCCAAACATGCTTTTAAACATTTATGCAAAAAGTAATTATGTTTTATGTTGAAGCAATGATCAGTTTCTTCTCTCTACATAATGCCTTTTCAATCTGTTTTGGAAGTAGTCCCCACAATGCACATAATGTGACAAGCTTGTAAATATTCCCCTCCTCTTTTCTCCCTTTTTCTTCAAGGCTCTGTTATATTTGGCTTGCATGATGACAGCTCTTGGTCCTAAAATTTCCAGTTAAAGTTAAGTCAGCAATATTAGACTTTAATGTAAATGTAAACAAAAAATATGTTGTTATTTTTTTGAGAATAACTGATCAAAATTTAATATTTTTCTGTCAACAGAAATCATATTGATACTAAGCAAGTTTTTGAGGAGAGGACTGAGTCGTGCTCGGATATTGATAATACTCTTCCACTGACAAAGCATGTAGACTTGTCAGAAGAGAATGTGGATAAAGCATGTCTCAGTGTTTCTAGGGCAACCCCAGACTCTCGGGAGAGTGTAGTACACATGGCAGCAGATCAGGTGAACCTCCAGCCAGTTGAAGACAGTGAATGGAGCGATATTCAGGCAACAGAAGCAAGGATAGCTGATGTTAGAGAAGTTGCTCCTGAGACTGAAGGAAGCAGCTTGGATATTCCTGTTGTTAGCCGACCAGTTGCTAACCACCATGAACAAGGAGTAAACTCTTTTCATCAGCCTTGACATTAAAAATATCAGCATTTGTTAACATAAATTTTCAAATGTAGTGACTGGCACCCGTTCAGTTACAGGAGAAATGTGAACTTTCTTGATGTCTATTTCATGGTATTCAGTTCCTTCCTAGTGGAGGGTACTTTGAAATTATAGTGTATTTTATAAGTGCTTCACAATAAACATTTATTATAATTTGTATACAGTGCCTGCTTTAGAGTATTCTTTGCATGAAACGTAAACTTTGATCAATCTTGTTGAGGTCCTCTTGCATCATATTCAGAATTGATTGAGTTATTCTGTTAATTCTTGTTGATTCTTGTTGTCCCTTGATTTACTGGATGAGAAATGTTACACATACTTGTAATTGCGTACTTATTAATGTAGCAGTGAAAATCATCATTAAATGCTACATGATTTTATTGTCATGTTAGGAAGTAAACATTACATGATTTTATTGTCATGTTAGGAAGTAAACATTTAAAATCAGAACGAACTTGTTTATTCATATTTGCCCTCCTTGTTGTACAACATTTGAATCACATTGAGCTGTGTAAGTCTTCAAAAGAACGAAAAATAATAATAATAATAAACAAAGAAAATAAAAGAGTAGTCAGGTCAACCTCTTAGGGTGGTCGACCACTCAAGGAAGTAGTTTACAACTATCTTACTCTTTAAGGGGGTGACTAGTCACCTTAAGTAGATGATTGGGGTAGTTCAACCACTCCCAAATGAGTGGCTGACCACCCTTTTACCTTTTGAGAGGGCACATATATGGTTAAGGTGATCCGACTAACCTTCAAGGGCTAGTTGACCAACTTTAAGGGAGTGGTTGGATTACCCTAGTCACTCCCATGGGGTAGCCAACCATACCCTTAGGGGTGAGAAGGTGGTCGGCTACCCTAAGCGGATGGTTGAGGTAGTTTGACCACTCCCAAAAGCGTAGCTGACCACCCAACCCTTTGAGAGAGTGCAAATATGGTTAAGGTGATTGATTACCTTTAAACATCCTTGCGGTGGTCAATCATACTGGTGAGAGGGTGGTTGGCTTAGCCCAACAATACTTTTGGGTGACGGACCACCCATTTGAGGATAAAGGGGTAGTCGACCACTCTCTCAAGGGGTGGATGACCACCTTAAATGTGGTCCGATTGATCATTAATTTGTTTTGATATTTTATTTTTCATTATGTTATAGCTTATGTGGTTAAATTTAGATTGTTCATTATATAGTAATCTTTGTCTATTGAAACAATTATGTTTTTAAAGCATATAGGTGGCTGAATAAACAAGACTTGATCTTCAAGTTTTCAAGAACTGAACTTAAACATTCTAACTAAAGAGATTTAAATTACCTTAATCTTGTCAAAAACAAAACTTTTGCTCATTTCACAACAATCTTCTTCTCAATCCTTTGTTTGCTATATGCCGAAGGAGTGTGAACTCATTCTTTATAAAGACAAACTTTACTCCTTGTAGTGGGTGTGTAGGAGAGAGAGGACTCAATGTGCCGCTGACCCCTTGAGGAGAAATCCTCACTCAGGGTGCCTCCACCCTTACAAAACCCTAGGTTCCATTCTAGAAGAAAATAAAACCTTTCTGTATATTGTGAAACCCTAACTTTAACAGCAAATATTTAGCGTTGAAAATGGAACTAAAGGAAAAAAAACGTTTTTTTTTAGCTAATAAAGGATCTCAAATGACTAGTTATCTCATAGCCAATCCAAGGCTGCTTTTAACTATGAATTTTTCTCCTATAAAATCATAATTGCACTCTAAATTTTATTTTAGTTTATTACAAAAGAGCTTCCATTTCTATTAAATCATGCAAATGCCCCTCCATAAATATCCAAAGAAAAATGAAGTAAATTAAATTAAATTTACAGTCACTTCATAATTCTATAATTTCTCAACCTTGAGTTTCAGATTTAATATTTTATGATTATTCTCATTCTAAGCATATTCTTTAATGATTAACTTTAGTAATAACTTACTAAAATACCAAGCCTTGTATTTGAGTAATTAGGTCCATTAAATCTGATTCGAGAACAAAATTATAGATTCCTTCTTGAGAATCCTATGATTCAAGTCTTCTATGCACAAATCTCATTGTATGCACTTAAATCAAAAAAAAAAAAAACAACCATGGACCAAATAAATAACATTATGCCCAAAACAAATCTTAAATAATAATAAAAATTCTATTAAAATTATAAAATATCAACAAATCCCAACATTGCCTCCAATCCTAACTCTATCCTCCTTCCTCTGCCACATCAAGAAGCTGTGCTCTAATAATCACAATCTCTCTTTTAAGGTCTTCAATAACAGATAGAAGATCCCCAAAACTCTTCCCTGTAAAGTAGAGGATTCAATCACAATATCACTAGATTATAAGAACGTAATAGTTCAAAAATCATACTGTGGATAGAATTTCCAGTAAAATTTTCATGAGGTAGGCTGTGGATCTCCCAAATATAATAAGAGCAGTGTAGCATATCGTCAACCACGAAGAATAATTGAAATAACCTACATTGGCCACGAGAGTCTAAACATGCACCAAAGTAAATTATTAACACAATAAAAACCCAAAAAGAAAGAAAAAAGAAGAAGTGATTGATAGCCTTATAATGAAGATACACTAGCAATTAATATGAGAATAAAGCAAATTACTTTTTATTTTCTTGGACTTACACATTTCTCAAAGGTTAATGGGCTTGCTCTTTGCTCCATGTGGCTTAACGCCTAACCATTCGATTACTTTATATCGTTTGAATGACATGATTTCCTTGGCCCAATGTGGCACAAGCATATTGTTCGAGTTGTATTTCCCCACTGTACTTAGAATAGTCATGGACAAATTTCAGTAAGTGTTTCTGAAGCCCATTTGCTGATCTCCATCTTTATTTGGGGTGCCACGTCAATATTATTAGACAATTATGAAATGTAATTGTCACATTAAAAAGAGAATGGATGATTTGATTTGATTTTTTTTGATTTTTTATTTTTAAGAAAGTTACGTGGGTGATAGGTTTGGTCAACTTGTGAATTTGGTTAAAAGAGTTTAACTCTATCACGATTTATTACATTCCTACTTATTTATCCTAGGTTCAATTAAAACTTTCGATACCACATCGATGTATGCTTTCAATCTCCTCTTATTCCAATGTTTGTAACATGGGGATTGTTGTAAATGTATTACAAACATTCATTTTTCAGTCATTTGAAAACGTTTTATCATTTGTTATTATTATCTTCATGAGTTTTTTATGAGGAATAAAAATATTTTTAACTAAGAGGTAGTTTAATCAATTAAGACTACGCTTTATGAAGCGGAGGTTACTAGTTCGAATCCCACTCCCCTCTCTTGTGCGGACATGTCAAAAAAAAAAAAAAAAACTTTTAACCATTTTGGTTTATAACGGTTTGGTCATAAATATTGTTTACAAATCATTAAATCATGTTTAACCATTTAGTCATTAATACATTTTACAAGCATTGATTTTTATTTTAACCTTTCAATCATTAAATGTTATCTACAAGCTATTGGTTTTCTATTGTGACCGTTTGGTCTATCTTCAAGATTATGTTTGACCGTTGGTCATTAAACATTTGACGACAGTTTTTTGTTTTTGTTTTTTTTTTTTTTCCTTCTAATTCATGTCCGTTACATATATTCATGCAATTTAATAGCATGAATCAATAGCCCACTAAAACGATTTATAAAGCCACCAAAGAGCACTATATATATAATATATTCTTGATATAGATTTTCATGATTTTGTTTACTTGGTTATATATACATTATAGAAGCAAAGAATTAATGGCATGTCCACATATTGTCTTTTATTCCGTGTATTTTCTCTATGTAGTTTTTTCATAAAGAAGATTAAAGGGTTGTTTTACTAGTTTTTGTTATTGGAAGTGTGTCCTTAACGAAAGCAGACGCTATAGTCTAATCCTGGGAGGTTGAGTGTCAAATGATCCGATCGCACCGAGTTATATACTCCGGGAGGCATGAATCAACCTTTAAGGACAACGTTCTTGTGTGATTCTATAGCATATTGTGAGATCTTTCTATATTATACTTTTCATCTTTTGTATTTTATTTATTTTATTGTTAATTTTCAGATTGTAATTATTTTATATCAATGAGAATTTGTGCACCATTCAAATTTATTTTCAACAATGTATTGAGATATAAAATTGTAATTGAATTATAAACTTGGCCATAATAGGAGACATACGAGATTGAGAAAATCCACTAGAACTAAAAATAAATCTTTAAACAATTATACTATGTAAATCTTCAAACAATCATCAAGCCTTCTTCGAAAGCTTCCATTCATGTTCACCAAGGTTACAGAGTCGGATCAAAGTTTGGATCTAAAGTATAGAGCTGACTCAACCACAAATCTGTTTGTTGAATGAAGGTAGCTTGCTTACTCTTAGCCCCTGGTTAGAAGGAAATCCATTGACTTCACTTATGACACATAATGGAACTACACCACTAGAAAGTAATCTCCACTGTTGCACACCCTCTCCGCCTCTCATCCCTTTCTCCACCTCTTGAAGATCCTAGTTACGTCACTACAAGAATTTTATTTTTTTATAACGGACCGTTAGTAACGTGTCAAGGCTGTTGACATGTTACTAACGGATAGTGATATGTCAACAATAACGTGTTTGGCGGGTTAAAAAATTGGTTATAACCATTGGAAATTTAGTAACGTGTCAGGTTATGATATGTTACCCTTTGGTAACGTGTTATAATTTGACATATTACTACATGTATGGTAACATGTTAATTTTAAAACGTCACCTTGTAGTGATGTGTTACATTTTAATACATTACCAAATATTTAGTAACATGTTAAATTGACATGTCACTACAAGATGACATGTCAATTTGACACGTCACCACAAGGTAACGTGTCAATATGACACGTTACTAAATCTTTGGTAATGTCATATTGACACATTACCTTGTGGTGACGTGTCAAATTGACACGTCACCATAGGGGTGACGTGTCATATTAGACACGTTACCACTAAGGTAACGTGTTAAATGTTAAAGGTGACGTGTTAACTATGACATGTCACCAAATTTGGCAAAATTATTTATTATTTATTTTTAATAATTTCTCCGTGTGCACCTGATATACGATAATCCATCAATTATCCACCAACTAACTCAAAGCTATCAACTATCACAAATAATCCACCAACTAACTCAAAAACTGTAAACTATCACAAAGCCGTGATAAATGTACAGTGGTATTGATGAACTCGAGGAAAGACGAGAATATCACATTACTAAGTCCACTCACACACTTTAAGTTGTATAGATGTACAGTGGCACTAAGTTTGTTATGTTTGGTCTTATTATGAAGTGGCTTGTTGGCCTTTTTAAGCAAGTCCTCGTACTTTTGTGTGTCACCTCTGTTAGTTTCGTCAAACACAATGTGTTCTTCATCACCCTACACCATGACTTGAGGCTCAACGTTTTCATCCATGGCATCATGCATGCCGAATAAATCACGCAATATGGCATGGATATTGCCACCCTGATCTGTGCTTGCACTTGCATTTGCAACCGGATGATTTGAATTAGAGCCTTCAACAGGAGCTCATACATGCCTCTTGTCGTAATAAATTCAATCTTTGTATTGGAGCCACATTCCTTTCCCCATGTCAAGTGGTCATATACTAAACCCGGCAGGTGTCGCCAGTTAAGGCGACACGTCTTACATGGACAAACAATTAGTCCATCTGGAGTTGTATAGTTCGAACTGCGAAGTCCACAAATGATCTACACTAGTCTTTGTATTCCTTCGTATCCCTAGACTTCGACATCCAACTTTTGTCCATAGCGTTACTACTTAAATTATGAACAAATATATAAGAATTACCCTAAACGCATACATGTCATGCATTGGTCTAAGTATGGGGACCATAAGAATTAAGAAATAATTAAAACTAGATTAGTTTTTTTTTTTTTTTTTTTTAAAAAAAAACAATTGCTTTTCCATTTTCTTAATTTACATGTACATAATGTAAGGATGCAAAATGTAAAAAGAAAAAAAAAAATTAATTATCATAAACTTAAATGCAGTTGGTAGCTAGGGGACCCTAAATTAAAAAAAAAATGTAGCTAGGTTACTGGGTTTTTTTTTTTTTTTTTTTTTAAATTTTTTTATAAGTCTTTAAAATTTTTCTAACGCTTACATAAGTTAAATTTGCAAAACCTTATAAACTAAATCAAGACTAGTCCAAATTAAATGCACTTTGTAACCAAGGGACCCTAAATTAAAAAAAAAAAAAATGTAGCTAGGTTACTTTTTTTTTTTTTTTAAGTTTTTAAAATTTTTCTAATGCTTACATAAGCTAAATTTGCAAAAACCTTATAAACTAAATCAAGACTAGTCCAAATTAAATGCACTTGGTAGCTAGGGGGCCCTAAATTAAAAAAATATAGCCATGTTACATGTCTTTTTCTTTTTTTTTTTTTAAAAATTTTATTTTTTTTTATTTTAAGTTTTTAAGTTTTTCCAATGCTTACATAAGCTAAATTTGCAAAACCTAATAAACTAAATTAAGACTAGTCCAAATTTAAATGCACTTGAAGCTAGGTGATCCTAAACAAAATAAATCTAGGTTAGTTTGTTTTTTGTTTCTTTTTCAATAAAATTTGCACAAATATAATCTTAATAACCTAAGCAAAATTATTAGTCACCAATTAATTTAAATGCATTTGTTATGAGTGTTAAGTGCTAAAATATTCATATTTTTAGCCATTAACTTACTTGTTTTAATCCTTTAGTTTTAGTAATTCATGCCATTTAACTTACTTTTTGTATTTTATTTGTTTTATAGGTTTTTGGAAGAAAAAAAAGCGTTTCTGGAAAAATTCCAAGGGCAAATTGGGAAGACTTAGAAGATATGGTTAATTTTAGCCAATCATGGTTAAGTTTATCAAACAAAGGAAATGAGTAAATCGAAATTTCTCAAATAATAGTTAAAATCGGATTGGAGGCAAAATTGGATTCTGCATACCTCTCAATATTTTGACCATAACTTTTAACTCAGATATCCGATTGAAGTGATTCAAGCGGCATTAGAAAGATAACTCAAAATGATACAAATTATTGTGAAATAGTATTTTCCCAATTCGGAGCTCCACAAGGCCAAAATCACGCCGTAATTTAAGACCGTAATTTTGGACGAATCCTATTTCGATTTGGACTTGGGTTTTTTGTTTCATAATTGGACTTGGACTTAAATCTCCGAAATTCCTAGGATTTCTAGAGCTTCTAGGAAGATCTTAAGCCTTATAAATAGACCTCTAAGCCTCACAATTCAATATATAATTTAGGAGACATTCTTAGTAGAGGCACAACTTGGGGAGAGGAATTTGGAGGCTACTTCTAGGAGCAGTTTTCGGTTCTTTCTTTCCCTTCTCTTTTCTTTTTATTTTAATTATGTGTAACTAACTCTTAAGGATGGCTAGATTGAAGCTCTAATTATGTTTATTTAATATTTCAATATTGGTGCCCTTGTGATGATTATGTTGTGATATTTAACTTGATTAATTTCTGTTTTCATGAATTTCTCATATGTATGTGACTAGCCATTATATGCATGTGGTATGAACTAGTTAGTTAAATCAATTTGGATGACCGAGTCCTGAGTTTAATATAAGTAACAAAAGTAATCCACACCGGGTTCTTGCGTTAATTAACATGGGGAACCGGGAGTATACACCCATGCCTTAGGCCTCATGTATTTGTCGATTTTCACAGAATATATGTTTTCCTAAAGAACAACTTAGTATACACCCATGCTAAATCTTTTAGGAAAAAAAAGAGTTAGAGTATACACTCATGCCAAACTCGTTACTTAGGGAATTTTGGATGCCCTGATGGTGTGATTGTGGTATTTTATCTTGTTAAGCATGCTCATGAGTAAGAATCATTTGGTTGTGTGGACATTCATTCTTGTCAAAAACATAGCGCAAAAAAAAAAAAAAAAAAAAAGTTTATAGGTATCATTACTATTAAACCCCCACGAGACTTCACTCATCCTCTAGGGATGCCTAGGGGTTTAAAATCCTTGTTACATATGTTAAATGCAATCATCTCTCTCACGATAGTGGATTTATGTTTCATGCTCTCATGTTGCTTTTCATTTTGTTTTGCTAAGAGACTAGCAAAATGTAAGTTTGGGTGTATTTGATGAGTGCCAAATATTGCATATTTGGGCCCCTTAATTTGCATTTGTTAAGCCTTTAGCTTTATTATGTTATGATGTTTCTATTTGTTTTGATGTCTTAGTGTTTTGTAGGTTGTTAAGAGAAAATTGTGGTCTTAATATAAAACTTGCAAAGAAGCGGGAAAAAGTGAAATTATGGAAGTTGGGATCGAGCGCATGTCACATCTACGCTTCAGCCCAGCAAAGGCACGCTCAAGCGCACCCCCATCTAAGCCCAAGCAAGCAGCACCCAAGCGCTACACCACAAGAGACCTCATGTATGCCCGAGTACGCTCGAGCACACCTAGTATGCGATCGAGTGCACTTGTCCAACCTGGCAGCGCTAAAACCCTTAATTAACATTATAAATATCATTCTTTTCTTTGTAAACGCACCGAAGGGGCGCCATTCAATCTATATTTTTGAGTTTCTTCGCATTTGTAGCCCTGAATTCATTTTCCTTTATAAGTTTGTTAATTTCAATGATTTCAATTCATTTTATTATCCTTTTGTAATCATGAGAGGCTAAAACCTTCAACTAAGGTTGAAGATGAAGCAACTCACTATTGATTTACGTTCATACTTTCATGTAATGTTCATACAATTTCGTTATTTAATACAATTGATGTTCTATTTCAATTCAATTATTTGAGTAAATTCTTGTGATTGATTGTTTGTTTATTAATTGTGCAAACATTGGATATTCGATGTGTTTCATCCGACGAATACATTGAATCATTCAATTTAAATCGGATATCCATCGTGATTTGTAAATCAAATGGATACGTTGGATGATTTGATTTAAATTAGGTATTCGTTTTGATTTGTACAATGGATGGATTCGTTGAATGTTTCAATAGATTATTTTTATAAAACATAGAACATGCAGAGGTTTTATCGTTATTCGGATGTATGAACAAAACATGAGAGTGTGTTGTTTTAATTTGGTGAGGTGAATTCTGAAACCTTAGTCTTTTATCATTTGATTAAAAATCACTTTCATTTAGTTTATCTTTTGCAAGAAAAATCATACAAAATTTGGAACTAGGTTAAAATACGATTGGTTTAGATAGAAATTTATTTTCATGACCCAATTCCCTTTGGATTTGACCTCGCACTTGCAAAAGCTATATTGCAAACAACTCGTGCACTTACGAGTACTTTTAAAACTCACAACGTGGATTAATTCTGATAATGCTTAATGGGGTGGTTCCCCATTTAGCCACCAGTTGGTTAAACTGGAGTAATTGCCATTAACCCTATTAGGCTGGCCAAGGCCATTTTTGGGGTGTTACAGTATGGCATCAGAGCATACGGTCATGCCAACCGTAGCAAACAATCTGAGAATAGGCTGCAATACCCTAGATATAAATCTTAAAAGACCGAAGCATAGGATAGACCTAGGTTTGTGATTATCGTTTTGTTGAGGTGCGTGCTAGAGTAACAACCTTCTTGATTGCTTAGTATATGGTTGAACTGGATCACCTGCTCTGCGATACAGGCACTTGATCTTGCTTTTACACTTAGATGCGCGATGAGTGCCGACGTTGGGCAACTGTTCAAAAATGGCTAGCTGAGTACAGGCCTTATGCACCGAGATACAAGCCTCGCCCCCATCAAACGTAAGATTTCAACTTGGCCCATTCAGAAGCAAAAGCCCCTATCATAGGATCAGAATCAATGAAGGGAAACACACACAGACTCTAAGGGTGGCCAAACATCGACAAAGTGGAAACAATGTAGCGTTTCAGCGGTATGGGATTTTCCATCAGTCCCCGGAAAATATAACCCTTACCTTAGCGTAGGAAGGAAGCGCGAGATGCACACATCTAACTCAAATAGCAGATGAGTACGCTAAGATGGAGCAAGAAGATATCCGACTACTGAAGGTAGGAGCCCTGCCAGTTGGGTCTTACCAACAAAAGGCTGCTTTCCTCGCCAGCATTGACAAGGACTATGAAGCGTTGGTCAAGGATGAAGAGGATCCGTCGGAAGAATCAACCGGAAAGTGCTAGACTTAGAAGTTGGGTAACTTTGGAATAGATAGGTTGCTAGGTAGTTAGACTACGCACTGTATGTAGTGGTATATTTTGTATTAGGAGTTCAGGTGTTTTTCCAAAATGAATTTCGAAAGAAAATAAATTTTACTTGTACCTCGAATTTCACAAAACCAACTTTTGTGCCAATTTCAGTCCCAAATTTGCAATTGATAATACGTTCCAATTTCAGTCCCAACTTTCATGCCAACTTTTGTACTCATAATCAATTGATAATACGTCCATCAAATTTGCAGTCACACGAGCATGAAACATAAAATGTAATTATCTTTAACAACAAGAAAAAGCTAGTCAAAATATCAGTAAAAAGAAAAGAGAAAAATATAGTCTGATAAGAAATGCTATGCAGATCATATGAATGCTGGGAAAGTATATTGTCATCATAAAGTGTAACCTATCACCAAACATAATATTTAGTAACTAATTAACGTTAATCAACTAAAAAAAAAGAAAAAAAAATAAAATAAAATAGAAGCAAATCACGTTAATGCCCCTCCACATCTATTAATTATCTACACTCATAAACTTGGGATGGATCAGCGGCTAGCTGAACCACCGATCTGAGCTCATCCCAGCTTCCATTTGTGAAGAAATCATCTGCACTCGGGTTCCACAAGCTTGAGTAAGCCGATGGAAATGGAGCTTGAGCTGAAGAATTCAAGCGGCCAACAAAATAGTGGTTTCTTTCATGATCAACTTGTTGGATGAAGGGTTTGCTTTCATTTTGTTGGATGACTGAGTCTTCAAAGCTTATGTTGTCTGATTCAAAACTGCATGTTTTCGAGCATGAATCGGTTGGATTCAGTTTGGCGGCGGGTTCTTTCCAATTCGGGGCATACTTTTTATAGGATGGGATCCGTTTGAATATTCGGCAAAGTGTCCAAACTTCCTGCAAACCCGTTAAGAGAAAAAGATTTATAACAAAATAATTGTGCGTAAATATTTGAATTTTCTTTTCTTGGCAACCAAATGGCACGTTCATGTAAGAAAACAACATTTGAAGTTGTCTGCATGTGGTTAATTAGTCATACATACGGAAGCTCGAAAAGTAATAATGTTATTTAACTCCTATGTACTTTTTTCTGTTCAAGGAGCTTGATTCAGGGGTTCAACGGTTTGACTATATATCTAGCACAAAGAGAGTTCGTGGGGCCAAAAAAAATGTAGACCATTTAAAAAGAATGCTAAACAAAATGTTATATATATATATAGTGGTCTCTAGCTAACCCCATCTTTAGGTTTATGTATGTGCCTGAGACTGGCTTTTAGTCCTTCATGAATTTCATCTTTCCTAACACAGATTTCAGGGAAATCTAGTGATGAACTAATAAATGTTTTGGTAAGTGAAATTAAAAATGACAAACTAAAGTCCCCTATTTTACTAAGGTTCCCACCAAAATCAAGGCTCTTTATACTTAATTTGTCCAAAAAAAGAAGAGAAGCATGAAAGGCCTAATGAAAAATAAAAGGGAAAAAAAAAACAAAATTAACCATATGGTTTATCAAATTTGTAATTAGCTAATTGTGGTATCAAGATAAACTTAAAGGTTCAATTCTAAGGTATGCAAAGAAAAAAAAAAAACAAACAAACAATTTACGTTCTACAGTCAAATTTTGTCAACTTACTTAACAAATTATAGTAGTGTGACATGTTAGAGCCAACAAAATTGTGGCACGTGTCCTATTTAACTTAGTGTCACACTGACATAACCTGTTAAATTAGTTGATGAAATTTAACGGTAGGAAATAAATTATTTGTTGGAATACCTTAAGGGCTTCTGAGTTATTTTGACATCACATGAAACTAATTGTAAATCAAGTAAACTACACTGACTGATTTTGCATTTTTCTCAAAATAAATGAGATATGAGGGCTTAGAGATAAAATAATAAAATAGAAAGAGACATGTTCTTTTTTTTTTTTTTTTTATAAGGGAAAAAAGATACATGTTTGAGACCCTAAAACATTTCAAACCAAAGACATGTTGTAACATGCTTACTATTTATATTTCATTCCAAGTAAATCTAGGTTGTAGATCAAGCTATTTTTCAATTCAAAGTAAGTTTTATCAATTTACAATATATGAAGATGTATTCGTTTTTTTATTTAATTTTTAAAAAAATCAAGATCTTTAAATGATGATGATTTGGATATTACTATCTTAATCTTGAAAATTTCATATATTATGTTGGATATTTTAATATTTGATGGTGTGGATTTGTATTCAGAATTAAAAGCACTCTAAGATGTAAAACTAATACTCCAATTGAAATTCTATATTATTAAAAAAGTTCAAATGTTTTCCAAATGCTTGCATCGTTCCTATATATATATATATAAAACCATACTTAATAAAATCCTATTTCCAATCGACTAAATTACTATATATAGATATAAAATGGATTAGCCACATTATCTATTGAGAACAATATAATAAGAAAAGTTAAACACAAAAATTTTATTGACAATTTTGCATCTCAAAAAGCAAGATAAATAATTTCTAAGTAAGATTTTTTAATATTTTATAAGGATAATAAAGAAGAAAGAAGTGTGTATGCAAGGAATTCTTACAGCTTCTTGAGGAATATTGGTGGCATTAATGAGGTTGTTAGATTTGTCAAGATGATTTGGAGGAAGGCGAAACTCATGCATCATCCAATCAGTTTTGGTGCCTTTGCCAGCACTCCCACGGTAGTAGACTAACGACTTCTTGAGGCCGATGCTTTGATGAGGTTCTTGGACTGAATATATTGCCTTGTCAATGCCTGTGGCCTTCCAAAATCCAGACCCTGTCACTCTGTTTGGTCTAATGCTGTTCCTGTACTTCCTCCCTCTTATGCAGAAGAAATACCACTCCTTCTCCCCCATGCTGCTCACTTCTTCATTGTAATTCAAAGATCATAACATATGAGTGAGAGGCAAGTCCATGATCCGTAAATATCACAATTCATTTCAAAATTAAGCTTAAACTAATAGAAAAATGGTTGATTTTATCATATTTAATTAAATATTCTAACACCCATCTCTTGTATATGAGTTCAAACTCCTCATTAATATAAGTGAGATGCAACACGTATAATATGTAATTGAAATGAAAGGTGAATTACGGATACTAAGACTCGAACTCAGGACCTTTATCTCAAAAGTTTGAGTTTTATAGAAAATGATGAATTTAATAATTAATTTAATTGATATATTTACAATGAGTAATGTTAGAAAGAAGACTCTTGTCCTTCTTGTGTACTTCGAAATATGATGTGGCTTTTAAAATCATTATTAGTGATTTTGATATTATTTTTAAATTTTGACTTATTGATAATTTTAAAAGTCACATCACATTTATTGAGAGGATACAAGAAGGACAAAAGTTATCCTTCTAGTATTACTCAAACAAGAAAAACGGACTGACTTATATATGAACACTTTTAATGTTATGTAGGCCCACAGATTATGTCTGTTTTCTTTTCTAAATTCATGTTAATGGATCGGACAATGCAAAATTCAATCTATTTCTTTCTTTTTTGTTTTTTGTTTTCTCAATCCAAATCAATTTGCACGCAAGAAACTGAGGAGAGACTCGTTTTCTAGACACAATTCATACGCAAAAACTGAGGGGAGAATAGTCGAGGGGACCAAACAAGCTTTAAAAAGTCTAAGTGTTTCTATTAGGTGTCAAAAATATGTTCATACAGGTGTTCCAACACAAATAAAAAAGTCGGGATATCGCTCTTGGAAGGCTCTCTATGTATAGTCCTAGTCGACATCGTGGCAAAATATATATATATATTAAGAGAGAAATAAAAAATATTAGGATTATCTTAAGGATCTAGATTAATGACTCTTAGTCTTAGTCCGCCATCAAAAATCGATCACTTTCATCCAAACCGGAATTCAAAAATGAATTTAGTTCTTAGAGAATGTAATCATTAACTTTTAGCCAACTTTCCAAACGTGTTTTCTGAATTTTGTTTTCTGTTTTTCAAACTATCCAAACATAATTTTCAAAAGATTTTACTTTTTATTTTTAAAATTTTAAAAACAAAAAACGAATAAAACATAATATATAGCATAATTTTCTTAAATTTTTTCGAAAGTTTTTTCCACTATTAATTTCATTTACTATTTCAAAAGATATGCTTAAAACATATAGACTATATGTACAAGAATATTGAATGTTTAGAAGGCAGCTGAGATGAAGGTAGGTGCAGTGCTGTTCAACTGCATGCTCTTCAGCAACCTCCAAGTGAAATTAATATTTTTAATGGTATTTTACGTAAATTAGGCCCTGTAAGATTACTCTCATACCACAAATAGATGAGAAAGTTGAACCCTTTTTTTATTTTATTTTTTTTTTATTTTTTAAGATGATGAGAAAGGTTTTTTGATTAAAGATTCCTAGTTTTCAAGCGTCTTATATATATATAAAGTTAATCACACATGCGATCACTATGATTTGGAAAAGTTCTTTTTCTAGAATCAGCATCTGAACTAGGGAAGTAAGTAGCTTATAAATTACAAACACAAAAACATATATATATATTTTAAAGCATACGATCGAATACAAGAAAACTGATAAAATGAAGGAGTTATTACTTGGAAGATCCCATGGATCGTATTTGTAGATATCAACTTGTTTGATGAGCTCAATACTGATTGGTTTATTCTCCACCTTTCGCCGCAAATAAAACCCAATAAGCTCTTCATCTGTTGGATGAAATCGAAACCCTGGAAGCATCATTTCTTCATTATCCTTGTCGTCACTGCAGTTGTCTGAAGAACTCACCTTTGCCACCTCCATGATCTTCGCTCTCTCTCTCTCTCTCTCTCTCTCTCCCTATTCCTCAATTACAAGTGTGTCAAGGTAGAAGCTTCTTATATATATAATGTTTAAATTTCTAACTTGAGAACGGTGGCTGTTTTGGTCAAGTCAGGGATTTCGATTCTGTGTCTATATATAAAGCATGCCAAAAGAGTCTTGGAAGAAGTCTTCCATTTTGGCTGATATAATAATGACCTAATCAAACAAATTGAGCAAATATTGATCCTCTTTTAGACCTTAAAAAAGATTGATTATTGATAAACAAGGAAGGTAAAAAAGCATGTGATCAGACCCTTTTGAAATTTACAAGTTTTTGTCATGAAAAGAACCATAAAAGTCCACTTTAGTGGGCAACACAGTTTGACTTAGATAGGCCAATTTACGCTCACACAGAGAAAAAGTCAAAGCAGAAGCTTTCAAAGACATGGACACATATATATGGTAGACTATATGTGATCTGTCTAGAAGCTCCATTTTATCAAAAAGTAATAATGCATCAAAAATTAAACTTTTGCCCTCCTTCATAGACTAGTTGTCAACTTGGAAAAACAATTAAGTTGACAACTATCTGATGTATAGTGTACGTCGCTATATTTATTCTGTTCTTACTTGACACTATCTCACTTCTCCTAGTTGCCATGCAAGCAATGCATATCCGCAAATAAGATTATTACTATCTTTTTTTTTTTTTTTTTTTTTAATTTTATATTTTCTGATTAATAGTAAGATTTGAATCCAACGATCCTCCCCCAATCCGTACAGTTGGTGCTTTAGTACTACTCAGTCATAATTTTTACTTGGTGACTAGTGGCTAATGACTAGATTGAGTAGCTACTTTAGCTCAGCTGGGAAGCAATGATAAGTAGGACTTAAATGGTGAGAACCATGTGCGCCATTTTAATTCTAGTTGAGTCATAGTTTGACACAGTTTTATCTATAAATATGAGTGAGACTCAAGATAATTTATAATAATTAGACATGAAAACATTTATTGCAGGACACGAATATATACATATGCCCCATATTCTTCACTTCTTTATTTCACGACGGCCATGTCATACGATTATTTTTATTTTATTATCCATTGATGTAAATTAGAGTCACACAATTATTCATTTTGCAAATCTTAGTTTAGAACATGGTATTGCATATACTCTTTCAAAGGAAAGCAGCCTTAAGTACCTTGCTGTTCCAATCCATTCATTTCTCATTTTTATTTAAAAATTCAGACTCATTTCTTCACATTTATATTACATCGACCTCATATCAACACATTTATTTCTCTCTCTCTAAAAAGATTTGCCAAACACCTCTTGTTAATCGTTGTAAATGCTCTCAAAAGTGCAAATATTCAACATGTTAAAACGTCACCATGACATAAAAGTTGTACCAATGGAACTACGAGACTTAATAACTAAGCCTGTGTATGAGTGTGTGAATCTTGTCCATTAATCTTAATTAGGTTTCTAAGGCTCCGTTTACTTTGACGTAAAATGGTTTCCGTCGGAAAATATTTTCAGGAAAGTCATTTTCCCTGAAAATGTTTTCTATCGAAAACATTTTACGGTGTTTACCGTGCACACGAAAAATATATATATATTTTTTAATATTTTTTTATATATATTTCTTCCAATAAGGTCTTTGTCGGGACCTGCACAGGACTTGTTCAAGACCCCGCAGGGACCTGCCCGGGACCCCGTTGAAACTTGACCCGGACCTCGCCAGGACCTACCCGGGACTTCACCGAGACCTGCCTAGGACTTGCCTGGGACCCCGCCGGGACCCGTCCAAGACTTGATCGGGACCTGACAGGGACCCGACCAGAACCTGACCGAGACTAGCCTCGGACCCGCCCTGGACCCCACCAGGACTTGATCGGAACCTGCCCAGGATCCCGCCGGGACTTGCTCAGGACCTGCTCGGGATTTGACCTGGACCCCGACGGGACTCGACCGGGACTTGCCCTGGACTCGACCGGGCAAGTCCTAGGCGGGTGTTGGGCAGGTCCGGTCAAGTCTTGGGCGGGTACCGCCAAGATCCCAAGCAAGTCCCAGGTGGATCCTGGGGGGGTTCGGGGGGGGTCTCGAGCGAGTCCCGGTTAAGTCCAGGGCAGGTCCCGGGCAAGTCTCGGTCAAGTCCCGGGCGGGTCTCAGTCAAATCCTGGCAGGTCCCGATCAAGTCCCAGCGGGTCCCGGTCAGGTCCCGAGCGAGTCCCAGGCGGGTCCCCGGCAAGTCTCGGTCAAGTCTGGGCGGGTCCCAAGAAAGTCTTGGTCAGGTCCTGGGCGGGTCCTGATAGAGTCCCAGACAGATCCCTGGCGGGTCTCGGTTAAGTTCAAGTCAAGTTTCGGGCGGGTCTCGGTCAGGTCCAGGGGAGGTCCTAGGCAAGTCCTGATCAGGTCCCAGGTGAGTCTTGGTCAAGTCCCAGGTAGGTCCCGGCGAGGTCGCGGATGGGTCCTAGGTGGGTCCGAGTAGGGTCCCGGGCGGGTCTCGGTCAAGTCCCGGGCTAGCCCCGATCAGGTCTCAAGTGAGTCCCGGGCAAATCCTGGTCAGGTCCCGGGCAGGTCCTGGTTAGGTTATGGGCGGGTCTCGGTCAACTCCCAAGCGGGTCCCGCTCAAGTCTTGGGCAGGTCCCGGCGGGGTCCCGTGAGTCTTGGGCGAGTCCCAGTCAAGTCCCGACGAGGTTCTGGGCGGGTCTTGGCACGGTTCATCGATTTAAGAATGAGATGCTAATAGTCGAAAATTAGTTTACAGTTTTTAAAATCATAAACTATTTTTCAAAAATTAAAGAAGAATTTTCGGTCAAAAGGAAATTATTTTCCATTGGCCACTATTTTACGTCGAAGTAAATACCGTAAAATGTAGAAATCATTTTCTAAAAACTATTTTACGTCAAAGTAAACAAAGCCTAAGACTTAAATTTCTCGTTGGCCATGTCATGTCAGTACCTCTTCTTCTAACTTGACATGGCCGTCGTGAGAGTGACAAGAGGAGGAAAATGAGCGCTCAAATTAAATGATGTAATTAGAAAATAAAAATAAAAGTTAAATGATCGATATTAAGTTCATGGAACCAACAGCAATATATACGGGATGATGCTGTCTTAATCCGAAGGTCTTCACATTTGTAGTACATGTGTACGTACGGTGCAAATAATAGATAGTACATTATTAATGGGTAAAATTTTCCAAGCCAAGTTGCACTATGACCAAAAATCAAACGGACATTTACTTACCAACCAAAGAAAGTGTCTTCTTTTCTTTTCTTTTCATTTTTCTTTTAATTTTTTAATTTTTTTTGTAAGTAATCTACCCAAGAAAGTGTCAAAGCATTAAAGTTTGGCAAAAATCAAAGTTTAACCAAATAAGTAAGGCAATCTAGCCGGTTCCCTTACTTTCCACCTAAGAAATTAAGTGCATGTTTGGTAATAATTTCTTCTTATTTTTTAAAAAAGATAACCTAATTTTTTTTATATTATAATAAATAATTGTTCACTTTTCTTTTACAAATTTTTTTTCCTATTTTATATCGCATCAGTCAATTAATCATTTCTCATTTATCCTCTCAAAACTCTTTGTTAAGCATACTCCAGCTACTTCTTTGTCATAATTAATTCAATTTTGTTTGCAAGATATATACCTTTCTCGAGTTTTTTTTTTTTTTTTTTTAATTTTTTTTTTACTTTTAAATTTTTAAAGAGCCTAATTAATGGCCTAGCGTCTTGGAGGTCGTGCCACTTCAAAAGTTTTTCAAAGAATTTTATTTTGCTCTTGACTCGGATGGGCTGATTAATGTTCGGTCCAAACATGTGTTCTTGACTTTCAACAATATTGTTCCCACACAAAAGTTTTTTAAAAATTTATTCAGTAAAAAGTTGAAACAAAACAAAGAGTGATCACTTTTTTTTTTCGGTAAAAGTTATTAAATAATTTTTTTGAAATATATATTGGATGATAATTTTAGATTGCGTCGTTTATTCTATTTTTAATTCAACTTCGTAATAATAATTTTTTTAGCTGCCTAATGTGTATGTATACAACACTCCCACCAAATTTTCGCGTAATTAAACAAATGGTCAGAACATAATTTAGAAAATATATAAATATGCGAACTCTATAATTAAGATGTTCAGATTGCTCACAAAGAAAAAGAAAATAAAACTAAAAACGTCAACATTGACATAAAAATGAAAGACAATAAAGGAGCCGACCAAGTAATTTGACGACGTCGTTGTGGGTCTCACAAAAGCCACGACTTTCGGGGCTCTTGGGGCTGGGGTTGGGCCCGCAATTACTTTTTTATTTCCACAGCTTACCTCAAGGGCTCTTGGGTGGTATAAAAAATAATTTATAAATATTTAATGTAGACCAAAATAATTATTTTCTCCCAAAGCGCTTTAAAATGTAAAAGGTTTTAAAAAATTTGCTATAGTAAACTTTTAAGATTTTTTAGTTTTTTAGTTTTTTTTCTCCCTCCTCTCTCCTCTTTCTCTTCCTTCTCTCAATTTGAAAATTAATATTTAAATAAAAATAAAGAATATAATAAAAAAATATGTTAGAGTGTGTATAAAAAATTTGTAGGTAAAATAAAAATTTGTACTTTCTCACTAATTATTTTAATTAATATTCCCTAAAATACTGTTAATCTGGGTGCTAACTAATGTCTTCATTAAGACTAAATTGATTCGAATCCCTCTCCGACCTCTTGTGCGGACATATCAAAAAAAAAAAAGACTGAATTGAGTAATGCTACAAGTTTTTTTATATCTCTCTTGAGTCCTTTAAAAAAATGATATAACTATTAAAATCACCATTAAATTTAAGATCGATCATTATTAAATTTTGATCAAATAATAATTTTAATAGTCACATTATTTTACGAGAAACTTCTAGAATTGTTTCCAAGAGGTAGCTCAATCGGTTGGAACCACGCCTAATGAAATATAGATCACTTGTTCGAATCTTCCTCCCCTTCTTATGCGAACATGTCAAAAAAAATAAAAAAAAATAAAAAAATCTTCTAGAATTAAATTAGCATGTTACTAAGATAACATAATCACTCGCCCCCTTTGCCTCTTTTATTAGAAAAAAGTAGAGGCAAGGATGGAGAATTTTGAAAAATCCAGAATCCATGGTGGCAACGATCTATAAGGAAAAATACTTTCCGAGGGACAACCTGCTGGAATCATCACTGGGGACTCGGCCATCTTATGCTTGGAGGAGCATTTGGACTTCTTTGAAGGTCCTCAAACAAGGGCTGATATGGAGAGTGGGGAATGGAAACTCGATTAGCATCTGGGGTGACCGTTGGCTGCCATCTCCTTCTACTTATGTGATACAAACTCCACCCAGACCGCCATTCAGAGAGAAGATGGTATGTGATCTTATTGACCCTCACACTAAAGGGTGGAATTCTGAGCTGTTACATGAACTATTTTCTGAAGAGGAGATTGACAGAATCTGCAGCATAATTCCCAGCCCTGGGGGATTGCCGGATCAGTTGGTTTGGCTAGGAACAAAGAATGGCCTCTTTACAGTCCGAAGTGCTTACTATATTTGTAAGTCTTTAGAAGATGAGAACAAGGGGGAAAGCTCGAGTATGCATTCACTTACAGAATTTTGGAAGCAAGTCTGGAGGGTCAGGGGACCACCGGTAGTGAAATCTTTTTTGTGGAAAGCCTGCAGCAATGCCCTGGCGACCAAAGAGAATCTGCATAGGAGAAATATCACTCGAGATCCACTTTGCCCCATATGTGAATTGGAACCCGAAACGTTGGGCCACATTCTCTGGAATTGTGGCTCGGCCAAGGATGTCTGGTTGGAAAGTTCTCGGCAACTACAGAAGAGCTCTATTTGTGAGGCAACGTTTGCAGGGGTTTTCGAGAAATTATTGTTTCAGCTGAGCAAGGAGGAAATGCAATTTTTTGTCACTGTGGCGCGGCAGATTTGGCTCAGGCGTAATGCCTTTGTATTTGGGAAGCCGCTGTTAGCTCCAGCTGAAGTGATTCGAAGGGCACGGGAACAAATCTCTGTTTTTGAGAAAACAGAGGCTGGAAGACACACGGCTCACGTACCATTGTGCAGGCAAGTAAACCATAGTTGGCAGAAACCACCGGCAGAGTTTATTAAGATTAATTGGGATGCTTCCATTGATGAGCAACACAAACGGGTTGGAATTGGGGTGGCTGTACGTAACTCTGATGGCATGATGCTAGCTTCGTTGTGCGCTTCCAAGCCTATTCTCACCGACCCTGGAACAGCAGAAGCTTTAGCAGCATGGTCTGCGGCTGACGTTGCACGCAGATTGAACCTGAGACAGGTTATCTTAGAGGGGGATGCGTTGGAAGTCATAAACGTTCTTAATATGGAAGGAGGCTGGATGGGTAAGTATGGACAGATTCTACAAGATGCAAAAAATCAACTGGGGAGCTGTTTGGAATGGAGGGCTAGTCATATTCCACGTGATGGTAACAAGGTTGCTCATAGTCTTGCCAAACTGGCATTAGCAATAAATCAGGATATATTCTGGACTGATAATTTTCCTTTATGTATTCTGGAACTTGTCCACTCTGAGCAAGGCTCGATTTTAAGTCAATAAAAGTTACCAATTCTGATTCAAAAAAAAAAAAAAAAAAAAGAAAAAAGTAGAGGCACATCAATTTATAATAAAGACAAAAAAGGGACGTTGGAAAACTACAATGACAAGGTCCTTTAAGTCAACAGCTGGGTTTTTTGACCGGAAAAATTAATGTTTTTTTTAAATAACCAAGTAACCTTTGATCAGAACCACAAAGTGAGTCAACCAGGAAACTTTCAAGGCCCGAGTTGGCGCTATGTTTTTTAGTGGACATCAAGATCAATACGTATGCCCTGGAAAGAAAACAAAATCAAGACCAATGCACAAGAAATATGGCTGGGATTTGGGAGAAGAATTCTCTATTATTTTTAAATAATTGTAAATTTTAAAGTTACATGAATTCATGAGGTTTCTTGCATCAAACGGCTTGAAAAATAAAATAAAATAAAATAAAATTTATTAAGAAATTGATAAAATATCGTTCAAAATAATGGAAAACTTGATCGAACAATTTTTTTTTTTTTTTTTTGTAATGTTTTTTCTAACACGATCGAGCTGTATGAACATGGGATGTAAAATTTTCAGTACATTGAAACATGTTTTTCCAAAATAATAAATGCTTTAAACGTGAAGCTTTTAAAATGTGGTCCATACAAAGAAGAAGAATGTATGCATTTCAAACCTCAAAGAGATAGAGATGATAATGGCCAAACAAAATTTCAGGTCAACCATGTAAGGAAAGGAATCATTTTCCTTTGTTTTTGTTTTTTTTCAAAGAAATGAAGAAAAGTCTAAGTCCTTGATTTGATAAAATTTGTTTAGTCTAAGGGGAAATTTGTTGGGTCTTGGAGAACCTTCTTCTCAGAGACAAACAAAGAATCAGCTTCTCTCTTCCTTTTCTATGCGCTTCTAACAACTAATGGTCCTCAAATCAAACAGAAATTTCCTTTACACCGGGTTGGGTTTGAGGAATTTTTTTTCAACTCAACTTATAAAACAGCTGTCTGATAGTTTTATAGATTAGATTGGAGAAAGTTCAACTCAATTTGAAGGAAATTTATGTTCATCCTGAAACAAGTTATTAATCCCACTTTGGTGCCATCTTATCTCGCTAAGGCTGCATACTAATTGTATGTCCTAAAACAATCTATTAATTGGTGCAATATTATCTCCTATATATCAGATAACAACCTCACACACCAAAAATCTCTCCAAAATTGGCTTTATATTCCCTGACAAGAAAGCCAGTTGGAGGCTCTTGGAGCCCTAAGCTTAGGGAAAGCAGGAACACTGACCTAATATATAGAGGGCGAGAGATCCCTCCTTCAATCATGCAAAGACTCCAAGAAATTTCACTGACCCTCAAGCAACCACATCCATTCACTACCACGCCCACATACACACTCTTATTGCCTTTATCTAGTTTAATTTTACTCTCTTAGTGAGGGCATTTTCTAATTTGGATGTCGGGCGCCCTTGGTACTTCGGAATCGATGAGCTTATGAGAATTTATCCCTTGTTTTGCAGGAGGAGCTTTGTTGCCGACCCGACCTTTTAAAATCTGCTTTAATAATTTGCGAAGGATTAAAGTAATTTATATATAATTTAGTAGTTCAAAGTTTATTATTTTCTTATCCTTATAGAAAATTCTCTATCATCACCAAAGGAAGTGCTATGTTACATATGTAATCCAAAATGATTAATTAGTTAAAGTTATAATTAAACTCGTTAGAATCACTTATATAATTCAATCACATAGGGTTCTTTTGGGTTTGTGGTTTCAAAAAGTGCAATTAAAAGTAACGATTTTAAAATATGGGATTTGAAAACGTGTTTTTTAAAAATGCAGTTAAAATATTTGGTAAAATTGCAGTTTGGCCTTGAAAATCATAATTTAGCCTTTAAAATTATGTGTTTTCTGCATTTTCAAATCGCAAATTTTTAGAAACGTAATGCCAAATTATTCATTTTCTACAATTTGGTTTAAAATCAAACTTCTTATCTATGAAATTGCAATGTGAAAATTATCGTGACCTATACATTATCTTTACAATTCATCCACGTAATGTGAGACTTGCCCGGAAAGGAGAAACAAAAAAAAAAAAAAAAAAATCTAACATGAGACTTGACTTTTCGGGGGTGTCATAATCTTAAAGAAAATCATGTCATTGATATTTTGTCCCATTAGAAGGGATATGCATTGGTCCTTGTTTGGGTTGGGAACACAACAAAAAGGTAAAAGACTTTTTGCTAGTAGACAATTAAACGCCATTTTTGTAGAAATTAATGCCATATGAAACTTTCATACTATACTGATAATTCAATAAATCATAAAGGCTAAAAGTATTTATAGGAAATGAGATTATAGTCGAACATATTGGATTGAAATTTTCTTCCCCATGACAGATATTGTAGAAAATCTATATATGCATGCCCAGCAATTGCGTGTACTTTTTTTATTTTTTGACTGTAATATGTCTATAAAAGCTCACCAATATTGAATATAATCTTGATAAAAAAAAAATGGTGAATATCATAGAAACTTTTGAGGAAGAATTTTATCAATGCTTGACTGTAAATTTTGTTTCTTTCCTTCTTTTTTATTAAGTGTGGATAATTTTACCTATTCTCAAATATATGATGATATATGTAGATCAAAAATATTTTTCTAGGACAATTTGGAAATATATATATATATCATGGAGGAACTAGCTAGACCTATTGAAGTGAGGAGAAACAAAACTGCAAAAAAAAAAAGTCATTTCACATTTTTTTGGGACAATTTTGCCCTTCCATTTTAAAGGATTGGCTCTTCTCTAATTCATTGAATTAAATGAATTAGAGAGTATTAGAATATACGGAAAATATGGAAAATATAATATCTTCCGTTTATTCTAACAAAGAGGATCAAAAATTTCTTAACCGTACATAATTTTTTTAGACACCTTTAAAAGAGTAGGCAATTGGTAAACATTAAATGAATAAATAAATAGGTCAAATCCTCTCAATTTCAAGTTCATAATCTAGATTAGACTTTACAATATCTTACAATATATGTATATAATACAACGTCACGTTAAAAATTTTAAATATCGTGGCAACATCACGTAAACTACTAATTAATACTATGTTAGTAAGCATGCGTAGAACTTGATGGCCATACAAAGAAATTAAAGCTGACAAATGGAGAAAATACGTGCATTGTTGAGATCACCATGGAAGAATTATCTCAACATTATGGTGCCTTGTTTCCATGTTGACCAAAACTAAAAATGTCTCATGTGGGTATTTTTCTTTTTCTTTTTTTGGGATAAATATTCTCACGTGGGTATTGTTAAGCAAAGACGAAAGAATTGCATGTATATAATTGCAGATAATAATAATTTTTTTTCCAAGCATGCTTTATGAGAATTCCTTGTACATGGAGAATAACCAAAACATGGCAAAGGGAGAGGCCTTGGAATATTAGTGAGTTTGGCCAAACTAATTTAGTATTAATGGGAAAAGTCAAAGTTCTTGCATCTCTCTCTCTCTCTTATGCGTGCAAGAAAGCAACAAATTCTGTGGAATTAAACTCTTGGGCATGCATTGGCCATATAATTCAAGAAAACATCATTATTATACAATGACTTCAACCATAATATAAGTTTGTATTCTACCTTTCATCACTTCCTGCTTTCAGCCATGGCCCAATTTGACGTACTGTTGGAGCAAATTTTCTGATTTTGGAAGATGCCGATAAATTGTTGATACAATAACCGCACACTAAATATTCGGCTTAAGAGCACTGCAAGAAAGAAAGAAAAAAAAAAAAAATCTAGAGAAACTCATTGGGAGACCAGCAAGGACAACCTTTAATGCTTAAGTCAATGGAAAAAAGGCAAAGATGTAGAGTGTAGGCTAAAAATCAGAATGAGCGTACCTAGAGTAATGAGTATACCCTCTATTTATAAAATTCTCCTGAAAGGGTCGGGGTAGTTGAAATATGATTCAACATCATCACAAGGGAATTTAGAGGAGTTGGTCCAAGTGGGTGTGTGGCTCACTGTGGCACAATGGTGGTGTACTTCTTGAAAATGGTTGGATTCGGGTCGGATCCCATCGGCATCAACACATCTGACGGGCCTAGCTAAATTAATCCATTATTGATAAGGGGTGGCCCAAGTCCATAAGGATCACCATCTGTTGGGCTCAAAGGGTCCTAGATAACCAAGTACTACAAATACATTAATAAGTCTTTTTTTAAGATAATATTGTTCCTACTAGTTCTGATTAATTGAAGCCACAATTTCTTTCTTTTTTTTTTTTTTTTTTTTTTTTTTTTAAATATGATTGTAAAAAATGTGCAAGAACAATATATTAATATAAAGGGATGGCATATCTTTACTAAACAAACTCTTGTAGCTTACCATTGTGGTTGGTTCAATTCTATACACTCCTCTATTTAAAGCCTCCAAGTGCTTTCAATTGCAACCATATTCATCCTTTATCTCAAACTTAATAATGATTTTAAAAGCTACATTACTTATGAAGGATAAAAGTCCCACTTATAACATTACTCGCATTGAATTTGGAATAGATTATGATTGGATTTTAATCCAATAACAATTTTAAAGCCACATCAGATTTAAGAGATAAAATGATGGTGTATAGCTTTACTCAAATTCGCAAACAATGCTTTTCAAGGATAGAGATTTTCAGTATTTTTATTACTTGAATTGTTAGCAATCCAGACAATAAATATGAGAAAGTTCTTATGAGACTCATTTGCCTGAGCAAGTCTTTGGCAGCCCGCCCACTTATTGAACACGTGGACCTTATAATAGCAGTTCTGTCATATTTGCTGCCTAAATTGCAAGTATATTGCCGAAGATCTGAATCCACCTTTTGATTACTATGTTGAATCTATCCTCCGCTGGCTACTTAGTACAGTTGAACTAATTATTTGATGAATTTTCTTCTTTTTTCTCTAATTCCTGCTTCAATAATAAGGCCTAATTTAAGAGCCAAGCTTATGTTGGAGCTACCTTTCCATGTAAAACGGCTTATTCTTGAATGTAAATTTCAGAACACGTGGCCGCGTGGAGAAGAAATGGAGATTTCTTAGCAACCAAACAAGGCATAAAATCAAATGAAGGTAGTTGGATGAATGGTATTGAAATTTCTTAGCAATAATTGAGGATTCTCGATATGGTTCCTCAACTGAACGTTGACTTGAAGAAACAAAACATCAAAATCATGAATAACTTCTTTCACATGCAAGAAACTTGACAAGGTTTTAAGATATTTAGTGTTGTTAGCAAAACATATATAAATATCCACCTCTAAAAAGTAAGACAAACTGTGTGAACACCTTCACAGTCTTTTTCCTCGAGAAGAATCTCTCCCAAAGGACAACTTTTCCCACTTCTGCAACTTTCCACAAGCATTTGCACCAAACATTTGCGGAAATAACTACCTAAATTCTCTACAACATCATATATCGCTATCAAATTACTATCGTGTATCGTTATCATTGACTTCCTATTGAGAAAAATAATATTACTCTTCACACTCATTTTTCACATTGATTTCGCACATGACAAACATTGTATACTTGAAAAAAAAAAAAAAAAAGGTCTACTTAAGATACGTTAGATCAAACAGTGTGATAAATAAGAGTTAAGAGTAGTATTACTTAATTAGAGCACAATTTTCTGCTTGATATCCGTCTTGAGCACAATTAAAACCATATATAATCACATTTCATGTACATACTATAACAGATTTACCTTCTAAAATGGCACTAAATGAGTATTGCCCATTTTTATTTCCAATGTTAAAGGAAGAGATTTGATAGGTTACTTGATGATTCTGCTCCACCGGTCCAACAAAACCCACAATTCTACTAGGCATCATGTAAACCGGTTCACATTTGCATAAAATAAATCAGTTCAGATAAATAAAAATTGAGTTAATCGTAACCTTTCAGATGATAAGTGAAGCTTAATATGACGTCCATCAAAAATATTCCTGATAATTACTCGTCGAGTTGTTTGGATCTGATTATAAACATTATATAGAACTTATCAATGAAAACCGACTTACTTGACTTACATTGAGAAAGTACCCAAGAACTTATATAAACCGCAGCTTGGAACGTCTTTTATAGGACCTACTGCCTACTGCCTACTGGTTGGGCTTTTCTACCTTGGCCTACACTGATAAACTTTCCACTTTTGGATATATGGTCGAGCTAATGCCTCAATGACGTAGCATCATGGTAGGAAAGCAATGCACCACGCATTATTTGAATTGGAGAGGAGTCGGTCCTTTAAAATGGGATGACAAAATTATCTTAAAAAAATATATCAGATGACAATTTTACTCTCCTACTCTAGAGGACCAGTTCCTCTCCGGTTCATTTGAACCGATGAGGATCCAAGACTAAGCTTGTCAACTAGTTGGGTTGGCTTGAATTTTGATCACCCAGCCAAATTGCAGCCACAGCTGGAACTTTATTAAGACGTAGGTCTACTTTTGTTCAAACTTTATAAGAAGCTGCTTCAACCTTTTCACAACAGCCATTGCCAACAATACGATAAACATTCCCTCAATTTATAAAACTAAACCCCAGAATTGGGCAAGTAGATGTTAACCGGGCCTGGAGTAAGGACATTAGACCCAAAACTTAGGGCAGCAGCCCTGAGCTCAAGTGAAGCTTGGCCCATTTCACACCATATGCATACAAGATCAAGCTTTTCCAACCAAGTAGAAATTGATATTGATTTTAATTTTATTATTCTTGGCTAGCATTTGAAAAGTAGACTTGTGTGAATAATTATCAACTTAATCACTCCATATTTATAAAAGAGTAATGCTACATACTAAATTGTGACTCTTAAAGCTGTGGGACAAGCGATATATTTGTATCTCATAAATAACAATGTGCAAAATTGTACTCGACACGTACCACACAAATAATAAAACATCTGGCTATTTCCACGCCTCCACACTGACATTCTCTCTCGAAAAACCTGATCTTGTGTCTCTATTTTGCCATCGACTACCTATTTCTTGCACTGTCAAAAAATAAAAAAATAAATAAATAAATAAAAACCCTAATTTCCCACTCATGAAATGCATTTTCACAGCACCCGTCTTAACTGATACAAACTTATTCAAAATTTGAACCGCAGGCCAATAAATTGGCTCCAGTCTCAATCCACTATGAACACAACTTTTATCACAAATTACTGGCCCTGAATTCAAAGAGCACGTCAAGCCCTCTGCACTTACACGGCTATTCATGACAAAATAAACATGCCCACGTTTCCGTTTCCGTCTCCATTTCCTAGATTTGCATATCAAATCTGGGACTCCACGACCAAATGGTTATCCGAGAGTCCAATCCCTCCTTGGCTATGTTTTTCATCCACGGAACCCGGAACTTTGCTTCCTTCCTGTCTCCTAAGTTTGTCATCAACACAATTTTTATCTGGGACAACATTAGCACCTGCAAATCCATTTTCACCGGTCAAACCAACTTGTTTCTCTGGGACTCCCTGATCAACACATTTTACAGCTCCAGTCCCTACGTCACAAACTGTTGGCATCAAATTGGAAGGCCTTGTCAAACCCTTTGCATCTACATGGTTATCTGCAACAAGTATAATATTACTCTGTTTCCGTTTTCGTTTCCGTTTGCAAGATTTGCCATAATCTTGGACTTCATTAGCACATGCAAATCCATTTGCCCCAGTTTCACCAACAAGTTTATTTGGGGTTCCATTATCAACACAATTTTTATCAGCTCCAACTCCTGCCTCGGAAACTGTCAGCAGCAAATCTGATGGGAATGCCAAATCCTTTGCACCTTCATGGTTATCCAGTACGTTATTCTGTCTCTGTTTCCATTTTCGTTTCTGTTTCCTAGATTTTCCATTAACACATTTTTTATCTGGGACTACACTATGACATGCCAATCCGCTTGCTCCAATCTCACCAATATGGTTATTTGGAACTCCATTATCAACAGAATTCTTATCAGCTTCAGTCCCTACCTCGCAAACAGTTGGTCCCATAGCCAAATCCTTTGCACCTTCATGGTTATCTGGTACACTATGACATGCCAATCCACTTGCTACAGTCTCACCAATATGGTTATTTGGAACTCCATTATCAACAGAATTCTTATCAGCTTCAGTCCTTACCTCACAACCAGTTGGTTCCATAGCAAAATCCTTTGCACCTTCATGGTTATCCGGTACAACTATAGCATTATTCTGTCTCTCTTTCCGTTTTCGTTTCTGTTTCCTAGATTTTCCATTAACACATTTTTTATCTGGGGCTACACTATGACATGCCAATCCACTTGCTCCAGTCTCACCAATATGGTTATTTGGCACTCCATTATCAACAGAATTCTTATCAGCTTCAGTCCCTACCTCGCAACCAGTTGGTTCCATAGCAAAATCCTTTACACCTTCATGGTTATCCAGTACAACTATAGCGTTACTCTGTTTCCGTTTTCGTTTCTGTTTTCTAGGTTTTCCATTAACACATTTTTTATCTGGGGCTACACTATTACATGCCAATCCACTTGCTCCAGTCTCACCAATCTGGTTATTTGGAACTCCATTATCAACAGAATTCTCATCAGCTTCAGTCCCTACCTCGCAAACAGTTGGTCCCAAATTCAAAGGGCATTCCAATTTCTCTGTACCAACATTGTTTTCTAATGTGTCTCTGAGTTTACGCCCCTTTCTTCTTCGTTTCCTCGACTTGATATTAATGCAAATTTCATCACCTCCAGCCCCACCCACAGTTACCGTTCCCTCTAAATTTGAAGAACATGCCAATCCATCAACAACATCGGTGGAATGGCCATTACATTCGCTCCATATCCGCTTCTTAGCTTTGCCATCAAAGCAGTTGTTGTCACCTTCAATACTCGCACAAACCATTTGTTCAAGGTTCAAATGGCATGACAACTTATCTTCCCCAACGTGGTTATCTGGGATAACACCATCAATACAGTTTTCATTGTGTCCAGTCCCACCCACATGAACAGATTCTTCCAAATTCGAATGGGATGTCAATCCATCTGCACCAATGTGGTCAGCCAGTTCCATAGATCCCCAAGCCTTTTGGCTCTTCAGATTATAACATTTAGACAGAAGTTCATGAGCTAATTTTGCTAGGCGATGACCAGAGATTGACTTATGAGTGGACCTGGAAAAAAAGTTGAACTCAGTTTACCAAAACATACTCAGATCCAAGCACACAGACATGACTTTGAATTAAAAAGAAAGAAAACTTAGAAATTACTATCAACAGTAAGCCATGATGCTGAAACCTTTTCCCATACTAGTGCAAAATATAAAGCGAATTAGGCTGATTTTTAGGAGTACATGAACTGTGGCAAATCAACCACATTTTTTATTTAATATGACTACCATATAGTAGTCCACTGAGCAATTGAATTGACAGTGTGTCAATCCTCTTGACACTTCAACAAGGTCACCATTGGCTAATTTACTAAATTTATTATAACCGCATGTTAATTCCATGCCAGCTGAAATTGACACATGCAGGTAGTGCAGGCACTAGGCAGCTAATGCGTGAAATTGACAGGTTCAATAAAGCACATTAAGCTCAGGCATGGTTCACAACAAGCCAAATGGAAAAAAGTTAAATGGACTTGCAATTTTATTAAGTGGAAATAAAGAAACTGATTGAAACACTCACGGTTCAGAAAATATACGTCCAAGGACAGCTGACTTCTCATGCCACAAAACAGGCGGAGCTAAAATGTCCTGCTTCCAGACAGACTGAAATGAAAAGTAAAAAAAGAACATTTAACTTGGAAAAAGAGATCCAAATTTGACATCTGGAGGATCAACAGTGAACCAAATATAATGGCAATATCATATCTCCTATGTTCGGTTTTTTCTTTCATTTACTGGTCCGATGGAACCTTTTTTTCTCTTTTTGTAGAAAATAAATTAATGAAAAATATTTGTAAATCTATATGCATTACTAATCAGCTATTCATAGCATAAACATCACAATGCTCAGCAGCACAGCTAGGCCTATACTCTATGTGAGGTGCACATGTCTAAAGAGAATGAATGCATTAATCTAATGTGTCGAAAATAAGCAAACCATTATGTACCTTGCGAGGCAATTTCACTCCTTTTGATGGACGGGGGATGTGAGAATGGAAGGGTGGGCATTTGAAGAAGACAGATCTGCAGAAGACAAAAAACAAAAGGAATAAAAAAATATTTATAGACAAATGGTACCATATCAATTGAATTTTTCACACGTGATGCAGATACATGTACATACAATACTTCATTGTTTAAAATCATCTCCATGTCCTCAATTGGTGAATAGATTTCCGCAGGCTGCACAGGTTCTCCAGAAATGTACATGTATCCATTCATTCCACCACTGAAACATGAGAGAAAATACCTTCTAATTAGCATTAGAATAATCAATAGAAACACGAGCTGCCATAGTTTGGACCCCCCACCCTCCTCTCAGACATCCGAGAACATATGTTAGTGTAAATATATCAGCAAAATAATCTAAGCATTAAAATTTAGTTTCTATTATTTAAATTGTTAAACAAAGGAACCAATCATACTTTAGTTAGTGTTGAGAAGTTCTCCACTGAAGTCATAATGACCTTCTTGAGATCTTTGTACAAGTAGTCAACTTTTAGTGGAGGCTTGTTTTTCTTCTTTTCTTGACTTCGTAAATTGCCTAAATTTTCATTTTCAATTCCTAAGGGTTTCTCTTGTGGTAATACCCTCTATTTACTTGAGTTTCTTCACTTTTAGTAAAATTATTTTACTAATCAAAACAAGAAAATCAAAGGAACTCATCCAGCTTGAATACTTGGGCAAGACTCTTTCCGCAATACATTTGCACTGATACTTGAAGGACAGTTAGTAAATTACAGGTCCCTTGGCTGTTTACCTTCTTATGCATATAACCATAGCATCTCAACCACTTCTTCCACATTCCTCAATATGTACCTAGAATCCATATGTACCTCCAAAAGCATTAAAAATGAGTTCATCTCCAATAGATTTTGATACATTCTTCACGTTTTCAAATTGACTACCAATTTTAGTATCCAAAAGGAGGGCCACAATCGAGCATGTCATGGGAATTAATTATGCCCAGTATTTGGGTCAATTTTAACCATTTGTATTAAACAAGTTGAAACGGGTTGAAATGGGTCATGTTCGAGTCAACCCAACACAATCTATTAATTAAACATTACTATTAAGCGGGACATATTGTGTCACCCATTCGTGCTAGAGTTGAGGGATTTAACCCGTTTAATTAAATGGTTGGGTTCATGTTGACCCATAGGTAAGCTTGATTTGGATAAGAATGAAGAAAGAAAGGGATCAAATTAAGCAATAAAGCAGGTTTGGTAAGGAAAAGGAACCTGTTTTCTATCATCAGAAATTAGAGTGGGAATATGCTTGAAAGATTTTGGACAAGTTCAATAGAAACCCACTTCCAAGCTTGAGCGTGGGCTCAGGCTTTGCTAGAAGCTCAGCCACAAAAGGCAAAAAACAGTGAAGCTAACATGAGCATCTAGCTAGCCCAAGTTCTTGAAAGAAATTAAGATCAAGAAAAATATGAAGAACTATAATGGAAATAAATGAAAATGTTACCAAAAACATTTTTGATGAATAATAATTTATTGAAAGAAAAGGGCAAAGCCCTCGAATACAAAAACTATACCGAAGAGACAAACAATTAAAATTTTTAAATCTAAAAGTCAACAAGATCTAAAATAATAGAAGAGAAAAAAATTAAGAACATAGACTACAGCCCAATCCAAGAAAGATCTCAAAAAAAAGGTTTTAAACGAAGTACGTTGGACTCGCAATCCTCAAAGAAATGTTGATTCCTTTCTCTCTAATGCTCCACATTAAGAATGCATGAATAACTTTCCAGATAATCTATTTGTGATGTCCCCACCCTTGAGTCTTCAAACAATGAAGCAACTCTAGAATGTTATTCAGTATAGCCCACGAAACCCTGAACAAGTTGAGAACCAAGTCCCAAAGATCACTAGTGCATTCACAATGAATCAGGAGGTAATTTATGGTCTCCTCATTCCTTTTGCAAAGGAAACACCAATTTACAATAATGAAATGAAACCCCGCCTTCTAAGATTATCATTCGTAAGGATTCTACCCAAGTTGTCATCCCCATAAAGAATTTTCCAAAAAACAGACAAGGCTCTTCAAACTACAAAGATTTATAATACCTCTTCACATCAAAACCAATGATTGCTAGATGGGTTCAACAACATTCTATTTGCCTCTCCCGGATGGATATTTAGGGAGTATAACAGATTAAGGAAATAGTCAAGAGATTCCAACTCCCAATCCTGGACTACCCTAGTGAAACTTGGATTCCAACGGGTGTAAGTGCCGGAGGAATCCAAGTAATCCAACACCAAGGCATCTTTGTCTCAAGCATTCCAAAAAAAATATGGGAATAAAGACTTGAGAACAGCTGCTCCGCACCACATATCATGCCAAAAACGAATACATCATCACAAACCTTGAAGGAAACAAGGAGAATATTCTTCCAATGGCAAACCCCTTAAGGCCCTCGAGCTTCCTATGAACACCAACCCCCTCTCTAGACACCATATTTCTTAACAATCACCTATCGCCAAAGAGAACTCTCTCCTCTTGCCTGAATCTCCAAAGTCATTTTCTCAGTACAACTTTATTAAACAACATAGAGTTTTAACTCCCAACCCTCCTCTCGAAACTTAGGCTCACCGCATGGTCCATCCCAAGAAAGTCTCCTCGAAGATGCTAAAATTTCCTAATTACACTGGCTGGTAAAGGAAAAAGGGACAAGTACATTGGTAAACTGGATAACGTACTCTTTCAACTAGCCAATCTTTTTTCTATTTACTCATCTATCCCATCCAAAATCACTTGACTTAAAAGTAACACCGAGGGGAAGTCCCAGATATTTCATGGGTAAAGAAGAGATACAACAACTAAGAAAATCCGCCAGCTCTTCCTAATGTGAAACCTCTTCAACTAAAACGAGTTCAAATTTTCGAAGATTAACATTCAAGCTCGAAATGGCCTCAAAACAAAGGAGAATGTGACCAAAATTATAGATTTAATCACAACCTGCATCACACTCAATAAGTGTATCGTCTGCAAAAAGGTGGGATATTCTAGGGGGTGGCATTTTGGATGTCTACTCAGAATCATAGCTTTAGAAAGGATCCTACTGAGAGCCTCCATGACAATCACAAAAAGAGAGATGAGAGCGAGTCCCATTAGCGAAGGCCCTCAGAACTACACCAAAGAAACCATGTGAACGACCATTAATCATGATAGAAAAGGGGTCATGGAGATACAAGCAAACATGCAATTCCTCCACTTAGAACCAAAACCAAGACGGCCCAAGAGATATAAGAGGAACTCCAAGTTGACATGGTAGTAGGCTTTTTCTATGTCCAGCTTTGAAATAACCCCATTAATTTCCAAATTCAACCAGTTGTCCAGACAGTCACTAGTTATAAGAACTAAGTCTAGAATTTGTTCCCCCTTATGAAGGCATTTTGACTTTCTGATATTAGCACTCCCAGCACTTGTTTCATTTTGATAGCAAGGACTTTCACCAAAATTTTATTAAGACTTCCCACTAGGCTCATAGGTCTAAAATCCATTACTTCAAACTGCCCAATTCTTTTAGGGATGAGAGCAATAAAAGTGGCATTGAGGCTCTTCTCAAATATATCCAGCTCATGAAAGTTAGTGAAGACACGGAGAAGATCATCCTTCACTATAGCCCAACAAAACCGAAAGAAAGCAATAGAGAAGCCATCAAGACCCGAAGCAATAGAGAAGCAACCCTGAAGAATTTGGAGCGCCAAGGAATATTTTCATTAAAGAAATTATTGTAATATTGAGTGATTGTATCATTGGTCACCCCATGGTCAGAGGTAGCAATACCATCAATATAAAGACTAGAGATAAAATTATTTCTCTTGTGATAGTTGGCAAGGCGGTGAAAAAATCACATGGTGATCCCCCTTCTTTTAACCAGGTCTCCTAGACTTCAGCCTCCAACTAACTTTTTGCACGGTGGCAATATTCTCCAAATCTGCTTTCTCTTTAGCCATTTTGTCTCTCTTCTTCTACAACAAATCTCTCCTCTTCTTAATAATCTAGACACTGAATCTCCTCCAGTAAGGACTTCTTCCTTTAATCAACATTTCTGAAGGCCTCCACTATCAAGCAATATGGAAAAATGATCTTATAAGAGTCGAGGGAGAAAGCACTGAATCAAGTCTAGGAGCTCCTCCCAATCTGGAGACACTAGAAATCTATCAATCCTAGACAAAGAAGAGGGGTCTTGGTTGTGAGACCATGTGAAGGAACCTCCACAACACAAAAGACCATGTTGGTAAATCTTTGTTTTTTGCTTTCAAGACAAATACATTAATAAATAACTCAAAACACAAAACACCTATTATGAATGTCTTCCTCTAATGTTGTGAAAATATTTTGACAAAACATGTGTCTATCTTTTTGTAGAGGTAAAAACTAAGTTATTAATTTAAAAATATATATATATATATATAAAAACTAAGTGGAGGAGATGGCCACCCAATTTTTTTCTATTTTAATTTCTTTTAGTTTTTACAAAATAAGCAGGTGTACTCTATAGTTTCTGCCGTAGAGGTGGCGCGTGGTAGCGCTACCAGTTAGGGCTTGTCCCGGAGGTGTACATGGAACGACAACTCTCAGTTGAAGCTAAAACCTTCAACCTCTCAGCAAAGGAATCAGGTTTTCGTCTGGAAGAAAGAAGGAAGGGATTTGTAGGGGTTATTCTTGTGGGTCACCGCTGTGCTGCCTAGTTGGTGGCCACGGTGGAGGAAGCGGTACAGTCTCCGGTAAGGGATGAATTTGTCAAGTCTTTTCATGAAGATGAAAAGGCATTGATGGTTGACCGGGAGGGAAACAAGGCAGGAAGGTTCCTGGAGGTGGCTGCCTACGCTGAAGGCGGACGACAAGGGATTATTTGGATTCCAGAGGATCGCGATCGGCGGGGATGGTGTCGGTTTGTGGGTGAGTTGCGTCAGATGCTAGTGTTTCAAGCTACTTTTTCTGGGTTTTCGAATTCAGATGTCCCCTCTCAGGCAGGAAAGCAGGTTCAGGATGGGAGATCTTTTGTGGAAGTTTTGCGATCGAACTCTTGTGCCACAGCGGAGGTGGTTGGGATGAAGCTTCTCTCGTAGCAACCACTGGATCTGTTCCCGGCGTCATTTCGCTTTGAGAAGGGGAATGTTGGGGTGGAGCAGCGTTTAGCGGTGGACTGCTATGAGATGGAGAGCTCAACTCCTTCGTTTCAGCATTGCTTGCAGAATACTCTTGTGGCGGCTACTGCAGAGTTGGGAAGGAAGAAGAGAAAGGGTATTTTCGGCAATCGATGGGTGAAGAAGCATCTAGGGTTCATTCATTCTGAGCTGGATTGGATTTTAGGTGGGCTGGCTCTGAAGCCCAAAGGTAAGCGTATCAGGGTTGGGCTTATTGGTCCCCGCGTCCAGTCCCCACGTTAGACATTGGGTTGGGCTCTGGGTTGGATACTGGGTTGGACACCTGGTTGGGTTATGGGTTGATTTCCAGGTTAGATACCGGGTCGGTTTTCACTCCGTTTTATGACTTGAATCTGGATTTGGATCCCATTTCATAACCCGGATCAAGTATGGGCTCAGATCACATCTCTGGTCATATTTTGGACCCCGACCTACCTCTTGCGTCGAATATGGAGCCTCCGGCTGCCAAGGGGACTGACCAGGTGCCGTCTTCTTCTTTTGTCTCAGTTCTCCCTTCTGCTACGCCTTTTCCAGTTGCGTCCAGTGATATCGAAGGGAGGCGCCAATCTCCGATGCCAAAGTAGTTTCTGAAATATTACTGGAAAGCTAGGGAAGTAAGAGGCAAAAAGGTGAGAGAATCCTTACTTTTGGAAGCGGTGGAGGCTCTCAGTGACCCTCCGGTGTAGTTCCAATCCTTTGTTGGGTCTATTAATCAGGTTTCGAGAAATTCAAAGATTTAAGTGGTGTCTTCTCTTGGGGCTGTTCCTACTTCGAAGCCTAGCCTTCTACGATGGGGTTTTCTTAATCCAAAATCGAAGCCTAGCACACCTAAGGAGCCGCATGATCTGCAGAAACCCCAAAATTGCCCGGTAGGAGACAGTCAGTCTAGGGGTATCGTTGTGTGGGATAAGGGTGGCGAGCGATGGGGTGGTGGGGATGGTGGAGGTGTTTTTCCTGTCCCTCTGGATATATGCCATCCATCTGAGGAGATGGATGAGTGGGATTGTTCTCCGACCCCCTTGATTGGGAGATGACGAAGAGGACGACCCAGCCTTGGCACTGTTGGACACCATTGAAGAGGATTTTCATAAGTAAAAGTCGTTCGGGCGAAGTATAAAGGAACTAGGGAGCTGCTCAACTTGAAGAGCTCAGTTAACTATGACAATGATTTTACTTCCAATTGGCGAGGGAAAGGCAAGGTGCAAGGCGACAACGCTAAGCCTCTATATGGGTCTTGGGTTTCGGGTGGGAGGGCTTGTATCTTAGGGCTTTTGTGTTCTAACGATTTGTGTGGGTTTTGAGGGCTTTTGGGATTCTCTGGGTGTTTGTTCTTGAAGGTTTTTGAGTGGGTCTGTTGGGTGTTTGCTTTGAGGGATTTTGGGTGGGTCTATTGGGGTTCTTTTGTGGGTGAGTTTCGGGTTCTCTTTTTTTCTTTTCCTAGTTAGGTGTTCCCGCTTATATACTTTCAGTGTACGTAGGGGCGCCTTACGCTTTTAATAAAACTTGATTATTACTTATCAAAAGAAAACAATTTTTAAAAACTATGGACCACACCAGAAAACACGTCTCAAAGAACAAACCTTTATGTCAAAAAACACCTCCAAAAGGCATTAACCAGCACACCCTTAATTTCATTAAGTACATAGTGTAAACATACATGTAGGAAACACGATATACAAATTATGAAGGATTGAAGTTGGCTTCCTCTTTGATTTACAATTGAAACTCTCCTGCTGAATAAAGTATACAGCTCAACCCCAACAAGTTCTATTATTTGTATAGAGACCAATTACGTACTTGTACATTATAAAATTCCAGTATTAAAGCCGTGCAGTTTTGATAAAGTGTTAAAAAAAAAAAAAAAAAAAAAAAACATTATAATAAGTTGCTTCTCTAGGACAAAGAATTCCCATAATTTTTTTTTTTTTTTATAGGTTAGCAAAGAAATACCATTAAAAAGCGTAAGGCGTTCCTAAGCATACAACAAGTATACAAGGAGGACACCAAAACAGAAAAAGCAAAAAAGAACAAAGATAACACTCGCAAAAACCCAACAGATAGAAGAAACACCAAGAGACCCATAACAGAAACCCTAAATCCACAAAAACACCTTGGGCTACATTACAATGCAAGAGCTCTCGCTTCACCCCGACTAAAACAAATCCCCTAGCATCAAAGTTAAGCGAGCACTCTAAATTCTTAAGCTCTCTACTCCCTTTAGGTTTAGAAGCAAAAACTAGAACCTCTTGACACTGTCCCACATCAACTAAGGTCAAGAAATCTAGAAAACCCTTCTCATCACCCCCGAAGGAGATCTGCATGATTTTGCATCTTGGACTGCCTCAGGGTAACCTAAAACTCCCTCCTCAACCTTCTCTCAAACACCAGCCCCATCCTTTCTTATGGAGAGAGTTGGCCTAGGCAGCGACAGCGTGCCCACAAGACCAATGCCAGATGAAGATGAGGGCCCTCCCACAATAGACGAAGATGCCGAACAAGGGGAGTTCGAGGGAGCAAACCCACCCACGCCAGACAAAGATGAGGGAGCCAACCCACCCACTCTAGGGGAGTTCGAGTTAAGGAAGCCTCGCTGGAGAAAACTATTCCGAATATCTCCACTTACCGACATAGAAACCAGATTCACCGGCGTAGACTGGGCAGCGGCCCCACCATCAGCGAAGAAAGACCAAAACCCCACGACGAGACCGGCGGGACCCTGATCATCGCCACCACCTCAGCAATCAAGCTCTCGTCCATCTACCTACTTCTATCATCCTTCCATTTATGGGTGGAACTCTACAACAGCTAGGGATCCAGCAGAATCAGAGGCGACACAACCACTGGATCACTCCCAAGAACCAGGACCGACTCTAGTGAGGTAGACTCGAAGGCAAAAAAAAAGACCCTCCCCTGAGTCTTCTTTAGCAAACCAAAACTGGGTTGGGGATCCGGAACCAAAGAACCGAGGCCCACCTCCTTCCTACCAGAAACCAAGCATGGCTTGGGCTTGGGTTTAAAAATAAACTTAGACCTAGGCTTAAGTTGAAAGGCCCAGCCTTTCCGCCTAACCAACTTGCCGGAAGGCCCACAATGAGGATAGCAACCCAACTCCTCTAGCCCAACTAGGAAATTATGCACAGCCCACTCCACATCGAGTCTCATCACCGAAATCCTCTCCTACTTAACCCAAAAAGGCAACATCTTCTTCCCCTTTCTAGAACTTTTGCCAACCCCTACAGCTTCAGCTTCGAAAAGGCAAGGCTCACCATGCTGACGCTCTACCCCAAGACCTACTTCACCAATGGCACACTTTAACCATGCCTCGAGCTCCATCAAAAAACTACCCCACAGATCTCCTTGAAAAACTGCTCATTACCCAGCGGTCCATCAAGCACTGCTGTTCAATTTTCTGACACTAGGTTCCTGGGCTTTGCTCGCAATACCGCCGCATACAATGGTACACTCACAACCGCATCAAGCCAGACCTTCAACCCAAGCTTCTTCCCCACCAAAGGAGAATCAACAATCACGGGTGGAACAACCATGGCTTCAAGAAAAGCCACCACCTTACTCAACTCCCCAACAAATCAGCTCCATCCCTGCCCTTCATGCCTCTTGGGTAATAAAATGAGCCCTTTCTGGCCACCATCTGCAAACACAACAAACTCCAAGAAACAACCGGCCCTATTGCCACCTTGACAGACAATCAACACCTGTTGACCCTCTCGGAAAGATTTAACAAAATCTTGTACCCTAGTGTTCCACAGCGCCACTTCCACCATCGCAACCAGACATACGGTGCATTGAAGACCCAAGAACACGACGCTGGCAAAACCCTTCCTTCTTTCTTCCAGCCCAATCACCGCCACCTTCCGACACTGAGAAAACAAAGGACTTTGCCTCCACCAAGAACTGCCGCTCCATAACCCCCTCACATAGCAACCGCGGCCTCACGCAACAACCTCTGAAGAGGATCACACCTAAAGCGCCGCTCACATCGTAGCCGAAGGAGTAGCCAACCCAAATGAGCCAACCCAAATGATGCCACGAAACAACGCAAAAAAAAGGAATTGCCTTTAAGCTCCGGCGAAGACCCACCAACAAACATCCAACTACTCCACGATCTGGCCAAGAAAGGCCCAAAACCAATTCAAACCGCGGGATGCCATAGGCGGAGTGAAGCCCTAGTGGGACGCGCCTTCATGCACCACCCCTAGGGTAGAGAGAGAGAGGAGCGAGGGAAAAGAAGTGAGAAGGGCTAGAGCTTTTCCAGAAAGTTTAGCCCACTTGTTTATAAATTTCAACTTATCATTAAAATACCACACAAGCTTTTAGAGAGCAAATATTCCCCTACAAATAACTTGATTCTCTACAATGTAAAAAAATATATAAATAAAAAAATAAATCCGAAAAAAAATTTCACATAGGATGGCAACCACAATAGCAGCCATCCCAATAATAGTAGCAGTAAAAATAACTACTATAAAGTCCACCATGTGACATTTTCAATTGCACACCTGAATTCGGGTTAATTTTCTTCACTTTAGCCTCGGGCAAATTTGGATGACCAGCTTTTTCTCACATAAAGAAAGTATCTCCACTGCTAAAGGATGTGAAATGTGAACAAATAATACATCCAGACTGAAACTATTTCTGCGTCTTTCTTCATCCTGTGTAAAGATATTTTGTAAGAAACTGTGGAAGGGGAATAGAATAAGACAACAAATTTCCAGAATAAGCACCCATGTTGGACATGACAAAGAAGGGTATGACTGTCTGACAAGGCTATTTTATCATGCTTATAGCACCAATATTTTACTAAAGCAAAAATATTATAAATTTAAAAGATCTTACTCAAATTCCGTACCGAAAGAAATTAATAAATTAAATTTGTACAGTGCAGTTCACCAAATTATATCATCATATAGAGCAATGCAAGCGACCATTTGTTTGTCCTCTTTCCATCTAGATGGGTGGTCAGATTCAGTTGGGTGCTCTTGCTGCCCCCAAAGCTGCCCATACGGATGTAAAGAAGCCAAAATATGGTCCCTAGCATTACTCCATCATATAATATGATTTGGGAATTTATAATACATGCTAAAACCTGTGCCCTTGACATAGCACAGATTAGGAAAATTTGTCTACATGTGCTTTGGTGGGATTAGAGTTAGGAGAATTGATAGATCCAGGATTTAGAATTTTTATGGTTAGGGTTCAAAATTGACTAGGGTTTTGAAACAAATGGAACCAAGGACAAGAGCACTATTTATCGAAGCAAAAAGGCTGCTGGAAAATTCTGGATAGCAGTTGTGATTACGAATTTAGTAATGTGAGGTGCTAGGGTTTTGAGATGTAGGAAGAAGGTCTTGATTTGGCATTCTATAGTAGAAGGAAAAGAAAGAAGTTAGTTGCAGTTCAGGAACAGTAAACAGTAGCACAAAGAATAACAGTGTGCAAAAAGAAGAGAGAGAGAGAGAACGCACAAGGCCCAACACTCAATACTCGGTCTAAATCTTTACAATGAAGCATATTTATATACTCCTTGACTTTTACTTGACTAACATTAGGACTCCACATTTGATTAGTAAACAAATTTCTGGTAAGACTCAATAAAAGATTCTTAATACTATTAGAAATCATGGAATAATAAACCAGATATAATAAATAAAATTATGCGCAAGAATTATTAAAATATCTTTAAAAATTAACTTTTGCCTCTCCAATTTTGCGCCCCCCCCAAAAAAACTAAATATTCTAGTTCTGCCCTGCACATAAAAGCACCCATAACTCAAAAATGAACTGGCCCCACACATGAAAAGTTCTTAAGTTGCCAAAACTGAAAATGACTCGAAAGACGATGACTCAACTCTTTCCGTAGCTGCATTAACCGCCACACCCACAACTAAAACTAAATTACTAGTAACATAGATTTCAAGTATTACCGTCAGTGTGTGCTCCACTTTTGTAATCTCTGAAAGAAGGCGTGCCTCGTCAATAAATGGTAACTTACAGATAGCCTGCCCAACCACATGTCAATGAAGTTGCAAAATATTTATAGAAGCTAAAAATTTGAAGGTCGCATCAAATTATCAGCCAAAAAAATGTATGGAACTAACTGGAGTGTTACAAAAATAAAAAAATAAAGCACCAAAATTCACTCAAACAAAGCACACTAGCATAATAGATCAAGAAGTGTAACATAAATTAAGAGCACTTCAAGAATGAAAAATATTGAGATGAAATCATACAAATAATGCCACTTAAAAACTGAGTAGACATAGATGTACTGCTACTTTAAAAGGAGGAGATCTATGGTTCACAATGTTGTCAAAGGTGCAGAATTTAGGGCAAGGGGCATTGTCTTGCAGGGCATTAAACCAAGCGAATTACTGGGCCCCAACATCTAACCAGATAGTGAACCAGAGGTGACAATAAAAGCATTTTTCAATTTCCATTTTTCTCTTTGACACCTTTAAATTACTTTTTGATACCTACACATTATGATTTGAAACAGATTGAACCAAAGATTGTCACAAAATTGCCATGCAGGTGCAGAGGTCATCAGGCACTTTTGAGTTTTTTTCAAATGCGCCACTGACATTTCATATTTTCTTTTCTGCTTTTAATCTTTTCTTCCTAACATTTAGTGCTTGAGAAGTCATTTCAAAGAGAGACCAATCACATAATAAGATTAACAAATTTATCGTTATCTCATTCGATTGTCAATTATTAAAGTTTCAACTATATTAGATGTCATCAAAACAATCTGCTAAGAAAGGTTTTCACACGTTCCAGAATTTAATCAAAGCAGGTTTTACATAGTTGATAGATATAATAATTTTGTCGCAAAACATTGGCGGCTAGACATGGAATCATGCTTAAGGATGCACTCTTTGTTAAGTTAGCAAAAGCTGTAGCTAATTGTTCTGTTCTAGAAAACAATTAATCCGATTTGACTATTTGCTTGATGGAAGTAACCATTTGAGAAGTTAGAGCCCAAATAATTCCATTAAAATCTATTTTGTACTACATTTATATGCAGAGAATCACAACAGGCACTCAAACCTTCCATAATTTGGAGGGGGGGGGGCGCGTGTGTTTGAACCCCGCAATATCATTCCAGAAGGAAACAGAGTACAAACACTAAAGGCTACATCAACCAAAAGAGAGGACCAAAGGCCTGTATCAGTGGCACAAATTACAAAATAAGAAAAATGGGGAAGGCTACCTACCCATAAAAACTATACAGATATTATAAACAAAACAAAGCATACGAGAAACAACTGCTATTAGAATATTCCAGCTTTGGAGAAGGCCTACGACCATGAAGTCGCATGAAGTCAGGGGTGCCAGGTGTTCTTTGGAAATTAGATTTGGAGAAGGCCTACGACCATGTGAATTGGGACTTTGTGTTGTATTTGCTGCATAGGTGTGGTTTTGGTGAGAGGTGGAGGGCATGGATAGAGTGGTGTATTACATCGGTAAGATTTTCCATTCTTATAAATGGTTCTCTGGAAGGCTTCTTCAATAGCTCGAAGGGAATTCGGCAAGGGGACCCTCTTTCTCCGTTACTTTTTGTGCTTGTTATGGAGGCCTTGAGTAAGATGGTGAACGTGTCGGTTGACCAAGGCTTTTTGACTGGTTTCTCGGTGGGAAATAGGGTGTTATCGGAGTTAGTGGTTTCTCACTCTTTATTTACTTATGACACTTTGATCTTTTGTGAAGATTCTATCGAGCAAATCCAGTATGTGCGTCTCATTCTTTTATGTTTTGAAGCTGTTTCGGGTTTGAGAGTGAATCTTGGTAAATCTAAATTGTGGCTATTGGTGAGGTGGAGAACATAGGGGTTTTAGCTAATATCCTTGGGTGTAGTGTTTCCGCTTTGCCGATGAAGTATTTGGGTCTCCCTCTTGGGGCGGGGCATAAGGATAAGGCTGTGTGGAATGATGTGATCGAAAAAATGGAGCGTCAGATGGCAGGTTGGAAGAGAATGTATCACTCTAAAGAAGGTCGTATAACTCTCATTAAGAGTACGCTCTCTAATCTTCCGACTTACTTTTTGTCTCTGTTTCCGATTCCTATGAGTGTAGCTAAAAGACTTGAGAAAGTTCAAAGAGACTTCTTACGGGGAGGGATGGGAGACGAGCCTAAGCTGTATCTTGTAAATTGGAATCAAGTCTGTCGTCCTCTTCGGTACGGCGGGCTTGGCATTCGTAAGTTGCATCAGTTTAATCAAGCTTTACTGGGTAAATGGCTTTGGAGATATGCTAATGAGAGTGAGGCTCTATGGTATAAGGTTATCAAAGCTAAATTTGAAGATCATGAGGGTGGTTGGTGCACTAAGGAGGTTTCGGGTTCCCATGGTGTGGGCTTATGGAAGCACATTCGTCAAGGTTGGAATTTTTTTGCCAAAGGTATTCGTTATGAGGTGGGGGAGGGTTCAAAAGTTCGTTTTTGGTAGGATATTTGGTGTGGGGACTCCTCTTTGAAGCATGCTTTCCCGTCTTTGTTCAGCATAGCCAGACACAAAGAAGCTTGGGTGAAGGATAACTTTATTTGGAGGAATGGGGTTGTCGAATGGAATGTCATTTTTGTGCGGTCAGTACAGGATTGGGAGATGGATTTGATTTCTTCTTTCTTTGACCGGTTGTATTCGCACAAGATATCCATAGGCTCTATGGATTGTATTAGATGGTCTTCATCTAAGAAAGGCAATTTCGAGGTTAAGTCTCTCTTCAAGGCCTTGTCCAAATGTGACCATGAGGTGATCCCTTGGAAGAGCATTTGGCGTACTAAGGTCCCTTTGTGAGTGGCTTTCTTTGGGTGGACCACGGCCTTAGGCAAAATTTTGACTCACGACACCCTGCGGAAGAGGAACCTAGTAGTAGTTGAATGGTGTTGTATGTGCAAGAAGAATGGAGAGTCAGTCGATCATCTTCTTCTCCATTGCGAGATCGCAAGTGCCCTTTGGCATACTATTTTTGATCGGTTTGGGTTGCTTTGGGTCATGCCTTGCAAGGTGAGGGGCTTGTTCGATTGCTGGTGGTCGGGAGGTCATTCCCGAAGCGCGGTAGCGTGAAAGATGATTCCTTTGTATCTTATGTGGTGTATTTGGAATGAAAGGAATGCTAGATGCTTTGAGGACTCCACTAGGACTATAGAGGAATTGACTCATTTTTTCTTCTTTACTTTGTATTCCTGGACGGCCGCTTGGCTAGCACTTATAGGGATTAGCTTCTCTGATTTCCTTTTTCATTTTTCTCCCTCTTAGGCGCTCTCTTTTATACTTCCCGTGTATGTGGGTTGCGCCCCTCTGCGCTCTTTTATATCATATTTACTTATAAAAAAAAAAAAAGGATATTCCAGCTGGCACTTTGTCAACATCAGAGTCTACAAATCTGCAATAGAGGGTTATTCTACACAGAACATCTACTGCTACAAGTTTACCTAAATTTTAGGGAAAGATGAAATGAAGCCCACATAGAATAGGTAATTTATAAAGATAGTCATAGGTGTTAAGTCTCACATTGTCTAGTTACTAGGTGAAACAAAGCTTTATAATGAATTTTAAGGAAGCTCTAAATTGACTAATCCTTTTGGGGCAATAGCGCAGATGTGGCTAACACTTTTCCCTATGTTGTTACATAAATGAACGGAGATTGATAGAGGACATTGCAACTTTTGGAAGTTTAGGGGCATATCGCAAATTTGGTAGTAGTTTGAGGGGGCAGGGCAGAACCACCTTAAGGTTTGGCCTTCTTGCAGCCACTCTCCAACAAGAAGGCCAACATCCATCTTCGAAGCCCTCTTATCCTTATGATTATACACCTTCAAGGGCTTAGGCAAGTTATGGGGAAGATCCCGATCTACTGACAAGTTCAGGGAAGCCAAACCTATCGGCAAGCACTACCTTGACGATAGCTGGATATGATCATCGACGTAATCTAACCGCTTCGACCTAGAAAGAGCAGACCCATCAATCTGGAAAACACCAGACTTGGTTGTCAAGAGCAGAAAAGATTGTCCAACTGCCAGCAACACCTCCGTAGGGCCAACAAACCAGACATCACCAACTTTGGACATAGGACACGCGACAGGGCCCGCTAATGGCCCAAAACACACGCCAAACCCTGCCTTTGACCCAGGACCAGCGAGAGAGCCCGCTATTGTCCTAGGACCCACATCAAAGCCCACTTTGGCATTGGGCTTACGCACCACCAACCAACCAGGCCTAGACCACAAATGAAATCCTTTCTTACGTAGCTTTATAGGAACAGGTGTGGGCTTCTGGCCCAACCCAAAGACCAACAACCCTTTAGCCCTTCAGTCACATGCCCAAAGGCCCGATTGACATCTCTTTTGATTTGTTAAAGATAAGTTTTCCACAACCAAAGAATCTTGAAATCCAACATAGTTGCGTCAACCTAAGCAACACGAAACAAAGAACAAGTCGAACCTCGATCACTAGAACCTTGAGCTCTGGGTCCATCCTCTTCAAAATGCTTCTTGTCCAATAGACCAAGAGGTTGCTTCTCCGAATCGAAGCAATTCATCACTGAGCGCACCACCTCAGTTTCTTATAAAGCATCAAATGGAGAAGCTAAACCATGCGCAACTGCCCTCTAACCCAAAGTCCCAAATCCAATCGTGTTAGAGCGCTCCTTGTCCAACAAATCACAAAGACACACCACCTCTACATACGACAATGCATCACCAACCACAAAAGACTGATCCCTAACAAGATGGGTTGGTCCATACCCAACCCAAACCCATCTTTCTTCCTTGACAAAGAGGGGAAACCAAGTGGCTATCACAACATCACGGCGAAGGAGCCGACTGTGGAATCGAGGTCTACCTTCACCTTGCTCTGTTCGACAACGAAGCGGCTCCATCCCCACCCTTCTCGACCCTCATGGATCATAGTAAGACCACTTCAGCCACCCACCTCCAAAAACCGACTGAATTTGTTGGATCCTCTCAAAGCAATGGACCTCCTGAAGGATTTGATGAAATCCTTTGTACTAGAGTGGCGCACCAACTTCTTCCACTGTAGAAACCAACCAATAAGTACATAAAGAGCGTAAAAACACAACATGAGAAAAGCCTCTCCTGCTTTCCTCCAATCGAAGGACTAAGGCCCCTTCCTTACAGAAAGCTCAAACTTTTTGGCCTCCACAAAACAACTTCACAAAACCATCTTTGGCCATCCTCTCTACTCTCTCGGAAGAAAGAGATCACCAAAACAGCCCAAGACCACACCAGGCTGGAGCAAGGACTACAACGCAGAGCAGGAGGACTTGAAACATTGAAGCTCAACGGGCCAAAGCTGAAGCTGATATCTTTTTTTTTATAAGTAATAAGAAGTTTTATTAAAAGCAAAGCTGATATCTAGCAGGACACAACTGCTAGAAAAGAGGAACCAAGAGGAAGAGAAATGAGGGAGGAAAAGCTCTAAGGTAATCAGAGGATAGGAAAGTTAACAATGAACCGGGGTGAAGACTAGCAGGACGCGCATACACACGCCACCGCAAGCACAAGAGGGAGAGAGAGGAGGAAAGGGTAGAGAGAGAAGCTCTTTGATATTTCTACAAGTAAAATTTCTATAAAATTAAAAATAAAAAAATAAAAAATAAAATCGTTAAATTATGCCCCATCTTTTCTCTCAATCCAACAAAACTTTAATCACTTATGATCTGGTTGCCCATTTCACTAATTTCTGGACTTCGAGATAACCCAGCAAAGAATAATCTATAGAGAAGGAGCAACTACAAATGACAATATGTGATATTGCATAAACATAAAATGACCAAAATAATGCCTATGTCTAGATTAATGAGGTTGCCAAACGCCATGTGTCCTTGTCCAAGCCCATATATTATAGTGTTTGGTAAAGTTTTGAGAACTGTTTTGGGTTTTGGATTTTGAAAAGAGTTTTGGAAGATGTTAAGATTGAGAAGAATTTAAAAACAAAAACAACAGAAAAATTGAATCCGCTAGAGCTACCTTCTATGGGTGGCAGCTGCCTCCTATGCGAAGGCTGCCACACTAATCCAGTAGCCACCACAGATTTGGTGGTGGCCACCACAGATTTGGTGGTGGCCACCACGCCACTGCTGTTCATTCTAGACATCCGATGGCCGCCATGCAGCTCCAATAACCACCCAGGGCAGCAACGTGGATCTGCGGTGACCACCGAGGTGGCCGCCAAACATAACTGGCAGCCAAATGTAGCTGCCATGCAAATCCGACAGCCACCATGGTGTGACTGCCAGACATAACTGACAGCCACGAAGTGGCTGCCATGCAGATCTGGCAGTCACTGGAGCACACCACGAGGCCGCTACACAAATCGGTGACCAAAACCCGTGGAGGCTGCCTCTATTTTAAAAATAATAATAATAATGAGGCCAGCCTCCACACCTGAAAAAATGTGCATGCGGTTTCAACAAATTTCTAGATGAAAGTATGAGAAGTTTTTCAAAAAGTGTTCCATGTTTTAATTTTGGAAAGTGTTGTGTATGGTGTTTTGTTTTTTGAAAATTTTTTTGGTATTTGTTTTGAAAAGTGTGTTAATGGTAGGGGCTACATCAAAAAATCCATCTAGTAACTTTTTCTTTGAAGTGTGTTTTGGATATTTTGCCAAACCAATCCTATAATTTCTTTTGGAAGAACTAGTAACTTTTCCCTAGTAACTTTTCCCTGTGGAAGTAGAAGAAACCTTTTTTCTATTAAAAATTCAGTTGAGCTAGCATATTCCTGGTTGTGTATGACATTTGAAGGAATATACATCTATGACATAAATTCATGATAGCCAACAATTTTAATCAATAACTTCTGCAGATGCATGACTTGCATTACCTACAAAGATAATGTACAATTTTTGCAAGCTCAGACAGAAATAGTATGAATGCAACACCATAGATACTAAATAGTAGAACAAAGAATCAACCATCACCTGCCACGAAAAACGTTTTCCATTCATATCAAGCTCAAAATCTGCCCCCAAAAACAAAAGTCATGATTAGATGCCACAAAGCAGTTTAAATTATCAACAATTTATTTGCAAAAGATAAACTACTCAGCAGAAATATTACCAGTTGGGTAAAAATCCAATAAAGGTGATGACATATCTGTCATCAATTTCCTGTAAAACAATGGGAGAGAGTGTGCACTGTGTGTGCACCCACTGGGTCACATACTTATTACATAATCAAAATTAGAAAAATAAATAACTGAATAAACAAGTAAAATTGAAAACCTTGCAGCAGGCAATACACTCAACAACTGATCAAAAGGCTTGAAGGGTTTCCCTAGTGTGAATTTGATTTTTAATTGACCAAATCCATGGAAGTCTGAGGCAAACGGAGCAAAATGATAAGGGTAAAACCTGAAAATTAAGAAGTAAAAATAATTCAACAATCGAGTTAGGATGTTCTACATAAATGAAGACAAGTCATCAACAACTGAAAATGCCAGGATACATTTAAAATTACTATTGTTTAAAAATTCATCAACAACTGAAAATGCCTAGATACATTTAAAAATACTATTGTTTAAAATATGACCATTCCACAATGAACGGAGCAACCACCTAGGTTTGTTGCTCAGGGGGAGTATCGGAGTTGTGTTTGTAAGTTAAAAAAGGCTTTGTATGGTCTCAAGCAATCTCCACGGGCATGGTTTGGGAAGTTCTCTGAGGCCATTATGGAGTTTGGTCTTCAGCGTTGTCAGACAGATCATTCAGTATTTCACTTGCATACAAATGCAAGCTACATTCTTCTTGTGGTATATGTGGATGACATTGTGATTACAGGTGATGATTCAGAAGGTATTGCTCGATTGAAACTGTTTTTACAGCAGAAGTTTCATACTAAAGATTTGGGAAAACTCAGATATTTCTTGGAGATTGAAGTTGCTAGATCCCGAAAGGGTATCAATTTATCTCAAAGAAAATATGCACTTGATTTGTTAGAAGAGACAGGTCTCCTGGGTGCTCGTCCTGTTGACACTCCAATGGATCCTAATCAGAAATTAGTAAAAGATGAAGGAGAATTATTTGAAGATACTAGTAGGTATCGTCGTTTGGTTGGAAAGTTGACTTATCTCACTATCACTAGGCCAGACATTTCATATGCAATTGGTGTTGTTAGTCAATTCTTGGAGGCTCCTAGAGTTTTACATTAGGAAGCTGTTACTCATATTATTCGATATTTGAAAGGAGCTCCTGGCCTTGGGATATTGTATAGACCGAATGGACACCTTCGGGTAGAAGGGTTTACTGATGCAGATTGGGCAAGTTCCCTCCCAGATAGGCGATCTACTACAGGGTATTGCACATTCTTGGGTGGTAATCTAGTGACTTAGAAAAGTAAGAAACAGACGGTGGTGGCACGGTCGAGTGCTGAGGCAGAATACAGGGGAATGTCTAATACTGCTAGTGAATTGACGTGGTTACAACATTTCCTAGAGAAGATTGGATTCACCACTCCTACTCCTATCCCGTTATTTTGTGACAATCAAGCCGCTATACATAATGCATCTAACTCTGTTTTTCATGAAAGAACTAAGCATATTGAGGTCGATTGTCACTTTGTTCGAGATAAGATACTCAGCAGAGATATATCTACACCATTTGTGAAGTCCGAGATTAACTAGTGATATGTTTACAAAGTCCTTGTGTCGAAAGAGGTTAGAGTTTATTTGTTCCAAGTGGGCTTATATGATATATATGCTCCAACTTGAGGGAGTGTTAGATGAGTTAGATGAGCATATTAGTAAAAGGTTAATATATTATATGGGGTATTTTGGTCTAATCACTTGTACTCAATGTGGACAAGGTCCTCTATGTTCCTAGATAAGTCCTCGAAACATCTAGCATTTCTCTCACTCTATATGCACCACATGAGGCAAAGAGGGACTATCTTCCACACAACAGCACTACGAGACTTGCCTCCCACCCACCAAGAAGCATACAACTCCCTTACATAACCATCTTCCACACAACTCAATGTTACATATATATATATATATATATATATATATATATATATATATGAAGTATGAGAGGAGAAGGCTACGTGAAAACAACAAAGCCTCTTCTTTCTTCTCTTTACATGCAAACCCTAAATCCCTCTAACATAGGTCTTACACTTATCCGGAGCCAGTTTTCTCTAAAAGACAAAGGTTAATCAATGACGGAAATAAATGGACACAAATACAGACATGTGCATGTACAAACACATATGGGCCAGCAAACCACTATCTACAATTTGCTTCTCCATTGCAAGATCGCAAGTGTTCTTTGGCAACTAACTGTCCAACTCGATTGTTGGTGGTCGGAGGAAGTTCTTCTCCTATGAAAAAGCCAAACTCCACTCACACCTATTATAGAAGACAATTTTCTTTTGCAGTTGCTCACAAGAAACCCGAATTTTTTTTATGTAAACAGTGAGGTCCTAAGGTCCTATTATGGCTCCAGATATAGCACTACCAAGGATCAGGATTCTTACAGCCAAGCCCAAATTAGTGACTAAAATGGCAGAGTGATAGAGAAACACGACCTCCTTCCACAAGAAAGGGTTGTTAACAATTCCAACCCTAGCCAAACAAATCCAACAAAAATAAAAATAACCTTAAACACTGTCCAATGATATTCCAGTGAGTTAGCCAAATCAAGGTTAAGACCAATTTGTATATTTCAAACAAACAAAACCACATGAATACCCAACTTTTACATTGCAGCTATAGAACAGCCTTCTAACATGCATATACCACACCTAATATGTGCATGTAGGTGCATAACACATATATAAGAGAGAGAGAGAGAGAGAGAGAGAGAGAGAGAGAGAAATCACTGAAGGCAGTGCAATCGAAAATGGTCGAAAGAACCAAGATTGATTATATGAAAATTATAAGAGGAAGTGAAAAAGAAGAAAGAAATCTAAAATGAAAGAAGAGAAAGCACCACTTACCATTGCCAGGAGCAGACTCCTTCATAGTAATAACGCATAACCCAACATATCCCTTCGATATATTTAAAAACCTACATCAATTTCAATACTTTAAAAATTATGAACCTTGAAAAAGCGATACTAACAACCGTGAAGGACCCTATCTTAAAGGAGCCCAAGAGATTAAAGCAGAAGCAGAGGGAAGAAAAGGTACAACATAACCTCACGAACCTGTAGAATAAATGACAGTCTTGCATGTAAAAAGAAAAAATAGTTAAATTACATGAAAAGGCACACATTCAATACATCACTTCATTTCAACAAAAAATACAATACAAATCAACCCAAAATAAATCTATACTTTCACTAAATTCACAATGTCAAATTAATGTACTGTAAAAAGAATTTTAATGTAAACTATATATCTGCCGAGATATCTATTTTCTTTTCTCTCTCGCTAACTCAAGTCCGATCTCGCCAGCAAGGTAGTTTTCTGCCCTAGCGGCGGCGCTGTTTTGGCGCTGTGCGCTAGGCTCTAGTCAGCCGCTATGGAACGGCGCTTCTCCATAGAAGCGAAATCCTTTTGCCTGTCAGCGAAGGAAGGGTGTCCTGATCTTCGTTGGAGGAAAAGAGAAAAGGGTTCGTGAGGGGTAATTTTCGTGAGCCAACCTTGTGCTTCATGGTTGGTGGATATGGTTGAGGAGGCGAGTCAATCTCGTTGAAGGTTGATATCGCCAAGTCATACCGTGAGGCGACAAGGCTTTGATGGTGCATGGGGTGTTAATAAGGCGTAGTTTCTCGGAGGTGGCGCCTTTGCCGAGGAGGTCGTAAAGGAATCATTTGGCTACCGCGGGCCGTGGAGGGAGGGGATGGCGCCGGTTTGCAAATGAATTGCGGAGGTTGTTGGGTCCAACAGCCTCTACGCATCATGTTCCGGGACGCAGCTCAAGCTTGGTTTGGGAGAATCCTTCTCCGGATGTCACCCCGGCGCCTTTGCGGAGGTTCTTCGACCGCGGCTGGTTCCGAGGAGCCTTTCGTTGGGAGGAGGGTTAGATCTTCGCAACACATTGATCTCTTCCCGGTGAAAGACTCTTTCGAGACCGGCACGGTGAGTATGAGTCGCGGTGATGGTGGACTGGTGGAGTTGAGTCGCCGATTCTCGCTAACTGCTACATGTTTCAGCCCGACGCGGATCTTACGAAGAAGAAGAAAAAGAAGAATAAGACGTTGCTAGGTTTTTTTTGCGCTCGCTTTGGGCCGGGTCCTAGCCGGGTTAGTTAAAGAACTTTTAGGTGGGTGGGTGTTCGCGAGTTTGGGTCTTTCCTGCCCAAACACGCTGGTATTTCAAGACGACTTGGCGCAGGGGATTGAAGCGTCGTGGTAAGTTTTTGCCTAAATCGCAACTATGTGGTTCTCGCCTCGGGAGAGATTGACGCCCGCCGATCGTAGGGAAGCGTCGCGAACCGAGGATTTTGCGCCGTCGCCGGTGGTCTCGCCGGGTTTCTAGTGATGATTCCGAGCATGCGTTGCAGGGCCGCTGCTGGCGGAGGTGCATCCGAGTCACATCAATCGTTTGTGCGGCAGGTCTGCTTTCTTGGAACGGCGATGGTCCTCGCTTGTCCGACGGAAGGTCGCTCTGTTGCGAGAATACCCGTAATCTGGTTGTTGACTCGTGAGTACCCATGTCTCTCCTTTATCTCCGGTGGTGGTCTCTGTTTCCCGGTGGGAGCTGGTTCTGCTCGGCGAAGGAGGTTGAACCCTTAAGACCGCTCCGGCGAAAGGATTGCTACGTCTGGGGTTTTAGGGTCTAGAATTGTCTCTCTTCCTCTCTCGCTCGGGATGAAGGAGGCTTCATCGTCGCTAAAGGGCTCTAAGGTTGTAGGATTGACCTGTTCTATCTCGGGAAAGCATGCGGCTGAGCTGGGTTCGAGATTAAGCGAACCTTTTCCTCGAATGTCGGAGAGCGGTGCTCCGATTTATTCCTCTGTTTCCAAATCTCAAATAGGGTATGCTCGGAGGGTGAAGGAGAAGCTTGCCAAGCGCTGCGTAAGAACAAGGAGCGTTTGTCGACGTAGCAGCGGAACCCTCCGAGAAGGGGGCAGGGAACTATTCGGAGGTGGTTATAGATGCGGCGAATTTCGCCTCCAGTGTGGGATTGTCTAATGGTGAAGGAGGTGATGAGAAGAGTCTTTTGAATCTCTTTTCGAATATTGAAGGGGAGCGGGAACCCTTTACCTCTAAGGCAAAAGGGAAGCGAGAAATCAAGAATTTAGAATGCTCCATCAACTATGAGGTTAGAGAGAGACTTTCTCCGAAGCGGTACTATCGCCGTCGGGGTTGTGTTGGAACCAAAGATGCATTCTCCTTTCCTCCAGAGGTGCATTAGGGTTCTGGTTTTTTTAGGGCTGGTGGTGGGTTCTGTGGGCTTCAGTGTTTGGGTTTTTTGGGTTCTTGCTTTGGTTTTTTCGCTTGGTGGTGGTTATAGTTGGGTTGGGTTTCTTTGGGGTCTGTTTTTTGGGGTGTTTTGGACTACCTATGTATACTTCTTTTGTGTACTTAGAGGCGCATTGCGCTTTTTTTGTTATATACAATTTACTTATCAAAAAAAAAAAAAGAATTTTAATGTAAACTAACTGGATAGACCCCATTTGTGTCGACGTCAAATGCTTTTTGACATAAAACACAAAAACATTTTCAGCTGAAAAAATTGTCTAGGAAAACTACTGATTTCCGGTGTTTGGCTATCATCCAGAAAATGTTTCATTTCTGCTGGTGGGTACCAGTCGGGTATTTTATAGTATGGGTGTTCACCAGCAGGGGGGTTTGAAGAAAGGAGCTGTGGACAGAACATGTTTTACACCTCAAGAAAATATAAACCATTTTATGGAAAATAAAGGGGAGTTTTATTTTTTACATAAAACGTTTTACTGTTAACCAAGTTCTCCAAGAGCAGCCAAAATTTTGGAAAGTACTTAAAATATTGTACAGAAAACATTTTACATCAAACCAAACCAAATGAAGCTTAATAATGCACATGCATCACATGTGCAACCAGGCCAATAAAGATAAAACAAACATATCTTTCTTGTAAGATTGAGCTTTTTACTAAGCATTAACCTCAGATTTTTGAAAATAAAAAGAGAAAAACAACAGCAGAGCAGCAAATTAAAACCATAGAGTTAGCAGAAGATAAGTTTCAAAGTAGATTTCCTACCGCATCTCTCTGAATTTTATTGCGATCATCTTCACTTTCAGCCTCAAACTTTTCAGCATAAAATCTTTCCTTCCAACCCATTTCTCCAAGCTTAATCTGTCAAAGCAACAAGAGTTATTGTAGTACAGGAGACCATTTAGATTGCATTTCAAACATATCTCAAAAGCACAAGGTCAACTGCAAACCTTGTCTACAATTGCATTTGCGCCAATGGATGTACAGTTGCTTGGTGTTTGAATCCCCACAGCACGAGACTGGTTCAATTACAATCAAAATTTCATAAATTCCAGTTTCAACAAGTAAAAACTTACATTATAATTTTAGATTTTGAATATTCAGAACGCTCACATCTGGTGGATTTTGACCCATGAGGTTACTTGAACATCTTACACGCTTATTACTTGAAAAACGCCGAAGTTGGAGCTCTCTATCCTTTTCTACCTGAATAATGGACATTGTTTAAAGACACTATGATTAAGCAAACTGTATAAATACAAACTTATCTGATATTTGCACAGTAAAAATACTTGGGTGCTGTAAAATCTATCAGAGTTTACTTGAAAATCATTCCAACATATTAGGAACAATAAATAGTGGATTTACCCTCAAATCAAGGACTGAAAAAGAAAGCAATGCTAGGATGCTGCAATAAGCAAAATAAAATAAGGGTGATTAATTAGGCCATGCATAGGGGTGGCTACCAATCCCTTTGGTCTGGACCATCTGGTCGATCGTTGTAATAATGGCCTAACCAATGGGGTTGGGGCCCTAAAAGACCCCTCAAGCTGACGGACTTCAGGCTGCCCAAACGAACTTATGGGGGTATTCTTAGACTTCCATGCTCGTGGTAAGTTAGAAAAAAGTCTTAATGCCACCTTTTTAGCTCTAATTCGAAGAAGCTTAGGGCTTCGGATCTCAAGGATTGCTTCAGAATGCTTTTGTTAAATGCAGACAAATTTTGGACTTTGTTCTCATTGGTAACGAATGCTTGGATAGTCGCATCAAGTCTGGTGAACCAGGGGTGCTCTGCAAGCTGGATATAGAGGCCTATATCACATCAATTGGAAGTTCTTGTTGTATTTGCTAAAAAGATGCGGTTTAGGGGGGAATGGTGCTCTTGGATAGCGCATTGCATTTTTTCGGCACGTTTTTTCGTCTTGGTTAACAGCACTCCATCCCGATTCTTCAATAGTTCTCGTGGGGTGAGGCAAGGGGATCCTCTGTCTTCTTTTATGCTCGTTACAGGCATGGAGGCTCTAAGTAGAATGATTACCGCTACTCTCGACAATGGCTCTCTCAGGCTTCTCCGTGGGGTCTAAACCTTCCGAGACGGTTAATATTTCCCATTTGCTGATTGCGGATGATACCTTGGTATTTTGTGGGGCCAACCAAATTCACTTCTTACTTGTTATTCGTATGTTTTGAAGTTGTCTCTGGTTTGAAGGTGAATATGGCCAAGTTGGTTCTAGTTCCTATGAGAAATGTGGATAATGTGGTTGAGGTAGGTGGCATTCTAGGTAGTGGGACGTCCTCTTTGCCTTTGAAGCACCTTGGTCTCCCTTTAAGGGCTCGCTTTAAGGCCAAGTACTTTATTTGGGACTGTATTGTGGAAAAGATTGAGCATTGGTTATCTAGTTGGAAAAGAATGTACTTGTCAAATCATGGTACGATTACCCCACTAAAAGCACTCTTTCCAACTCATCTTTGTATTTTTTTCTCACCTTTTCCCATTCCCACTGCTGTGGCAAATCAGATTTAGAAGCTCCAACGAGATTTTTTACGAGGTGGGATAGGTGAAGAATTTAAATATCACTTGGTTAGCTAGCCCAAAGTTTGCCCTCCCATTTTCGAGGAGGTCTAGGGATTGGGAATTTGACATTGTTCAACCAAGCCCTCTTAGGCAAATGGTTATGGTGTTATGTGAATAAGAGCGAGGCTTGGTAGAAAGCTGTTGTGGATGCCAAATACGGTTGTAATTGGGGCGGGTGGTTCTCTATTGATCCTCCAAGTCGTATGGGGTGGGGCTATGGAAGTATATTAGAAAGGGGTGGAGGTTTTTTTCAAGTCATATCAGATTCAAACCAGGTCATGGGTCCTATATCAAATTTTGCGATGATGGGTAGTGTGGTGTGGTGAGGAGAACCTCAAGGACGCATTTCTAGTGTTATATAACATTGCTCGTGTCAAAGATGTGCTTGTTGCAGTTAACATGGATTTTTCGAGTGGCTCCCTTCAATGGAATGTCAGCTTTATTCGTTTGGTTCACAACTGGAAAGTGAATGTCCAGGCCCCATTATATCCCTTTGTATTCCCAAAGAGGGGTAGAGATGGGGAGGACAAGCTCTAGTGGACCCTGTCTTGCAAATAGAAGTTCAATGTTAGATCCTTTTACACGATCCTAGCTTGCATAAACAATCCCCCTTTCCCTTGGAAGAGTATTAGGTGGACCAAGGCCCCCTTGAAAGTGGCTTTATATGCCTGGTCGGCAGCACTGGGAAAGATTCTTACCATAGACAATCTTGGGAAGAGACATCTCATGGTGATTAATGGGTGCTGCTTATGCAAACTGAACAGGGTGTTTGTTGATCATCTCCTCCTCCTCCACTGTGAGGTCGCCAGTGCCTTAAGGAATGCCATCTTCAACCACTTTGGACTGTCCTGGGTCATGCCTAATAGCATGGTAGATTTGTTCGCCTGCTGGGGGTCGGGGGGGTCACTCTTGAAGTGCAGTAGTGTGAAAAATGGTTCCTCTTTGCCTTATGTGGAGCCTGTGGAGGGAAACAAATGATAGGAATTTCGATAAACAAGAGACGACATTAGAGGAGCTCAAATCTTTTTCCCTCTTTCTCTCTTTACTTGGACAGCTGCGTGTTTAGTCCCCTTTGTAATTAGTCTTTCTGACTTTCTTATTCTCTTTTCCCTTTCTAGTTAGGCGTCCTCTTGTATACTTTTTATGTACCAAGATTGTGCCCCTCTGCGCATTTTGATATATATAACATTACTTATAAAAAAAAAAAAAAATAGTTTTTTTTTTTTTTTTTGATAACGTAGGAGAACTTTACTCAAGATTAATTGCACGTCTCAAACGCATACTGTACAACAATCCTCACCGTTAATCAAACTCCTACGGGTAACTGACCCCACCCGCCAAAACAAAAAATAAAAAATAAAAAACAGTTGTCGCTCGATTGGTCAGTTTGAGCTAGCGCGACTTGGTTTGGGAGCATTAAAGGCCGATCTACACCATATGAGGCCGTGAAAGGCCGATGTATGCCAGGACAGGCCATCAAAGACGACCTATGCCATCAAAGGCGGTCACTATGAAGGAGGGTGGGCCAATGGAAGAGGAGAGGCCGAGAGGCATGGACAGGTGGCAGAGGAGAGAGCAAGAAGCTCTGTGACGAACAAGAGGCAAGAGGCCCCATAATTATGTGAATGAGAGACCTAGAGAGGCATGGCTAACAAATGAAATGAGTAAAGGAATAATTCAGGGGTTTTATATTAAATCTATTGGGAAGGGTCAGTTAAGGTCTAGGAGTCAGCTTCTCAACACCCTAAACCCAAAACTTGACTGAAAGGTGTCAAAAATCAAAATATGTAACCAACCCTTGCCCAATAGGTGTCAGTAAAGGACCTGAGAAGGTAAGGGTCAATTGCTTTTCTTGGGATGGTTGGGGCTTAAAAGACTCTGCCACCCCAAGGCATGCACAAGCCTACAGAAAGATGTCAAACTCTTGTAAAGGCCATTTCAAACCCCATAAGGTTATAAGAAGCAACAATATATACACCCGACCACAAGAGTTTAATTCTTCTAAAGAATTCATTCAGCCTACAGCCTATGAGCCTACTTGAAATGGCAGTTCCTCTTCCCATAAGAAGTTTTATTAAAAGCGTAAGGCGCCCCTATGCACACTAGAAGTATACAAGCGGAAACGCCTAACTAGAAAAAGAAAAGAGGAGCCGAAGCTCACCCACAAAAAAACCCCAACAAACCCACCCGAAAACCCTCAAGAAACAAATACCCAAAAAATCCCTAATCCCTCAAAACCCACACGAATCGTTACTTCACAATAGTCTTGCCCTTCCTTTTCCGAGGAGACGCGCTAGCAATGCCGTAATTAATAGAGCTTTCTAAATTTAACAGCTCTCTCTTGCCCTTAGCCCTAGGCTGCGCGACCTTAATTTCCCGAAGGAAATTCTCTTTCACCTCATTCAGCAACACCAACTTCCGATCATCCTCTTCACTGCCATCCAGCCCCTGATTAGGAGGATCGGGGGATAGCTTCCCATTGCGTGCTACCTTATTTGCCCGACGGAAATCCTCCTCCATGACCTTCAAGCTCGCCATATGCGGATCATCGCCTTAAAGCTGCCCTCATCCACTCAATCAGCCACTTTTGGGGTTTGGTCAATCCATTTTCAACAGCTTATGGTGTCGTATGCCTTTGGTCCTAGGTCGAGCAACCTCTACTTCGTAACAAAGTTCCCTTCTCCATCGGACTTATGCCCTCATCGGATTAGGGTTCTTAGGAAGCAAGCCCCTTGAGCATTGTAAGTAGCAAAGCCCGAACCCAATACTGGTCGGAATGATATTCTCGCAATGAGCACTAAGGGATTCCACCGCCTCAAGAAGAAGAGAATCATTCACCCGGCTTCCTCGTTCTTTCTTAGCTCTCCGATAGTAGCTTAACATCTGCTTGTTCAGAACAATGGGAGTCCCATTTTCCGATAACCCAGAAATTGAGCGTAATCTATCTCCCAAAGCTAGCGCCTCTAACGAATGGGCAGCCACGGGTATCAAAGAAAAAGAATGAGAAGGGACAAAAGTTTCCGCTAAATGAACCTGTTCATTCCCAGTAGTCTTCGGAAACTCCAACGCCAACAAGGAATTCAAACCGGGAACCATACAGAGACTAAAATCAGGAGGTTGAACCAAAGCAGAAGCTGGTTTCGATCTAGATTCTAAGCCAACCAGGGTCGACGAGGACACCTCCTTCACCTTAGTTAGAGGAGGAGCCACAGATCTCGACCCAAAAACCCTCGCCGAAGCATACCTTTTGCCGGAGAGGGTTTCCGAATGGTCTTAACGGAGGCTTCCCCCATCGCTGGGGAAACAGAATCCACCGCAACCTCCAAATGCCCTGGGTCCGCACTCGCCATGCTTTGAGAACCCGCTGGAAAAGATGCAGACCCAGGTTCGGAAGGCATCGTCGCAACAGACCCAGGAAGAACCTCTGAAGATGAAGGAATCGCCGGAGAAGACACCGGCGTTGCAGACCCAGAACCCATCGGCGCGCGGCACTCTAAACCAACCTAAGAGAACTCGCCGCATGCACTTAACAATCGGCCCGAAGGAGACCTAGATGGCGCTCCAAATCCCCGAAAAAGGCTCTCGGGTGGGCTGACCCAAGACCGCAATGTAACTTGACAGCCCCAGACGAGGCTTCGCACGAGGCCCGAAGCGGATTTGCGACCAGCCCTCAACCTAAACCCAATAAGAAGTTTGGGCTTCGTGCCCATCTCGAACAAACCCGGTCCAGACCAACCCAAGCCTCTCAAGACGCTTCTTCCATAGACGAGAAACCCTAGCGCCTTCGTCCAGGAAAGTCGCCACCCCAAGACCAGATCGCCCACCGCCGCAGATTGGACTAGACCAACCACCTCTCGCCTGCCTCAAACTCAAAACACCACCGCGAACTCGTCTCCCCACCGCTAACCGGCTCGAGCAAGACGCCGCAGGAACAAGTCCAACTGGCAATGACGTGTGGCTGCTGTTTCAACAACCCGACTTCGAGGATGCCATCGCTGCGTAAGAACGATTCGAACACAAGACATCTCCCCGAGCAGAAACATCATAGACCGACGGCCACTCCTCCGCTGCAAGGAAAACCAAGATCTATAATAGGATGAAGGAAGGTTGTGGATTAAGATCCAAGGGCCATGTGTACAATTCTCACTCAAAAAAAAGGAAATCAAGCAAATAATGAGCAAGAATCTTCCTCAAATGCCATATATTTCTCGCATCTAAACAATATAGGATACAACATAGACTTGAGGAGACACATTCATCACTTATTGAAAGATCTCCTTCAGATATTTTCCAAATAATTGGAACTTGGCATTGAAACCCCCACCCCCCTGCGCAGGCCCCCTTCCTTCCCAAGAGAGAGAGAGCACTGCACTATGGGGCAAAAAAAAATCAGAAAATGGAGTGTAGAAGAGGGTACAGACTGAGAACTTCCATGAAAAGGATATTATCTGGCTTTCTATTGTCCAACTGGAGGTTTTAACGTCCTGCAAGAACATCTGGCCCATCTATCTATTTCCGTTCCAAATTTTTCTCTAACCCATTCTTCCAAACAAACAATTATTAAGAATGCAAAAGGAGAAGGCACAAGACATCAACATCAAGAGACTACATGCACTTAGACATCCAAAAATCGCACACAAAAGACTACTCCAAGTCCACAAAACCAAGAAAAAACAAATGCTTTCTTGTTCTTCAAATTGGGGAGAAGAATTGTTTTTTACAAGTTAATTCATACAACATAGCCATTGCCTGTTTCTCAAACAACTACTTAATGATTTTGTTAAAACAATCACATAAACTGTGCACAAGCATATGATAAAATGCACTTGTCAAGACAAAAAAAATTGGAAGGAAAGAAATGGCTCAAGGATTCTAGAACAAGTCATTGCAATCAAGGAAACAATCTTCCATAACATCTATAATAGATACATGTCCACATTATAAAGCATCTTGAATACCTGGCTACGTCTTCTAAAAATTGCACATTCGTGAGATCCTACAGCACGGACAAAGTGCTCCACCCGTTCCAAATTTACCTATTATTGAAAAATGGATGAAAATATAAATGACCTAGAAAGTGGAGAGTACAACAAATTATATGAAACTTTTCAAAAGAAAAAATAAAGCAAGGGGAGATTGTAGTCAATATTTATTGTAGTTCTACTGCAAATTTGAACAGTCCTAGGAAATAAGCTATGGCCTGATAAAGTGGTGCAAGAACATCAAAAAGCCTACAAAGGCTTCCTTAGCATGGAGTCTACACATCTACAATTTAGTTGTTACTTTCCATGTTTACATTTGCATCAGGTAAACATAAAACACAAAGCACCAAGAAAAAACTCTACCTCGAAAGAATTAGTTAGGTAACCGCCCATCTTAACAAATTCTTTTTTATAAACCATCATGAGCAGATCAATAGCCCCCTGTGAAAAAGAATAAGCATCAAGCAAAAATTGGTAACCAATAAAAAGTAGAACCATGCAAGTTAGTTCCAGGTGAAGTACAAATATAAGAGCACAACGCAACAATCAAGAAGTAGAACCAGTCCCGGTAGGTCCAGTTTACCTACAAATATAAGAGTACAATGCAGCATGAAAAGAATCATTTATTTCCAACAGAAACCTAACTAAACAAAGTGAAAATGAAAAGGTCATTTTAATGAAAATTATTCTTATAATTAACCTACAAACTATAAATATGCATGACTTTTGTTTCGAACATTAATGTCAAAACTTATCAAAAGGAGGGGAAATCCAAAACCATGGGTATATGTGAATTTCTAAGTCAATTCCCCAAAAAAAAAAAAAAAAATCTACCTCCCCATTCTCATATCGACCTTTAATGTACAAACTCACTGCATCTCGAACCTATGAATTACCACAATATTTTGAGTTGCCCCATTTGTCAAAATTAACCGTGATTTGAAAAGGTTAACAAGTACCTTGCATGTGCGCCGAGTTACCCAATTGTCCGCAATTACAAAAAAATAAAAATAAAAACAGACAAAGGGACGACTAGGCAAAATCAGAGAGGATGGCCATGTGGCCAACCCTACCGCAGTGTGGCCAACGCTCACCTATTCAGAAGGGGTGGTCGCACAAACAACCCATTTCTTCAAAATGGTGGCCGCACAACCCTCCCCGGTTCAGAGCGATGGAATCCCCCAACATAACTTTTTTTTTTTTTGATAAGTAAAGATATATAGAAAAAGCGCAGAGGGGCGCAACCCTAGTACACCGGGAGTATACAAGGCCCCCAACATAACTGACGGGTGGCCACTCGTCCACCCCAACCTGCTGACCTATAGAGGGGTGGCCCTCTATTGTGGCCACCCCTATGATATCTTTGTGTTGGTTCTTTTAAGGGAATTTGGTAACTCGAGCACACGTGCAAGGCACTTATTAACATTTTCCATCCCAAAGAACAACCAACTTTCACACAAGGGGCAACTCAAAACATCGCGGTAGTCTATAGGTCTAAGTTGTAGTTTAGATGCCAATTTGACAATAGGGTTATAGTTTGGAGGGGCACAGTAATTTACCCTAAATAAAAACAGATGGACTCATAATATGTCATATATAGGTAGAACATTTTGTGTTAATGAGTGACTAAAAATCCAGTCGCTTACAGGGAGAAAAATGTCTTGTGCATAAGTAAGAAATGAAATTATAGAATTAAAGTAGTATTTCAAACAATAAATTAATATAAGCATCTGAACTGTCCAACCTCCGATATTTCCAACGAAGGAATGTGGGGTAGAAAGTCATTTCCAACAAACAAGCACATGAAGACAAAATCATCAATCCGGCGCTCTGCCTTCTGTTTCATGCCTTCGACTTTCATGTCGAGTGTTAAATACTCCCTAAGGACCCATATGTTGAGAAACTGTAATAGACAACCACGTCAAAAAAGGTTAACTATAAAAATGTTACAAACTTAAAACCAAAGCACAACATAGATTACCAACATTATGCAGCACCAATAATTTTTTGATGAATATATGCAGCACTAATAATTGCCACTTCAACCTTGAGATGTTGACCTCAATGTGGATGGAGCAACCTCAGCTATCACAATTCTACACATCACTTTGTCTATTTGTACATGACACAAGCGAAATCCAATAACGTTTTGCCAAACAAAAGTAAATATCAAAGGCTACGTTTGCTAACATTTTCAAAAACTTCTCTATTCAAACACAAAAACATAATGTTCCAAAAACATTTACTACACAAAACACAACACACTGTTTAGAAAACTTCTCACACTTTCTTATAGGAATATTTTGAGAAAATAGGTGCCTATTTTTTCAGGAGTAGAAACTTTCTTATTACTTTAAAAAAAATAGAGAGGTGGCCACACAGCCAACCCCAACAAAACAAGGGTGGTCGCCCAACCACCCCAACAGCCACAGGATAGGTCACACGGCCACCCCAAACCCGATAGGGGTGGTTGTGCGCACAGCCACCTCTTTCCAGGACAAGGATGGTCGTGCGGCCAACCTTCCCCTCTCATGATGGTGGCTGGGCAGCCACTTTCTTTTTTTAATTTTTTTTATTATTATTTTTATGAGAATGAAGTTGGCTTGCATGATTAGTGTTCATTTTTACACAAACACAATACACTTTTCAAAAAGCTTACCAAACAATTTTCTTAAGTCAACCACACAAACGACATTTTTCAAATGTAAACCTCACCGAAAACACTTCTCAACTTTCTATCACATCATAAACTTTTTCAAATCAAAACACTTAACAAACATAGCCAAAGTTTTTGTATGGATTAGTCAAGTAGAATGCACACATTCTCATAGCCGCAAAATTATGACAAACAATTGAAATAAATAGTTTGAGGAGAGAAGGCAATGATGAGCATACAACTAGGACGGGACATAACGCCAAAGAAGTAAGAACTATAAACAAGTGAAAGCTACTTCTAAGAAGCAAACAAGTTTGGGAGGAGAAGAGGGTTAACAAAAGCTATTATAGAAGCAGCTGCAAGAAAATGGACGCAAGCTGGACATGATAGGGAAACACGACAGCCAACATATCAAATATTACAAGCGAGTAGAAATAATCTAACTAGGAATTTAGACAGTCCACCAAAAAAAGGGTATTGGTGACCTATATAACTAAAAGAAGTGTAGTGGATGAATAATATCGCAAAACTGCTAACACTAGTTACTACAACCTTAACCATTCATTCCTCCTTTCTGAACTTAGCAGGGATTAGTTTTCTAATCTGATCACCACTTCTGAGAAGTATAAAGACTGAAGGAAGATTTAAAAGTTCTGGAAGCACAAGTTCAAAGTAAAGAGACAAACATAAACAAGAAGTACCAGAGAAGGTTTTGCAATTCCAAAAAGTGCTTTCTTAATACTTATATATGATGATGCCCATTTGAAATCCCAACGCCCTAACCATGGTTGATCACAATTTTTGTTATAGGTGAAATGTTCAGAACATGTAAGTAATGGGGGCCACTATACCCATCCAGATTCTATTAACCATCTCCTTGCCCCTTGGTTGCATTAATATTATCAACGTTGTAGAACTAGTAGAACAGAGCAAAGATTCTTTTGCATAAGACCAAATTTTTGTGTAAGACAACTCTCACATATTCCATAAGTTGTTGTGGGATCCAACTTTTGCCAAGCCAAGAGACAAACCTAATGTCTTACCCATGGAAATCGTGTATCTATCAGACAACACAGCCACACACCATTTCATGTTTCTATAGAAGGAATTCTAAGTGCAAGGATGCAATCAGCATCATACCTGGCATATAGATTTTGCATGGGGGAATTATAACTTAGAACAATTAGCTTGGAAAAAGATTAAGTATACAGAAACCAAGTGTACCATTAGGGACTCTTACACCGAGTCTATGTTGATTCCTCCTATTATACATACATAAATAAGCATGAACACATGGGCTTCACAAAGGTGGACAGCTCTTCCCTTTCCCAAATTACTAACCTCCAATGGTACACATAAGACCTCCTCCTTATAAAGGGGGAATATACATATAGAACTTTATTTGTGCATCTTTGATTGTCAAGAAAAAAGTGTTGTAATCAACATGATTCACTTATGTCAATATGTCATAATATGCCCAAAAAAAAGCTATATAATATATGTCACAGATTCTATAGCTGTTTGTTGCTGAAAACTAAATGCATTTGACCTTTATGTATATGAGAGAGAACAATCAAATGTATTTCTCAGGTATTATACCTACCTAATCCATGAAGCATAGCCGCACAAAACAAGTAGTGGAAACAAAGATTCTTATTCTATGATAAAACATGAAGGACCAAGCCACCACCATTAGTATACACAACTTTCTTCTTTTTGTTTTCTTTCATGAATGGAATTTGATTACCAAATCACTAATACAGACTGAAAAAAGTGTTGTAATCAACATGATTCACTTAAGTCAATATGTCATAATATGCCCAAAAAAAAGCTATATAATATATGTCACAGATTCTATAGTTGTTTGTTGCTGAAAACTAAATGCATTTGACCTTTATGTATATGAGAGATAACAATCAAATGTATTTCTAAGGTATTATACCTTCCCAATCCGTGAAGCATAGCCACACAAAACAAGAAGTGGAAACGAAGATTCTTATTCTATGATAAAACATGAAGGGACCAAGCCACCACCATTAGTATACACAACTTTCTTCATTTTGTTTTCTTTCATGAATGGAATTTGATTACCAAATCACTAATACAGACTGTAGGCTGCTTACCAGCAGCAGAAACCTCTGCCTTCCAAAATATCAACCATCAACATCTGAAACCTCTTTTCTCCAAGCATAGCCGCACAAAACATGAAGTGGAAACGAAGATTCTTATTCTACGATGATACATGAAGGACCAAGCCACCCCCATTAGTATACACAACTTTCTTCTTTTTGTTTTCTTTCGTGAATGGAATTTAATTACCAAATCACTAATACAGACAGTAGGCTGCGTACCAGCAGCAGAAACCTCTGCCTTCCAAAATATCAACCATCAACATCTGAAACCTCTTTTCTCCAAGCTTATTTCACCACAGCACTGCAACAACACTTCACTAGAGAACGAACAGAAGTGCGACACTTACTTTGGATATATCCTTAGAAAACAGATTTTGGAAAAGCCTCATATATAGTGCATAACCCTAATGCCATTCCACATTTGTATGGTTCTATCAACTTTTTTTTTAATAAGTAATTGAAATATCATTAAAAGGAAAAGCACTACCCAGGTACACATAGAGTATGCAGGAAAAACAAACAGCTAGGAGAAGAAAAATGAACAAGAAATATATGAAAACTAAGTTCCCAGGGTGCTACGAACACAGTTGTCCAAGTATAAAGAATAAAAAAGAAAAAGGATTCAAGCTCTGCCAACGTCCTCTCACAATTCTCAAAACTTATGTCACTTTTTCCCCTCCAAAGACACCACAAGAGGAAAAAAGGCACCATCTTTCACACAGCATCAATTCGGGAGCTACCACTAGTCCACGAACAAGCAAACAAGTCATCTACACTACTAGGCATCACCCAAGACAGTCCAAAACAACTTAAAAAGGCATTCCATAAGGACATAAGGTGCAAGCGACCTCACAATGGAGGAGAAGATGGTCTATGAGATTCCTCATTCCTCTTGGACATCCAACATCATCTATCAACCATAATGGCATGCCACTTCCTAAGGTTGTCTATAATAAGGATCTTCTCTAAGGCCACCCACCAAGCAAAAAAGCTCAAGAAACCTCAATCTGCCAAATAATCTTCCAAGAGAAAGCAGTTATCATTACAAGCAAGGACACTATAAAAGGAGCTAATAGTGAACAACCCTTTCATGCAGAGGCAATACCATATAAATCTGGAAAGTCTTCCTTTAAGGCCTTGTTCCCACACCACAAATTATGCCAGAATCTAACATTGGCACCATCTCCCACCTCAAACCTAGTATGACTTAAAAACATCTATAACCCCTCCTGATATTCTTCCAAACCCCCACCCAATATGAACCAAACGGCACATTAAAACACCACCCACCCCACAAGCTACCCAATTTAGAGTCCACCACGCCTCAACATTACCCGTAGGTAGCGAAGGTGGTTAGGCTTAGCCCCACAAAAAGCAAAGTATCATCCACAAACAACATATGTGAAATGTTAACCACACCCAAATGCCTAGACCCCACAGAAAAGCCTGAGAGAAAACTCCATTAACAATAGCAAAAGCATTCTACTTAGGGCCTCCATAATAATAACCAAGACAAAAGGTGATAGAGGATCTCCCTGTCTCAAGAGACGGGAGCTACTGAAGAAACCAGACGGATTGCCATTCACCAAAACGGAAAAGTGCACCGAAGAAATATAGTGTGTTTTCCAAAAGCACCATTTCTCCCCAAAACCACAACTTCTAACCAAGTAAGAAATCCCAATTGACATGATCATAAGCCTTCTCAATATCCAGTTAGCAAATCACCCCCCTAGCTCACCAAATCTAATTGGCATTCGTTGGCAATGAGAACGGAGTCAAGGATTTGCCTACCTTGAACAAACGCATTATGGGGCTTCGAAATAATCCTCTCCACAACCCTTCTCAATCTATTGGCAAGGACTTTGGCAATAGTCTTATAAACTCCACTCACAAGACTAATAGGTAGGAAGTCCTTAAGATCAATAGCCCAAAATTTCTTCAGAATGAAAGCAATGAATGTGACAATGAGACTTTTTTCAAACTTACTACGAGCTTGAAAATCATGGAAACCCCCCAATAGTGTCTGCCTTGATCACATCCCAGCAAGCTTGAAAGAAAGCCATAGAAAACTTTTCAAGCCCAAGCGCCTTGTGACTGTTCATACCTTTCACCCCGCAAGAACCTCCCACTCCTCAAATTGGCTCTCTAGCCTATCAACTCTCAAACTGCTCTAACATCATCCACTACATTATCACCCACAGATCTTATAAATGGAAACCCCCAACAACAATTCATTCACAATATCAGTTGTTCCTTGTCTCTTTTATCCTTTGCATGGACATGTTAATCAGACTTATAATAAAAGTAAGGAATCTGAGAAATATACACCTCTTAAGCCAACCAAAACACAATGATTTTGACACTTTGCCTAACAACAATTGTGACCTTTACGATTTGCACCAAGTTTGTATGACTACAAATGTTGCTTGTGAGCCTCCAGGTAGCAGTCTCGCAACAGGACTGGCACAAAAGGATCAGTCCTTCATTTGTTTTCTGGTGTGAAAGGAGGCTTGCAAAATTTTCACACAGCCATGAACGAGAATTTTGTAGTATATGTAAGTTGACAATAGAACTACATTCTAAGGCATGTTTAACAAGGACTTGTTTGGGATCAGAAAATAAATTAATAGCTAAATTCTAAACCAAGGGAATACCACGTTCAAGTCATAAGTTAGGGCATCAATGGAAGGTTTTCCACCTTGCTTAAGAACTTGGCTATCTAACTAGTTGCATGCCTAGTGTATCCCCCCACCTCTGTAGTTATCAGTTTCCTCCATTAAACCTCAAGTGTCACACATTGGAGAGTACCCAATTGTCCACCTATTTGGCACTACTTCAGTTGCTCAAAGTCTGGTGGCATATCTCTTTATTGAAAAACAAAAACAAAAAAAATTGATTAAATAAAAGAAGAATCTGCTTCAAGAATCCATCATATCAAATCTTTATTGACTTTTAAGTACATGAGAAGTGATACAGATGGAAATATTGAAATCAAGCATACTAGTAGAACACTATCGCATTAGCACATCACTCAAACAACAAACTAACATGTGACTTTTTTAAAGGGAAACATGGATATAAAAAAATTTAAAAAAAAAAAAAATGGAATAACGAAAGATGAAATAATATATATATATATATATATATATAAGTAAAAAGATGTATTAAAGAGCGCAGAGGGGCGCAACCCTAGTACACAGGGAGTATACAAGAAAGCGACTAAGAGGAAGAAATAGAAGAAGAGAACATAAAAAGAAAGTCAGGGAAGCTAATCACTATATATATATTAAAAATAAAAATAAAATAAACCTGAAATTTCTGCCTTGAGACATAATCTTCTAAGTTCTCGCCAACCACTTCCATTTGCTTTGAATTCCCCCTTTCTTCCTGTCGATTTATTGGTAAGGAATTTTTTGCGCGTTTCAAGCTTTTATCATTCAGGGATGCTCTGCGCACATCCTACACAACAAGAGTAAAAGATATGACGCAGACACAGCACTTTTCTTACAATGTGTCAGCTTACCACAAACGGTCAATAGATTCTCAAGTGATAAGCCCAGTGCAGATCCTGAATGAACAAACCTCTCTCAGAATGGAGCAATGGATTTCATGGGTAGCCAGTGCAAGCATGATAAGATCAGCATCCTAAAACAAAGGTCACATGTTTGTTTGTTAGTCGCACATTACAAGATCCTGTACTGTCTGCATTGGAACTGCAACAAGGACAAGTATAAGCAATGGCATTTACCAATCCATACAGACAATGCCTAGTGTTGGGATCATATCCCGGAAGATTCCTTTGCAAGCGAATGTAAGACATTATCTTATGCTCCCCCTCACCAGGTACATTGGCATCAGAAAGAATGACCTAAAAATTCTCACGTAGTCACAGATTTAGGTGGAAGACATAAGAGAGTAAAAGACCATGCTGAAACACTCGTCAATTTTACCTTGATTTCCCGCCATCCGGCATCCCTATTCATCCTCAAATGTACATAATAACGAAGAGCCGATGACAACAACACCATGAATTCAGTTCCAGGCGTGATTACATTTGAGTCCAGCTTCTTAGACTGCTCCAAAGAAGCTGACCTTTCTTCTTCTGCCTCGAGTTTCCACTCTCTCCCGGAGGCCTGAGAATGATCACAAGTCACTCATATCATAACGGAAGAAACAACAAAACATTAAGTAAGTAAGGCGAAAAAAACAAATAGTAGTATCGAATTATTGTTAATGTGATTCAGGGGGATAGAGTTTTCCTCCAAACCAGTTTGGAGGAACTTCCTCCAAGTTAGTGTATAAAAATGACATGTATCCCTTGAACATGTGAAAAATACATATTTTTTTAATTGCAGAGACAAAGTTTAAATAAATTTTATTAAAAATTCATGTGCATCTCACATGTTACTAAAAAAAGAGACCCATGTCATTTTTTAAGATTAGAATGGAGAAAATTCCTCCATAACACTGTCCTGTTTCTGGTGGGGTGTTTCTGTTTTTGGTTTGAAAAGTATGATGTAACATAAAGTTGAAAATTGTTTTTGTGTTAAGGAGTGATTTGTATTTTGAGTTGATTGTTAATTTATTTGTCTTGAGAACAGAAAACAAAAACACAAACAAACATAGCCATTTTTTTTGTTAAATACAAACAAACATAGCCATTATCAACATAGTTTTATAGTTTGTGAATATTATATTGTTTTAAAACGTTAATTCATTATTTGTTATCAGCTTAAGTTTTTTAAGCAAGTATCATGATTCCATAATTTATATCTCATATCCATTAAATATTGCTCGTGTTCATCTTCAAAAACGAGGTTCAGGATTTGTAGAATATTAACTAAACAATTAAATTCCCAAGCTTTAGGAAAAGTAGCAATTTATCGAATCAGACTTACTTCCTCGGCTGCATCCTTAGCAGCCCGAAAACGCCTCGACCGCTGCTGATTCATTTTAGCTCTCGGTGCAACACCATCTGCATTAAAAAGAATGAACGCTGTTAAGCTCTTTTGAAAATAAAACGTGTAATTTGAATTTTGGAAAACAGCTCAAAAGACGGACCGATTGCGAGGTAGAGAAGCTTGCGGGGCCTGACAATGGAGAATATGCGGTCGATGTAGTTGAAAACGGCGAGGAAGACGTCTTCGTAGCTCTTGGGAGGAGGCAGCCCGTCGGGGTGAAAGCAGGGGTGGACGATGCCGTTCATGTCGAGGTAGAGGTTGTCGAATTCGTAGCCGTTTGGATTCGGTCTGGTCGTGTCCGTAACGGGGGGCTCGTCTTCGATGGCGGGCACCACCGCAAGCGGGTACCTGTCCACCAGCCATCTGTAGAATGCCGGTATTCCCATTCTTTTTCCGCCGACTGCGACGGAGAGCGTCTAATTTGAGAGGGTTCTTCTTAGGCTTATTCTTAGGGTTTTAGAGCACCGAGCTTTAGTCTGATGACGTGTCGTCTCGTCCTAGTTTGCGAGGCAAATACGTGCATGAGGTGTTTAGAATAAGGGAATAACTTCCATTCGGTCAAGGCAAAAAAGGGGGGTTTTCTGCCCACCACTCATAAGTTGACACCTCATCTTAGTACACAAATTCAAAATGAGAACAAAACACCATATTATTCCTCTCACATTCACCGCCGCCTAACTCCGCCCGACGCGCCACCAAAAACGCCGCTTCAATCCGCGCCACCCCAGCCACCATGGGGTGGCCGCATGGCCACCTGTGGCTCGGGAGTGGCCGCGCGCCACCCCGTGGCCGGGAGTGGCCGCGCTGCCACCCGTGGCTCGGTGTGGCGCCGCCACCCCGTGGCTCGGGAGTGGCCGCGGCCCACCCCAGCCAGACCTGGGGTGGCTCGCGAGCCACCCCGTGGCTCGGAGTGGCGCGCGCGCCACCCCGTGGCCGGTGTGGCCGCTGGCCATCCGTGGCCTCGGGAGGCCGCGCCACCCCATGGCCTGGGGTGGCCACGCCGCCACCCAGATGGGCTGGTGGTTCCTCATTTTTGTCCTCATTTTTTTTTGTTTTGGTGTTTTGTTCTCATTTTAAGTTTTTGCATTTTTCTTAAAATGTTGATGTGTCATGTTGTGATTGGTGGGCAGAAAACCCATGTTTTCTGCCACAACCGTATGGCAGCAGCTCTCTTAGAATAATTTATCTTCTTTCTTTTATTTTATTTTTTATTTTTAAAAATTAGTGAGAATAACTACAAATAAATAACGTTCCAATAGATACTTAAATCAGCTAAAAATCATACTTTATATAGCCGATATTACTAATTCAAATTCTTATTCTCCTTTCCTTTCTCTCCCCTCGTATAAATATGTTTAAAAAAAAAATTACAAATAATTAGTACAATTAGAAGAAAAAAAAAAAAAAAGATGATCTCAAAATTCAAAATAAAAACACAAAAAGAAATTCAATTTTGAGAACAATCTAGTCACAACTCAGAGAAGTCCTCGAAGAAGGATAAAGAACTCGACCAAAAAGAAATTCAATTTTGAGAATAATCTAGTGACAACTCCAGAGAAGATACTCGAAGACAAATAAAGGGCATCAGGAATATTTGTCAACGATGGAGGAGGAGACGCACGTGGGTGGTGAAAGTTGTGAGTTTTTTAGTAGATCTAATTTCTAATAATGCAAACAAAATACTAGAAAAACTAAAGGAAAATTAAAAATTAAAAAAAAAAAGTAATAAAGAGAGGATGTGAAATAAAAAATTACGGTTGTGGTGGGGAAAGGGTTCTTCCTTCCTCCTGAATAAGATCTGAAATGGGTGAGGTTTTTTTGGAGAGAGAGAGAGAGGGCGAGAGGCAGCTATTTAGTAGGATTTTTCTTTTCACCCAACATTAATCTTCCTTTTTCTTTTGTTTCCTTTCCTATGGATTCGGTATACATATCAAAGATGTGTTAAGGAATGCCCAATGAATGCTACTTACGAATAAGTACTCAAAGGCGAAACATAATTCTCTCCAGTTCAAATGAAAGGAAAAATATCCAATTAGTTATAATGGAGGGACATTTTTGTATTTTTCACTTTTTGAGGACAAAAATACATATCCACTATAACTAACTGAATATTCTTCAGTTCAAATGAACTGGAGAGCATCATAATTTCTCAAAGGCAGAATATAGCAATAACTACTCCCGTAGTGTAGGAGATACGGTAACATGCAGAAAAGTTAGTAGAAAGATGTCGATCGTATTTGGGATTCAATTAATTAAAATAATTAACCTGGAGAGTTAATGGGAGTCTTTCCAAATTAATTAACTTGTAAATAATTGAGAAAACTACCCTAAACACCTATGAGAGTGAATAAAATAGCGGAATGCAGAAAAATATGATTTGAGTTTTTAGTAATACTTTAGAAATTACAATCCAAAATCCATGAAAGATAACAACAACAACTAACTACCATTAATACATTATTGGAGTTCATAGAGTAATTCTAGAAGTCACTCTTATATCCTTCTTGTGTCACTCCATGAATGAGATAGTTTTTAAAATCATCATTTGATCAAAATTCAATAATGATCAATAACAAATCTAATAGTAATTTTAAAAGCCACGTCATTTTTAGAGTGACACAAAAGGGACATAAGAGTAACTTCTAGCATTACTCAAGTTCATCAATACTAAAACACAATAAAATTGCCTCGCTCCATATCTCAAACCCGATGAAAGACTCTAAACTCCAACTCGATCTCATAACTATTAACTACAAGACAAATAAATATCTCAAAGGTGGAAATGTAGCAATTATGTAAGTTCACGACTTAGTAAGTAAACATCATATAGAAATAAAATCATGAAATAAGCCATGCTAAAAGACTCAAAATGACTACTCCTAATACTATGCCCTTTAAAAGGTTTTTCACAAAATGTTTAAAATGTTTGAGTGTTAACGCCAAGTGGCCGTTTTATAAAATAAAGCATGACTCATGATAATTTTACCTTAAGACATTAAAATATTTAAATATAAACATAAAATCTCTGCACATTCTTTTTATATTATCACCATGATTATTATCTCATTATGCCATATTCTCATTCTATAACATCATCATACCTTTATATTAACCCTCGTGGGTGGGGTTTTATCATATCGGAACCCTATACTGGTGATCCGTTACATACTAGCACACAAAGTACCATTGGATAATAGTAATTTAGTCCATGCACCAAGCTTTAGCATGACATGTCATCTCCTCCTTGTTTGCTTAGAAGTGGCAAGCTCGAAGCTTGAGGTGTTTAGATAAATGTAAAATTAGTTTTTATTGTTGGCCTAAATTACAAATAACTCCTTATTGTATAAAAAATAATTCAAAAATCTTCTAGATAGGTCAAAATAATAATTTAGTCCCTACACTGTCAAAACACTTGACGGGTTCTCTTAGTGTACTACTTCAGTACTAGTAAAATGATGACATGTATTACTTTTAATAAAGAAATATATAAAATATATGAAACTAAAAGATTATTTTTTTTAAAATAAAAAAAAAAAAAAAAAAAAAAGCAAAATATATATATAAAGGGGTGGCCTATGGTAGCTAGGATGGCTTGTTGCAAGCCTACCACCCTAAGCCCCTAAGAGTAGATGCATTATAAATTATTTCATGTGGCATAAAAAATAATTTAAAGGTCATCAGGATAGGCCAAAACAATAATTTAGTCAATGTAGTCAAATTTTGTCAAAACACTTGACAGATTCTATTAATGTGTCACGTTAACACCAATAAAATGATGACACATATCACTCTTAATAAATAAATAATATAAATATATAAAGCTAAAAATTTAAAAACTTTTAAAAAATCATTTTTGTTTTAAAAAAAATTGGCAACCACCCTTGGGGGAGCAGGGTGGCTAGCCACCCCCAGCCACCTCTGGTGTGCCGACAAGCGCAGCCACCCCTAGTCACCTCTAAGAACCGGCAGTCATTTTTTTTTAATAAAAAATTAATTTGTTAAGGTTTAATTTTTCTTATATTTATATATTTTTCTATTAAGAGTGATATGTGTCATCATTTTATTGGTAATGACGTGGCACACTAACAGAATCTATCAAGCGTTTTGACGGAATTTGACTGCAAGGACTTAATTATTGTTTTGGCCTACCACAAAAACCTTTGAATTATTTTTTATATTGCATAAAACAATTTGTAATTTATGCCAACTATAAGGACTGATTTTGTATTTATCTTTTTTTATTGGATAAATGCAAAATTAGTCCCTAAGGTTGGTCTAAATTACAAATCACTCATTGTGGTATAAAAAATAGTTTATAAGTCCATGTAATTAGCCTAAATTACAAATTACTCTATGTGGTAAAAAAAATAATTTATAAGTCCTCAAGGTAGGCCAAAGTAACAGTTTACTCCCTGAAATCAATTTTCGTTAAATAACTTAATAGAATTCGTAACTTTGTCAAGTCATACTCAATAAAAATGCGACATATGTTATTATTAATTTCTAACTTTAAAAATTGACAATAGGATTTTTCACATCATTTTAGGACACCAGCTAGAATTACACATTAGCCCTCACTCCAAGTCATATTGCTACAATAAAAAAAATTCTCGCAAAATGCTCACAAATCGTAACGAGGAAGATGAAAATGAGAGAGGGTTACATCTTCTAACCATTGAAAAATAAATAAAAACAACATCCAAGTTAATAAATTGTGACAAAGTTTTTATCCAAAGGAGGTGCCCCAAGCCCAAGCCCACAAAGGAAAGAGCATAAAATTATCCATGATAGCTTTCGATCAGATTAGACCCATGAAACAAAACCCTACCTTACCACATGCACGTGTCTTTTTCAATTCACTTTAATCAAAACTACACTAGTGCCATCATCTCAGAAGAAGCTTCTAGACGACAAGTCCAACACAAGCCCCCCTTGATCAAGAGAAAGTGTTCATCTTCGGAGGTGTTAACAAGGTAAGTGATTTTAAGGTTTTTTTTTTTTTTTCTTTAGCATTTGTGAGAGTAAAACAACTTTTTGGTTAAAATTATTGTTTTTCTGAAATTGGGGATTTTGGGTTGATGTTCCTTTATGTGGATTGTGAGACCTTGAGAAAGTTGATTGTTTGTGGATTGTTCCTTTATGTGCATGTTCCTTTTCTTTTGGGTCGTTGTTTGGTAAAAGACAAAACCCTAGGTAGGGCCATCTTGAAAGATTATGACATTTTTGTCTGAGATTTTGCTTCCACATGTTATTTGATGCATTGGGTAATGTTGGGTGCATATGAGTTGCAATAACATTTAGTGGTCTCATGCGACTTTGTTGTTTTCGTATAGTAGGTTTGTATTGTTTAAATCTGATCCAAATGCTTAGTTTATTGTTGATAAAGACTACTTTACTCCCTTTTAATTTAATGCTGTGACTTTTCCTACAAATTTCTTTATTTTGGGGATTGTTAATGTCTAACACGTTTGAATTAAGAACAGATGTATGTGATGAGGGTTGTACCTGATAATATCTGACCATGATGTGTTGTACATGGTTGCTTGTCATACTGATCATTTCATTGCGCATTTATATGTACAATCTTTTGTAGAGGGGGGAGGCGGTGAGGTTGATGACGATTCTTATGATGATGATGATGGTGGTGGTGGTGGATGTAGGGTTGATTTGAATGACCCTTGGTGAGCAGATAAACTTAATGACAATGATGATCTATTTGACGTTAATGATGTGGTTAGTCCATCCAAAGGGAATATTAATAGTAATAGGATACACTCTAAAGATGGTAATGGTGCTATTGCACATGATGATGATGGTGAGTGTGGTGTTGAAGATGATGAGAATGAAGGTGCTATTGGTGATGGTGAGGATGAGGATGAAGATGAAAAACATATTAATGGAAGTCATAAGATATAGAGTGATGGAAAATTTTAAAAATCATTTGAAGATGATGAAGATTGTGACACTAACTTAGATATGGGTAGAAGTGACATATTAGTGTCACCTATACCTAGTGATGAAGATGATGGAGTAACATCTCATCCTACTAATCGTGACTTCCATGTAATGGACCTAAAGGATCCGGTTTTGAAGCTTAAGATCGAATTTTCAAACATTCAAATGTTTAGAAAGGCTGTAAAAGAATATAATGTTAAAAGGGGGAAGGACATCTGTTTTTAAAAAAATGAAAAAAAATGAAGTGTAGCTGTGTGTAGAGAAACTAAGTGTCGGTACTGGGTGTATGTTTTAAAAAATTATTTTGATGATACAAAAATTCTTTCTACTAAAAAATAATATTATTCCGAAAATTAACAATATAATCAATAAATAAAAGATATTAAGATTAGAGCAAGGAAAGATCTCACAGTGCTATAGATTCACGCAAAATCGTTGTCCTTAGAGGTTGATTTGTGCCTCTTGGAGTAAATTACTCAGTGCGACTGGATTTCTTCACATTCACCCTCCTAGGATTAGACTATAGCGTTTTCTTTTGTTTATGATGCACTTCCAAAAACAAAGGCTTAATAGAACAACCCGTTGATGAGAAATTTAGCACAAAGACGATTGAACACCAAGAGCAATTGAAAAACTCACTAAAAGATATCAAAATTTGTCAAGAGAATTTTCACTTATAAGAGAATTGCTTTTGATGACTAAGAAGTGGTCTCTACTAAATGCACCAAGGTATGTGCAATTTATAGGAAATGAGAACACCAACAGCTAGAAGCATTGGGGAAAAAATAAAACAAAACAAAATATTATTACCTAACGGCTAAAAGAAATGGTCACAAAGAATGCTTCAAAGACAACAAAAGTCATCAAACTTAGAATAATATATATATAATAAAATAATGATAACTTTTGTAAAAGTGTTTGAAGCACCAATTTTATTACAACAATCCCCCACATATTACAAACACTAAAATAAATGGAGATTGAAAGCATGCATCGATGCGGTACCGGAAGGTTTTAACCACACCTAGGATAAATAAGTAGGAACTTAATGAATCATGGTAGAGTTAGACTCTTTTAACCAAATCCATAAGTTGATCAAACTTACCACCCACATAACTTTCTCCAAAACAAATCAAATAATTGGTTGTTCTATAGCGGGTTGGCACCTTATATAGGCCATATGCTCCTGGGTTTCACGAATGCTCTAGAGACCTACTCAAATCTCATAGGAAGCGTCATCACTTCCACATTCATATAGGTGGCATTCATCAGGAGTGTGTGTAGAATACACCACATCCCAAGATGTAGGACTATGAATCTATTAAGAGTTTCAAACTCATCCTTAATCATTCTACATCTTATACTGTCTTACACCATAAGGATGGACTCACCACTATCTTCTCACCAAGATAGTGGATAAACATAGAATGACAGTACTACAACATGATCACTTGTGACTTCGTTTTCCATTAAACCTCATTCATGGGATCTCCAATCATATAGGTTGGGTATCAATTGTAGTGTCATAATTTGGGTATCAGTCATATCCCCCTCGATGTTTCACTCACCAGCCTTCTTGCTAGTGGCTTGGTCAAAGGATCTGCCAAGTTCTTTTATAACCTTACAAAATCCATGGGTATTATACCGGTCTCAATAAGCTGCCTCACAATATTGTGTCTTAATTGGATATGTCGACTTTTCCCATTATAGATATTGCTTTTAGCTCAAGGTATGGCAGCCTGGCAATCACAATGAATACAAACAAGTGGAACTGGGTTAGCATATAAAGACAAATCAATCAATAGGCTCCTTAGCCATTTAGCTTCAGTTTTAGCCATCTCCAAGGCAACTAACTCTGCCTCCATTGTGGATCTAACTATGCAAGTCTGTTTTGAAGACTTTCAAGATAGCTCCACCTTCTAAGGTGAACACATAGTCACTTGTGGGCTTTAACTCATTTGAATCAGAAATCAAGTTAGCATCACAATATCCTTCTGATATAGCAGGAAAACCACAATATGACAAACCAAGGTTAATTATACCCTTTAAATATCTCAGCAACCTAGAAATTGCATCCCAATGCTCAACACTAGGATTATGAGTATATCTACTCAATCTACCAGCAACATATGCAATATCAGGCCATGTACAATTTGTCAAAAACATTAAACTACCAATGATTTGTTCATATCTCTCTCGTAAAACACTATCACCGTTATTCTTAACCAAATATATTTTAGAATCACATGGTGTGGACATACACTACAAAAAAAAAAAAAAAAAAATTAAAGAAATTTACGATGTTTTATGGTGTCCAACGCGTTAGAAATTTTTTTTGACGTGTCGTTTTTTACGCATGTTGATTGTCAGAAGCATAGGTGTCAGAAAAATTTTTTTCCTGATGTATTAGTGGGTAGAACGTCAGAATTTTCTGACATTCTACTGTATCACACGTCAGAATAATTTTCTAATGTGGTAAATGTCTCCACGTCAGAAATTTCTGATGTGGGAGTTTTGCCACGTCAGAAAATGTGGAATTTTTTAAAAAAGTTTTCTGGAATTTTTTTTTTCAATTAAAAAATTGATTAATTTAAATTAATTTTCAATTAAATTATTTTTTTTTAGGAATTTCTTTGCACCACGAGCTCGTGGTGCAGAGAAACGTAAAATCAAAAATCTTCTTCTCTGCACCATTAAACCCAAATATTTGGGTTTTTGATTTTATGAATTTCTCTGCACCTCTCTTCTTTTCTCTTTCTCTCTTTTCTTTTCTATCTCCGGCCAGTTCTCCCTTTTCTCCATTCTCTCTCTCTCTCTCTCTCTCTCTCTCTTCTTTTTGATCTCCATTTTCAAAAACTCAAACCCAAAACCTAAACCAAAAAAATCTTCAAAAAATCAAAAACCCAAATATCAAACCCAACAAATCTTCAAAAACCCAAAAATCTTCTTATCTTTTTTTATTTATTTATTTATTTTTATTATTATTATTTTTTTTAACTTACCCAGCTTCTCTTCTCCTTTTTTTTTTTTTTCTTCTTTCTTCTTCGATCTACTGCTTTCATTTTTTCCCTCTAGATCTAGAGGGAGCTACCGTGCAGTGTGCAGAAAAGGGAGATTGACAGAGGAGAGAGAGAGAGTGTGGGGAAAATAAATGAAGAGAGAAAGAATAAGAAGAGTGAAAAAGTTTAGGGGAAAAAGAAGAGGGAAAAATTTTAAAATCCCGCCAATTTTTTTTATGATATGTTAATATCGGGTATCGAGGGGATTTCTGACGTGCCATGTGCGCGACGTCAGTAATTCTGACGTGCTACACATGGCACGTCAGAAACTATTCTAAAAAAATCTAAACGATGTATATATATATATATATATATATATAAAAAAGAGGAAAAATTTTTAAATCCCGCCAATTTTTTATGATATGTTAATATCGGGTATCGAGGATTTGACGTGCCATGTGTCGACGTCGGTAATTCTGACGTGCTACACATGGCACGTCAGAAACTATTCTAAAAAAAAATCGACGTCGATATATATATATATATATATATATATATATATATATATATAGTGTTTCGACGTAGGTTCCGGCGTGGCAAAGGCGCCATGTCGAGAAAGTTCGATGTGGTAAATGTCGCCACGTCAGAAAATATTTAATTTTTTAATTTTTAAAATTTGTAATATTTTTCAAACGTTCCAATATTTAACACGTCAGAAATTTTTGACGTGGCAACAAAACATGTACTGTAGCCACGTCAGAAAGTGCTATTTTTTTTTTTTTTTTTTTTGTAGCGATAGGTGAATAATCAAAGTGCTCAAATCTTTTAAGCATCTTTCAACATATGTGACTGAGATAAAGTAATAGAATTATTATCTCTAAGAATTTTAATGCCCAATATAACATTACCTTCACCCATATCTTTCATGTCAAAATTAGATGAAAGAAATCTTTTAACCTCATTCACAATATCAATGTTAATTCCAAAAATAAGCAATTCATCAACATATAAATAAATAATGACACCTTAATTATTATTAAACTTGCTATAAATGCATTTATCTCCACTATTAATATAATATGCATTAGACAATATCACTTTGTCAAATTTTTTATGCCATTGTTTAGGAGCTTGTTTTAATCCATACAAAGATTTTACTAATTTACAAACTGTGTTCTTGACCGGGGATTACAAGTTCCTCGGGTTGCTCCATGTAAATTTCTTCTTCTAAATCACCATTTAGAAAAGCAGTCTTAACATTCATTTGATGTACAACAAGTTTATAAATATAAGTAGTGGCAAACAATATTCTAATAGATGCAATTCTAGTAACCGGAGAGTAAGTATCAAAATAATCAATATTTTGTTTTTGCTTGTAGCCTTCAGCAACCAAGCGTGCCTTATATTTATCTATTGTACCATCCGGTTTAAGTTTTCTTTTGAATACCCACTTACAACCAATTGGTTTGATCTTAGGAGGTAACTCAACAAGTTCTCAAGTATGGTTAGACATGATTGAATTCAATTCATCATTAATAGCTTCTAACCAAAAAGATGCATCAATAGATTTTATTGCTTCATCATAACATGTTGGATTATCATCAACAATGTAAGTAATAAAATCATTACCGAAATTCCTTTCTATTCTAGCTCGTTTGCTTCTTCTCAATTCTTGCACATCATCAACAATTTCATGAGTAGTAATAGATGGTTCATGCAACAATTTCTCCTTATTTTTCAGAGGAAACACATGTTCAAGGAAAATAGCATTTTCAGATTCAATAATAGTATTATAATCTAAAACATCACTCTTAATAACAAGAAATCTATAGCATGAACTATTGCAATCATAACCAATAAAAACACAATCACAAGTTCTAGAATCAAGTTTCCTCTTTTTAGGCTTAGGTAGCATAACTTTTGCCAAACACCCCCCACACCTTGAGATATTCCAAGTTAGGCTTACGACCTTCCCAAAGTTCATAAGGATTTTTACCGGTTTTCTTATGAGGTACTTTATTCTAAATGTAATAAGCCGAAAAAATGACTTCCTTCCACATGTTAGTGGATAGCCCGGAACTAACAAGCATAGCATTCATTATTTCTTTCAAAGTTCTATTCTTTCTTGCAGCTACTCCATTAGACTTTGGTGAATAAGGAGGTGTAACTTCATGTATTATGCCATTTTATTCACAAAATTCCTTAAAAGGATTAGACTCATATTCATCACCTCTATCGGTTCTTAGTCTTTTAATCATTCTATTCTTTTGATTCTCAACTTTAATTTTATATTTTATGAACATTTCCAAGGCTTAATCTTTGGATCTTAACAAATAGAGTTTAGTAAATCTAGAGTAATCATCAACAAATACAATATAATATTTTTTACCACCTCTAGTCATTGTGTGCTTTAGATCACCCAAATCACTATGTACTAGTCCAAGTAGTTCGGTTTCTCTTGTAATGCATTTACAAGGTCTTTGAGTGATTTTGGTTTTTAGCACATATTTCACATTTATCCATATTGGTTTTACCTAGTGAACCAATTATTCCGGTTTCTTTCATTTTCTTGATATAGCCAATATTTACATGTCCAAGTCTACCATGCTAAATATCAATTGAGTCAACCAAGTAAGCACAAGAAGATGATGTTATTTCATTATAGGTATTGGCCACATTTAATACAAAGAGACCTTGGTCTTCATATCCTTTACCACTAGGGAAAATTACAGTTTACCCTCCCAAAGGTGACAGCGTTTTTCAATTCGAACACTAAAATTTCAATTTTTGCAATCTACCCCTACAAAGTTTCAATTTTTTTTTTTTTTCAATTCGCCTAATATTATCCCAAAATTTCCATATTGCCCATAATTTTTATTTTTTATAAAAAAAAAAAAAAAAATTGGGAGTGCAAAAATGGCTAGATGGCCAAAGGGGTGGCTATGGCTAGCCCGAATTTTTTTTTTTTAATTTTTTATAAAAAAATAAAAATTAAAAATTATGGGCAATTTGGAAAGTTTTGGATACAATTGGTCAAATTGCAAAAATTTGAAACTTTGGGGGGATGGATTGCAAAAATTGAAACTTTGGTGTTCGAATTGAAAAACGCTGTCAACTTTGGGGGGGTAAATTGTAATTTTTCATTACCAACAAAAGCATCATGCTTAGTTAAGGTAATAATACCACCATCAAATACAACTTTGAGTCCAACCTTACCAAGCAAGTGTACCGAAATGAGGTTATGTCAAAAGTGAGGAGCATGTAGAACTTCAGAGAGTGAAAGGGTTTTATCAAAAGTTAGCTTTAAAAGAGTTTTCTCTTTCCCTATCACTGGTAGAGACCTATTGTCCCTAAAGATCACTCGTTCAGTGTTTTCCTCTACTAGTGTATAAGAGGATAATTCGTCCTTGTTTCCACAAATGTGTCTAGTAGCTGCAGAATCTATCACCCATCCTCCTACTTTTGTGACCATGTGAGCTTCGGACACCACCGCGGCTATGATCTCTTGTGCTTCTGCCACATTTGCTTTGTTTGTTGAGGTTGGTCCTTTGTTCTTATTATTGATAGGCCTTTGTCTACACACAGCTGCATAATGACTTGCTTTACCACAAACAAAACAATTTCCTTTTTTCTTTTGTATTAGAGAATGAGATGCGTTGAATTTCCTTTTGTTATTATTCCAAAATTTTCCTTTCGGCTTATGAATAAATTTCTTGTAGTGTAATGAAGGCCTACTAGGTCCATTTTCCACTATATTTGCTTTGGACACAATTTCTTTAGCTTTGTTCACTTTCTCCAAGGATCTATTCCTTTCTTCTATTTTAATGTGAACTATTATAGTTTGTTGAAGACTCATGAAAGTCTTCTTTTGCTTGAAATGGAGTTTGTACTCCTTCCAAGAGTCTGGTAGTTTTTCAACAATACATTGGGTCACAAAGCTTTTGGGTAAACCATCACCCTCGTTGACCAATTCGGTCACTATGTTATGAAAATCATGAATTTGAGAATTAATACTTTTTTCATTAGTCATTTGAAAATGCAAAAAATCGCTAGCTGCAAATTTCTTAGTACCCTCATCCTCAATCATATATCTACCAACTAATTCATCCCATAAATCCTTAGCAACGGTAAAATTACAATAAACATTAAATAATTCATCAGATAAGGCATTCAAGATAGTATTAATACATAAATTATTAGCCAATTCCCAATTTGTTAATTCTTTGGATTCTTCTTCTGATCTAGGCTTGTTTATAGCACTAGAGATTTTTGTAAAATCTAAAGCGGCAAGAACCTTTTGTTGCCAATGTTTAAAATTATTTCCATCAAAAGATTCAATTTTCGTAGCATCCGAAAGAACTTTAGCAACAACAAGAATTTGTGCATCCATAATCAACCTTTAAGAATGTTTTAAAAATTTATTTTGATGATGCAAAAATTCTTTCTACTAAAAAATAATATTATTCCTAAAATTAACAATATAATCAATAAATAAAAGAGATTAAGATTAGAGCAAGGAAAGATCTCACAGTGTTATAGAATCATGCAAAATCGTTGTCCTTAAAGGTTGATTTGTGCCTCCTAGAGTAAATTACTCAGTGCGACTGGATCTCTTCACATGCAACCTCCTAGGATTAGACTATAGCGTTTTCCTTTGTTTAGGACGCACTTCCAAAAACAGAGGCTACCCGTTGATGAGAAATTTAGCACAAAGAAGATTGAACATCAAGAGCAATTGAAAAGCTCACTAAAAGCATAACTAAGGCTTGAATCTAGCCCTACTAAATAAATTAGCTACACAGAGAGTTGATGTTAAACATCTTCATAAAATAAAATAAGAGAAACAAAAGAATATTCCCGAGACTTGACTTGAAAGCTCCTATTCTTCTCCCTTCTCTAAGCCCACCTATTCTAAAGGCTTAGGAGTCTATTTATAGGCTTTAGAAGTCCTTGGAAAAGTAGTAAACCCTAGGGTTTTCGCAGGGTTTCAGTCCTATTACAATTTGGAGTTTGAAAAACCCTAATATGGAAATAGGGACATTGTAGCCGCCACTTGGAATGCCTCCTGCGCACGGGTGCGCTCGATCGCAGCCTGTGTGCTCTTGATCGCATGTCTGCAATCGATCCTTCTTTTGCCTGCTCTCAATCGCTCCTGGCCTGGCTCGTGCAGCATCTTCTCTGGTATTGCGCTCGATCGCAGGTACCCTGCGATTGATCGCAGTACCAGGGAGCTCCAATTTTCCCATATTCTCTTTTTGAGCCTAAATCACCCAGTTTTACTTCACTTTCTTCCAAAAGCCTGTAAAAACAACAAAAACACAAAAAGAAATTAAAATGGCCTAATTAATTACAACCAAAGGATTAAAACATGTAAGATAAGGGCTAAAAATATGAATATTTTAGCGCTTATCACACCCCCAAACTTACATATTGCTAGTCCCTTAGCAATACAAAACAAAAACAGAAATGGAAAAACAGAAAACAAAAGATAAATCCATCTTTCGTGGGATGTACGATTGTATTTAGCATATGCAACAAGCCTTTTAAACCACTAGGAATTCCCAAGTGGACGAGTGAAGTCTCGTGAGGGTTTTCCAGAAATGTTACCTACAAACATCATGCACAGTTCATGTCATCCCAAAAATTAAAGCATTACTTCAAAATCGTAATTTCTTATTTATTAGCAAGCTTAAAAAGATGAACTCCATCTTCACAATGAAATGGAATCTCAAAGTGCAATTACTTACAAAGGACATGCTAAAATATCACAAGTTTGAAAACAGTGTAAAGTGAATTAGCACAAAATTATGAGGCTTCCAAATCTTTCCAATATGTAAATGTCTTCAAATCTCAAAATTCACTGAAAATTCCTATTAGAATGACACAAGGCATAATTCTTTTTTTTTTTTTTTTTTGGTTAGGTTGTGTAATATTGGTTCTCTTAAGCTTTCTAATTGACCCTTGTAGCGAGTGTTAAGTCAATGGCTCCCAAACCAAGAGGTTTTAAGGCATTAGGTGTAGAGACACCCCTGAGTACCTACTAATTCGAGTCAAAAAGGCTACAAAACCAACTAACCATGACAATGATCAAATCCAAAATTTTCACCTTTTGACGTGAACACTCAGTGCTTTGAAACAAGAGGTCCAGTTTCTCAGTGAAAAGCCATTAATGATCATTTATTTCACTTTTTTTTTTTTTTTTTTTTCAATATATATGCCAAGCGCCATCTAATAAGTCATCCAATTTCATCTAAAATTAACAATAAATCAATAATGAGATTAAGATTAGAGCAAGGAAAGATCTCACAGTGTTATAGAATCATGCAAAATCGTTGTCCTTAAAGGTTGATTTGTGCCTCCTAGAGTAAATTACTCAGTGCGACTGGATCTCTTCACATGCAACCTCCTAGGATTAGACTATAGCGTTTTCCTTTGTTTAGGACGCACTTCCAAAAACAGAGGCTACCCGTTGATGAGAAATTTAGCACAAAGAAGATTGAACATCAAGAGCAATTGAAAAGCTCACTAAAAGATATCAAAATTTGCCAAGAGAAATTTCACTTATAAGAGAATTGCTTTTGATGACTAAGAAGTGGTCTCTACTAAATGCACTAAGGTATGTGCAATTTATAGGAAATGAGAACACCAACGACTAGAAGCATTGGGAAAAAAAATAAAACAAAATAAAATATTATCACCTAACAGCTAAAAGAAATGGTCACAAAGAATGCTTCAAAGACAACAAAAGTCATCAAACTTAGAATAATATATATATAATAAAATAATGATAACTTTTGTAAAAGTGTTTTGAAACACCAATTTTATTACAACAGTGTATGCTTGACAGATGGAAGATGAAATGTCCTTCCAAATTAGGTCTTTACAATCCAAACATGTTTGTGGCAGGAAATACAAGAGTTCAATAGTTAACTCCACTTGGATAGCAAATAAACTCATTGACAAGTTTAAGGTTCAACTAAACATACCATTGGAAGTGATACAAGTCTAGATGCAAAGCATTTGACACGATCGATTGCAACCCACGGTTAGTAACACGATTAGCTTACATAATACGAATCGTTAGCTAACGGAATCGGGTCTGACACGATTATGACACGAAAATAGCCAGATAACTCGTTTAAAATAACTAGGTCATATCGGGTAGACCCGACCCGACCCGTTAAAAACCCTAAACTCTATTTTTTTTTTAAAAAAATGTAATAATAATACATGAATACCAAGTTACCAACCAATGAAATTGTTAATAAAAACATTCACAAAATTAGCAATTTTTGTTTTTCAACTCTATACATTAGGGGTGCCAAAAATTACCGAGAAACGGTTCCGTTCCGTCGATTTGAAAATCCAAAACCGGGTACCTGTTCCGATCGTTTTGATACCGGTTTTCGAATACGGAACCGGTTTCCATTTTATATATATATTTTTTATTTTTTTTTTATTTTACACTTAGGTTTAGGTTTATGGTATTTATAAAAATTAAATTTTTATTTCTAAGGTCCAAATAGGCAAAAACATTGATTTTTTTAGGATTTTTGGACTTTTTTAGGTTTATTTTTTAATTGTTTGAAACAATCACAACAAAGACCCTTTAATTTAGACAAATAGGCTAACAGTTTTTTTTTTAAAAAAAATGGGCTAACTTATGATATATAAAAAAAAAAAAGAGGCTTATTTTAGGCCCAATACTTAAAATAAGCCCAAAAGCCATTTAAAAAAAAAATGTTACCGCCATGAATGGACCTCGATAACCGGGTCCGGTTTCTCAAAATCGAGAAGTGGTACCGTTCGTTCATGTTTTGGCCAAAAACCGAAACTGACGGTTGACACCCCTACTATACATTACATATTAGTCTTATTAGATAGATTAGTCCATTTCCATAATTCCAAATTTCCAATTTCCATGTAATAAAGAAAAATATAGAAAAAGGCTCTGGAATCTTTTCGTGGGGTTATATATATATATATGGTTTCTTCAAAGTGCCTATCAAGTGCTATTCTTCTTTCTTTTTTTTTTTTCTTTTTTTTTGGATATTCCTAGATTATCATAACAAAATTGTCTAATTCTTCATTTCCATAATTTCATTTTCCCACTAGATTTGCATCATAGCAATAAAGAAAAAGATAATAAAAAAAAGCTAACAAAAACAAAATAATAAAGAAAAAAAGAAACAAGACTCAAAACTATATTATTATTAGATTCATAATTCATTACAAAATAGGTTCCCATGGGCCAATGACCATTATGCCACTTCACTTGAAGTCTTGAAGGATCCATGAGGGCATGAACCATGACCCATCCCATGTAATCAAAGTCTAAAGATATGAATTATGAAACACTACAAATATGCTCATTTTAAGAAATATTAATAGATTAGGCTCCAGTTGAATTTGGAATGTCACCGAAAATTGAATTAACATCAGTTATCAAAACCTCATCTTCTTTGCTATCCAAGTCCAACTTCATTTGTGTGAGTTTTATATTAAAAAATAAGAAGAATTAGTGTTATTTTATTATAGTGTAGTCAAAAAATAATACAAGTAAACGAATAAATTAAATATGTAAATAACTAATATTACCTTGATCTCCATATAACCAATCTCTAGTGTAAACTAATGCCTCAACAATATCAGGCTTGAGTGAGCTCCTATATTGATCAATCACACGTCCACCAGTACTAAAAGTGGATTCCAAAGTAACATTAGAAACATGAATACTCAAAACATTACGAGCCATAGCAGCTACTTCAAGATAGCAAAATTGATTTCCTTTCCAAAATGAAAGGATGTCAAATGTATCATCCAAATCCATAGATCTAGGTTCCTACAAATAAATGTCCAATTGATTCTTTTTAAAATTAATATCATTTTCAACAAATGCTAAATAGTCCTACATGAAACAAAGAGAATATAAACATAAATAATTAAGAGTATATATATATATATATATACTAAGTTACTAACAAGATAAGAAATTAATGATATTATTCACCTTTTGCCAAGATAGTTTTACTCGAAGTACTTGGGGCCGCTGAACAGTTATGGAGCTTGAACTTGAAGTATTAGAAGAAGCACTATACTTCATAAAAAGATTCTTTATTTTCTCACGAACATTCTCAAACTGTACAGAATCCATAACTTCATAGATTCGCTGAACAGTTATGGAGCTTGAACTTGAAGTATTAGAAGAAGCACTATACTCCATAAAAAGGTTCTTTATTTTCTCACAAACATTCTCAAACTGTACAGAATCCATAACTCCATAGATCTTCGTATAGTAATAATTTACAAGGTGAAGCTTGTAACAAGGATCTAAGATAATTGCTATGGCCAACACTTTTCTGAATTCTAACCAATATTTCTTAAATTTAGAGATCATTTGAGTTGCCATTAATCTCTTATGCTCATCTTCACTCCCAAGGTCTTCCTTCAAGGATACATAAATCATGACAACTATGGGAAAGTATAAGTTGGTAGTGGGATACTTAGTATCAGAAAAAACACATGTAGCTTCGTAAAAGCAAGCTAAGAAACTACTGATATTACCCACCTTTTCCCACTCAAGTGCAGTAGGACAATACAACTTATAGTTTGAATCAATCATCTCCAAATAACTAAAAGCACTCCAATAGTGAATTGCACACTCAAGCATAAGATAGGTAGAATTCTATCTGGTTGACACATCTTATTTTAACCCCTTATGACTGTCCAATGACATTTGATTTACAGCTTAAAATTTTTTTTGTTTTCGCACTTGTGATCCCTTAACATACTTCACGCTATCTCGAACCTTTTCGATAGCATCATCGATTTCTTTCAATCGATCTTGCATGATAAGCGCCAAAATATTCATATTTTCAGCCCTTATCTTACATGTTATAATCCTTTGATTTTGTTTAATGAGGTCATTTTACTTCCTTTTTGTGTTTTTAATGTTTTTACAGGCTTTTGGAAGAAAGTGAAGTAAAACTGGGTGATTTAGGCTCAAAAAGAGAATATGAGAAAATTGGAGCTCCCTAGTACTGCAATCAATTGCAAGGTACCTGCGATTGAGCGCAATACCAGAGGAGATGTTGCACGAGCTAGACCAGGAGCGATCGAGCCCAGGCAAAGAGGCATCGATCGCAGACGTGCGATCGAGGGCACACGGGCTGCGATCGAGCGCACTCGTGCGCATGAGGCATTCCAAGTGGCGGCTACAATGTCCCTATTTCCATATTAGGGTTTTTCAAACTCCAAATTGTAATAGGACTGAAATCCTGCGAAAACCCTAGGGTTTACTACTTTTCCAAGGACTTCTAAAGCTTATAAATAGACTCCTAAGCCTTTAGAATAGGGGGGCTTGGAGAAGGGAGAAGAAGAGGAGCTCTCAAGTCAAGTCTTGGGTTTATTCTTTTATTTTATTTTATTGTATAAAGATGTTTAACATCAACTTTATGTGTAGCTAACTTATTTAGTAGGGCTAGATTGAAGCCCTAGTTATGTTAAATTAATATTTCAATATTGGCGGCTTGTGATGATCATGCTGTGCTATTTAACTTGATTAATACCTGCTTGCATGAACTCATCATATGTGTATGCCTGATCAACATGTGCATGTGGTATGGACTTGTTAGTTAAATCAATTTGGATGACCGAGTCCTGAGTTTAACTTAAGTAACAAAAGAATCCACACCGCGATTCTTGGGTTAATCAACATAGGGAACTAGGAGTATGTATCCACGCCTTAGGCCTTGTGTGTTTGTCGATTTTCATAGAACATATGTTTTTCTAAAGAACAATTTAGTATAAACATGTTAAATCCTTTATGAAAGAAAAGAATTAGAGCATGGACCAAGTGGCTAATTCGTTTTAGAAATCAATATTTAATGTTTGCCAACCTAAGGGCATGGGTGTATACTCCTTAAGCTATTAATTTCCCTAAGCAACGAGTTAGGCATGGGTGTATACTCTAACTCTTCTCTTTCCTAAAGGATTTAGCATGGTATATACTAAGTTGTTCTTTAGAAAAGCATATGTTCTATGGAAATCGACAAACAAACAAGGCCTAGGGCATGGGTGTATACTCATAATTCTCTATGTTGATTAACCTAAGAATCGCGGTGTGAATTCTTTTGTTACTTAAGTTAAACCTAGGACTCGGTCATCCAAATTGATCTAACTAACAAGTCTATGCCACATGCACATGTTGATCAGGCATACACATATGAGGAATTCATGCAAGCAGGTATTAATCAAGTTAAATAGCACAACATGATCATCACAAGCCGTCAATATTGAAATATTAATTTAACATAACTAGGGCTTCAATCTAGCCCTACTAAATAAATTAGCTACACATAGAGTTGATGTTAAACATCTTCATAAAATAAAATAAGAGAAAAGAAAGAATAAACCCGAGACTTGACTTGAGAGCTCCTATTCTTCTTCCTTCTTCAAGCCCACCTATTCTAAAGGCTTAGGAGTCTATTTATAGGCTTCAGAAGTCCTTGGAAAAGTAGTAAACCCTAGGGTTTTCGCAGGGTTTCAGTCCTATTACAATTTGGAGTTTGACAAACCCTAATATGGAAATAGGGACATTGTAGCCGCCACTTGGAATGCCTCCTGCGCATGGGTGCGCTCGATCGCAACCCGTGTGCGCTCGATCGCATGTCTATGATCGATCCTTCTTTTACCTGCGCTCGATCGCTCCTGGCCTGTCTCGTGCAGCATCTTCTCTGGTATTGCGTTCGATCGCAGGTACCCTGCGATTGATCGCAGTACTAGGGAGCTCCAATTTTCCCATATTCTCTTTGTGAGCCTAAATCACCTAGTTTTACTTCACTTTCTTCCAAAAGCCTGTAAAAACATCAAAAACACAAAAAGGAATTAAAATGGCCTAATTAATTACAACCAAAGGATTAAAACATGTAAGAGAAGGGCTGAAAATATGAATATTTTAGCGCTTATCACTTGACGCCCTAGTCGTTTTGCGTGTCTCTTCACAGAGCTTTTCTTCTTGTACTCGTGCAAAGGAAAATGCAGCTACTATGGTCCGTGGCCGATAGGTCTTAACTTCTCTCCTGAAATCAGATTGGAGACCCTCCACAAAGGTACCGATCAGTTGTCGTTCAAACCAATCGCGGGTACGGTTGGCCAAGCACTTAAATCGGCTTTGATATTCGCTAACAGAGGAAGTTTGTCGTATCTTAGCTAACTCATCATCAACATCTTCAAATGTGGAAGGGCCGAATTGGACAAGAAGACCTTCCACAAATGCCGCCCAAGTGGGTGTTCCACGGCTTGCTTCAAACTAATCATACGATTGAACGGCTTCCCCTTCAAGATGGATAGATGCAATCTCAACTCTAGAAATTTTCGGCGTTCTATAGAAATGAAAAAATTGTTCCGCTCTAGCCACCCACCCTGATGGATAATCTTCGTCCCAACGAGGAAAGTCCATCTTCATGTGCGGAAAGTTGTGTTCATGAATGTGGTTACGTGTTGCAGGAGGGGTCTGTGGTGGAGAAGGTCCCACACTGCGCTCCTCTTGGATAATTTGTAAAATAAGCTCCTTCAACTGTTGTAAAAACCCAGAGTCAAACTGTTTCTCCAATAAAGTCTCCTCCTTGTGGGTTGGCTTGCTACCGGATGCCATCGAATAAGCTGCCAAATCAGAAATTCCTAACACTCGCTTTTGGTGGGGTGTGTAGGGCATACAATTTTTTTTTTTTTTTTTTTTTTTTTTTGCCCTTATGCAGAATAGGCTATCCTCAGAATAATAGATTCAGGGCTAGGGTTATCTTAAACACGTATCCAAATAGTGCAATTCTACTACTACTAAACCAGAACAAATACAAGGACTTAAAGGAGGATAGGTATATCCTTAGAATGGAATAGGGATTACCTGTGCCCCAAACACACTTTATCTTCTCCAATCAAACCTTTCAGCAATCTAGATTCATGCCCCCAAAATGCACAGCCACGCCAGAATTCTTCTCCGAACACTTCACAACTCTTCAATCACCACACGACGGTGTAAGAATACCACGGAAGTATAAAACGTCACAGTGGAGGAAAAAAAAAATTTCCAGCAATCAACAGAACCTCCCAAGAACGAATGCTCTAATACTAGATGATAGGATCCAAGGGATCTATCACAAGAAATCAGAAAAATAACTAAAGAAAAGATAATATAATGATCACTTCGAGGGGATCAGACCTCCTATTCTTGCATTCAGCCAAAGGTAATTTTCCTTGATGAATTCGCCATACGGCATCTACAGCTTTTATAGGGGAAAAATTAAGCTAAATATGGAAATATGAATTCAAGAGTAATTAAGAAATCATGTAACTAGCAAGAAAACAATCTCTAGAAGGAAATTAACTTATCGACCAAGCCAGGCGTAGGGACCAAGTAAAGAGAGGATTCTAGAACCCTCAAGAATCCTATCAGTATGTAACTTTTGATTAAATATTGCAATTTCTTTGTTTTGGGGATTGTTAATGTCTAACATGTTTGGATTAAGTACTAAGTTAGGGTTTTAGTTAAGTTATGATTAAATTTAAGTTTGTATGGTAATTCAACTAAACACTACTGCATTTTAATTATTCACTTGTAGGATGAGTATTTCCAATTTGGTGTTTGAAGTGCGGTACGGGGTAAGTTCAATTGACACTTTGGTTGTATTTATGTGGGAGATGAAGTTGTAGTCCACCAGGAGAGTTATGACCCTGACAAATAGTCTTATTTTGATTTAGAAGATGTGTTAAAAGCGTATGGATATAGATCAAGAGACTTAATGTATTTTAAACACCTTGAAAAGGGTTTAGATGATGGGTTGTACCTGATAACATCTGACCATGATGTGTTGTACATGGCTGCTTGTCATACTGGTCATTTCATTGTGCATTTATATGTACAATCTTTTGTAGAGGGGGGAGGTGGTGAGGTTGATGACGATTCTTATGATAGTGATGATGATGATGATGATGATGATGGTGGATGTAGGATCGATTTGAATGACCCTTGGTGAGCAGATAAACTTAATGACAATGATGATCTATTTGATGTTAATGATGTGGTTAGTCCATCCAAAGAGAATATTAATAGTAATAGGATACACTCTAAAGATGGTAATCGTGCTATTGCACATGATGATGATGGTGAGTGTGGTGTTGAAGATGATGAGGATGAGGGTGCTGTTGGTGATGGTGAGGATGAGGATGAAGATGAAAACAAATTTAATGGAAGTCATAAGACACAGAGTGATGGAAAATTTTAAAAATCATTTGAAGATGATGAAGATTGTGACACTAACTCAGATATGGGTAGAAGTGGCATATTAGTGTCACCTATACCTAGTGATGAAGATGATGGAGTAACACCTCATCCTACTAATCGTGACTTCCATGTAGTGGACCTAAAGGGTCCAGTTTTGAAGCTTAAGATCGAATTTCCAAACATTCAAATGTTTAGGGAGGCTGTAAAAGAATATAATGTTAAAAGGGGGAAGGACAACTGTATTAAAAAAAAATAAAAGAATGAAGTATATAGCTGCATGTAGAGATACTAAGTGTCGGTACCGGGTGTATGTTTTAAAAATTTATTTTGATGATGCAAAAATTCTTTCTACTAAGAAATAATATTATTCCGAAAATTAACAATATAATCAATAAATAAAAGAGATTAAGATTAAAGCAAGGAAAGATCTCACAATGCTATAGAATCACGCAAAAGCATTGTCCTTAAAGGTTGATTCGTGTCTCCTGGAGTAAATTACTCAATGCGACTAGATCTCTTGACACGCAACCTCTCAAGATTAGACTATAGCGTCTTCCTTTGTTTAGGACGCATTTCCAAAAACAAAGGCTTAATAGAACAACCCATTGATGAGAAATTTAGCACAAAGAAGATTGAACACCAAGAGCAATTGAAAAGCTCACTAAAAGATATCAAAATTTGTCAAGAGAAATTTCACTTATAAGAGAATTGTGGTGAAATTCCTCCAAGCCAACATCTTCAGTAGATTTGGTATTCCTCAGGTGATCATCAGTGATGGAGGTAGACACTTTTGCAACTGGTTTTTCAAAGCCTTGCTTCTCAAGTACTCCGTCACACATAAGGTAGCCACTCCGTACCATCCTCAAGCAAGTGGCCAAGTGGAAGTTTCTAACCGGGAAATTAAGCATATTCTGGAGAAGACGGTTAGGCCAGACCGAAAGGATTGGGCCTTGCGCCTCAATGACGCATTATGGGCGTACCGCACAGCTTACAAAACCCCCATTGGAATGTCTCCCTATAGGCTGGAATATGGCAAGGCGTGTCACCTCCCTGTTGAATTAGAACACAAGGCTTTGTGGGCAATTAAGCAGTTCAATTTCGACATGCAAGCAGCCGGTCCTCACCGGAAACTTCAGTTGACAGAGTTGGAGGAGCTGCGGCGAGATGCCTATGATAGTGCTCGCCTTTATAAGGAGCGGACTAAGGCTTTTCATGACAAACGTATCTTGCCCAAGACATTTGTACTGGACTAGAAGGTATGGCTTTTCAATTCCAAACTCCGACTTTTTCCTGGGAAGCTTCGCTCCAGATGGGACAGCCCCTTCATAGTCACCTCGGTGTCGCCCCATGGCGCCGTCGAATTGCGGGACCCAAAGGATGGCACTTTGTTCAAGGTCATGTTGTGCAAAAATTTACCTAAATTAATAGGTAAATAATTGTACGTTTTAACTCGCAAGTGCACAAGATCAAAACAATAGTATAGTAGGCAAATACGAGATCATTCCCACGAGGATTGGTAAATTATGTTTAGAAGTAGATTCCTATTTAATTAAAAGATAAAATTCAATTGTCACAATTGAATTCAATAAAATAAAAGATAAACAAAAACTAAAAAGGATTAGGGTTTTGATATCCACCACTAATCATATTCAGCTAATATAACAATATGCCAATGCTTTGATCATGTTATGCATATCTAATGTTTGCCAACCTAAGGGCATGGGTGTATACTCCTTAAGCTATAGATTTTCCTAAGCAATGAGTTAGGCATGGGTGTATATTCTAACTCTTTTCTTTCCTAAAGGATTTAGCATGGTATATACTAAATTGTTTTTTAGAAAAGCATATGTTCTATGAAAATCGACAAACACACGAGGCCTAGGGCATGGGTGTATACTCCCGGTTCCCCATGTTGATTAACCCAAGAATCGCGGTGTGAATTCTTTTGTTACTTAAGTTAAACCCAGGACTCGGTCATCCAAATTGATCCAACTAACTAGTCCATACCACATGCACATGTTGATCAGGCACACACATATGAGAAATTCATGCAAGCAGGTATTAATGAAGTTAAATAGCACAACAAGATCATCACAAGGCGCCAATATTGAAATATTAATTAAACATAACTAGGGCTTCAATCTAGCCCTAAATAAAATATAAACTACATAATAAAGATAAAAGGTGGAAGAGAAGAAAAACCCAAACTCCTCCTGATTCAGCCTTCAGGTCCTTTCCAGAGCTTGTGCCTCTTTCTCCACACCTATTCCTAGAGGCTAAGAGGTCTATTTATAGGCTTTAGAAGTCATTGGAAAAGTAGTAAACCCTATGGATTTCGTAGGGTTTTAATCCTATTACAATTGGGAGTTGGAAAACCCTAATATGGAAGGAAAGGCAGTCTGTCCGTAGCTTCTAGAATTCTCCAGCGCACAGGTGTGATCGATCGCAACCCGTGTGCGATTGATCCCAGTGCGATCGATCACACTACCAGAAACTCCAATTTTTCCAAAATTCTCTCTTTGAGCCCAAATCTTCCAGATGTACTTCATTTTCTTCCAAAAGCCTACAAAACCAAAGAAAATACAAAAAGGAAGTAAAATGGCCTAACCGAAGGATTAAAACATGCAAGTTAAGGGTTAAAAATATGAATATTTTAGCACTTATTACACCCCCAAACTTACATATTGCTAGTCCCTTAGCAATACAAAACAAAAAACAGGAATGGAAAAACAGAAAACAAAAGATAAATCCATATTTCGTGGGATGTACGATTGCATTTAGCATATGCAACAAGCCTTTTAAACCCCTAGGAATTCCCTAGTGGATGAGTGAAGTCTCGTGAGGGTTTTCCAGAAATGTTACCCACAAACATCATGCATAGTTCATGTCATCCCAAAAATTAAAGTATCACTTCAAGATCATGATTTTTATTCATTAGCAAGCTTAAAAAGATAAACTACATCTTCACAATGAATTGGAATTTTAAAATTTAATTACTTACAAAAGACATGCTAAGACATCACAAGTTTGAAAATAGGGTAAAGTGAACTAGCACATAAATATGAAGCTTCCAATTGTTTCTAATGTGCAATGTCTCAATATCTCAAAGTTAATTGAAATCCCTATTAGAATGAACAACAATGGCAGATATATATATATATATATATATATATATATATATATATATATATATATATATATATATATATATATATATATATATATATATATATATATATATATATATATATATATATTGTCAAAGTTGTGCAATACTTGATTCCCTTAAGCTTTTTAATTGACCCATGTAACGAGTATTAAGTCAATGACTCCCAAACCAGATGGTTTTAGGGCATTAGGTGTTGAGACACCCCTAGGACTTACTAACTCGAGTAAAAAAGGCTACGAAACCAAACTAACCATGACATTAACCAAATCAAAATTCTTCACTTTTTGACGTGAACACTCAATGCTTTGAGGCAAGAGGTCCAGTTACTCAGCGAAAAGCTTATTAATGATGATATTTTCCTTTTCTTTTCTTTTTTTTTTCATTTTTTTTTTCACATATATAGATGCCAATGTATCCATCTAATAAATCATCCAGTTTCACTTAAGTCATAGAAACACACACATTAAACTTTTATGTCATACCCCACAAATTATGTGTTAATGTGCTTGTGTAAGATCAGATCAAACATGTGAATTCTCAACTGTCCTAAGCAAGTAACCAAACTGAAAAACTCAATTATTAGATCATGTGTTCAAAATTTTAAACTCACCAATGAAATCAAATCACAATTTTTTTTTTTTTTTTTTTTTTTAAGATCAACCAAAATTTTAAGACAAACATGAACATGTATATACATATTTTTTTTTCTTTTTCATTTTTTCACAAATAAAAATAAAATAAAACTGGGACAAAGTGTGTGTAAAGTGTCTCCCATATCCCCAAACTTAAATGACACATTGTCCCCAATGTGTCTAAATAAAGGAAAGAGTGTACCCGGGAGATGGTCGACATCGTCTTTGGAAAGCATGGCTCATAGCACACCCCCAAACTTGAAGTGAAGTACACTTGTCCCTGCAAAATAAGAAAGCATACAAACAAGTAAAAGGAAACAAAACTAAAAAAAAAATTAACTTAAAACATTCTAAACAAAACAAAATAAAAAGATAACTATGAAATGCTACCCAAGTGCGCTCAATCGCACGCATGGTGCGCTCGATCGCACTTGCGCAAGGCTGTGCGTGTGTGGGTGAGGTTTTAATCCTATTACAATTGGGAGTTGGAAAACCTTAATATGGAAGGAAAGAGAGTCTGTCTGTAGCTTCTAGAATTCTCCAAGTATACAGTGCGATCGATCAGAACCGTATATGCGATCGATCCCAGTGCGATCGATCACACTACCAGAAACTCCAATTTTTCCAAAATTCTCTCTTTGAGCCCAAATCTACCAGATTTACTTCATTTTCTTCCAAAAGCCTACAAAACCAAAGAAAATACAAAAAGGAAGTAAAATGGCCTAATTAACCAAAACCAAATGATTAAAACATGCAAGTTAAGGGCTGAAAATATGAATATTTTAGCACTTATCAGGTCAACGGTCAGAGGTTAAAGCCCTGCATTCAAAACTTCGAGCCAAGTTCAGACGTGAAATCCGTCGATTTGACGGATCCCGTCTATTTTTCTAATTAGGGCACTGACACCCTGGGCTCGAGCACACCCACTGTGCGCTCGAACCCAGAACACGGGCCTGAACTCGAGCCCACCCTGCGAGGGATTGAGCGCAGCAGCTCCACACTGCCACACACTTGCACAAGTACGCTCGAGCGCACCTTCCGGAGCGCTCGAGCGTACCCCCGCCCCTCCATTCCCACCTCTGCGCCAGTGCGATCGAGCGCACGCTAGTGCCACTTGAGCGCACTCGTGCAGAGGTCTCACGTGACCTTTTTAGGTCATGACCCCCTTTCTTTCCCCATTTCTCCCCCTAGCGCCGCACCCCATTCTTTCCCCCACACCACCGAATCCTCCCAAGCCACCACCCCACTGGCATCAGCCACCACCCCACCACTGCTGTAACCCCTCCGGCTACCTCACAACCCGACGCCGCCACCACTGTCCTTTCCCCCACTCTCTTTCTCCCTCTCCGGCCACTTTTCTTTTTCCCGTTCCCCATTCTCCCAAACACCTCCTCGCCCCCTTTTTCTTTCAATTTTTTTGTGGAACTCGCAGTCCGTGGGTACACGGACTGCTCTGTGTTGGTGTTTTCTTCTTTTTCAGGGGGTTGGGCGGCCGAATAACGTGGTTTTTGACCACTTTCATTTTGAAGTGCCCACCAAGTGTTCGACAAAAAGCCTCAACGAAGCCCAATCATGCTTGCGGCCCCCACTTCCACCTCTCGGTCCTCCCCTGCTCGGGATACCACCCCCGAGGCCCCATCCCGGCCGTTACACCGCCGTGGGAAGCAACGGAAGCTTATCTTGGAAACCTCATTTGGCGTCGACACCGTCTTCCAAAGCCTCCAAGCAACCAAGTGGGCGGTCAAAGAATGTCAACGACGCGGCCTCACCGCACTGTTCCAACCAGTCAGCCCCATTGCTTACGAAGGGCTGGTCCGGGAATTTTATGCCCATCTCACCTTTGACTGTACTCAGCTAGGCATCCTCTCTTCATCAGTGGCGGGCATGGACGTTGAGCTGACCCCAGAAGACATTGTTGCTGCTTTGCAATGTTCACATGATTGCCTGTCTGACATTTTGGCTCAGGATGGCTCCCCTCGGTACTTCGACCTACCGACTGATCTCACATCGCAATATATTGTGGACGACATCTGCCGCGACCGCTACACCGATGACCTCCGCAACTGTACAAGCAAGGTCCTGCTACCTTCCTGCCTGTGGTTCGTGGACTTCATTTTGCAGCGGAATGTGTGTCTCTTTGGGCACAAGACTCAGAGGCACGGCCCTTTCCTCACGGCCCTCTATGCCTTTCAGAGAGGCTTTTGGATTTTCATCCCTCAGCTCATTTGGGATCAGATACACAAGTTTTGGGACAGGGCTATTGTGAGGTGCACTCAGGGCTCGTCTTCATGGGGGCTTCCATTCCCTTTTCTCCTCACCCCTATCCTTCAGACCCGCGGTATTGAGGGTACACCCGCTGATGGGCCGATCTCTGCACACCCCCAGTTTGGCCTGATCCAGTGGAACCAGAGTTATTCCCACATGCCGAGACGACGTCAGGAGCCCGCAGCAGCTAAGGTCGTTAGGGAAGCTGATGGGCCTGTACACAATGAGCCACCTGCAGCTGAGCCGGTCGACAGAGAGGGAGCGGCAGCGACTGTCACTCTGACCATGTCACAATATGAGTCTCTCCAGAAAGAACTGCGGGAGCTCCGATCTGAGCTTGCTACCCAAAGGGCGGAGGACAGGAGCCGGGTAGATGAAAGATTTCAAGCCCAGCAAGAACTATTGCGTGCCATTTTAGCACGGTTGCCACCAGCTTCAGGGGCATCTTCTTCTGCGCCACAATGATAGGTCAGGTACTTCTGTCCCTTGCACTGTTTTACTGTTGTTTTTCACACATTAAGGACATTGTGCGTTTTAAGTTAGGGGGTGTGGGCATACCTGTTAATTCTGAGCATGCAATTGATTTTCTGTTGTGATTTGAAATTCATTGATGGGCTTAATATGATAAACACATGATCACTTGATTAAGGAATTAAAATTGTGTTACTTTCATTGGCAGCATGAAATATTACTTGTTTCAATTTGATTTTTACAGGCACACTAGCACGTAGTCTGTGGGGCATAAAATCTAGAATCAATATTGTCTGGTTTCAATATTTGGAATAAATTGGGTAACTTATTGGGAAAATGACCTTGGCATAAATTCAAAAAAAAAAAAAAAAAATCATTTTCAACTTTCCACCAAGTAATCGGACCTCGTGCCTCATTAAGCAGTGAGTGTTCACGTCAAAAAGTGAGAAGTTTGGTTTGATTGAAAAAAAAAAAAAAAAGAGTAGCTTAGCTTTGTAGCCTTTTTTACCCGAGTTAGTAAGTCCTTAGGGGCGTTTTTACACCTAATGCCCTAAAACCATCTGGTTTGAGAGTCATTGGCCTAACACTCGATAAATGGATCAATTAGAAAGCTTAAGGGAGCTAAGTGAGCTAAAAAAAAAAATAGAGGAAATTTTTGCCTTGGTTGTTTTATCCGATGGGGAGTCCAATGAATTTTGAGTATTGATCCATGCATGATTGAGATTAGTTTTGAAATCCCTTGACTATGTGTTGAGTTCACATACACTAGTTGAATCTTGTAATGCTTCATAATTGCCATGATTGGAGATAATTTATAGTTTCTGAAATTGTGAAGATGGTGTTTGTTTTATTAAGCCTGTTAATGACTGAGAACCATGATGGTCATGAGATTGCATTCTTGAGAATTACATGGTTGTAAAATGTTTGTGGGTATCATTCCTGGAAAACCCTCACGAGACTTCACTCATCCTCTAGGGAATTCCTAGGGGTTTAAAAGGTTTGTTGCATACGCTAAATGCAACCGTACATCCCACGAAAGCTAGATTTATCTTTTTGTTTTCAGTTTATTTTCTGTTTTGTATTGCTAAAAGATTAGCAATATGTAAGTTGGGGAGTGTGATAAGCGCCGAATGTTGCACATTCAAGCCCCTTAATTTACATATGTTAATTCCTTAGCATTGTTATTTGTTTAATTTTGTTTTGTTTATGTGTTTCAGGTCTCATTTGACAAACTATTGAAAATTGGGCTTAAAAGGACAACAATTTGAGCATTCTGGATCTATGATTGATCGCAGCACTCCTGGGATCGAGCGCACTGCGCTCGAGCGTCTGCGACCAGGGATCGAGCGCAATGCGCTCGTGCGCACAACAGTTAAGCTCGAGCGCACTGCGCTCGAGTGCACAAGACCTCGGATTGAGAGCACTCGGGCGTGTACAGCACAGCAGCGATCCTTTTCCAGCATGAACTTGGTTTTCAGTCTCCCAATTGGATTGGGAGACTGACCTTCGGTTTTCTGAGGATTTATAGGGTTTTAGGGTTCTCCAAATCCCTATAAATAGGGCTCTAAAAATTGTAAATAGACACACCGCTTTCTAGAGCAAAATTCAGTAAAATTGTCTTTAGAGCATATAAGATCATAAGCAGCTAAACCCAATTGTGGGGTATTGATGTAACCCTTTCCAAGCACAATGGTTTGATTGTATTTAATTTCTAGTTTTTAAATTTATGCATGTTGATTGTATAACTCTGAGGATTGCTACAATTGATTTCTGTTCTTCATATTAAATGCAATTGTTTTTAATTCCAATTCAATAATAGTAAAATTCTTATCTTGTCTTAGAAATTATTTTATTATTATTGAACTCAAATCATTCTTATTTTCTGTGATTATAAGAATGATGGTTATACAATGGTTCTTAATTGGTATGTAATCAATAGGGTTAGATAGACCATACCTAGGAAAGACGGATCGTACTACACCCTAGTTTAGTGTAATTTAGGTAGACGATCCGTGCCAACCAAAGATGGGTTATGCTATTCCGTTGATTGCATGAATTTATATGTTTTCTTGTTTAAATTATAACATGCATAGAAAGAATTGCTAGAATTAAATATGGTTAACCATTGATGTGCGGATAGTGGGGAAATCAATACCCTACTCTCTCTCTCTCTCATATATTTACTTCCTTTAATTCCGTTTATTTTATGCACTCTAAATTCACACAAACAAATCATTCTCTTTTAATTAAGTTAATTTTAATCTTTTAAATTTTGATAATTAAACTCCTGCCGTCCTTGAGGTTTGACACCCTCAATATAGCCGTATCCTACAAAGATTCGTCCTATTGCGAGTGGTTATTTTTATTATTGATATTTTTGGTCACAAAAATACCACATCACCTTCTATTCTTTTAATTCTCAACTTCAATTTTATATTTTATGAACATTTCCAAGGCTACATCTTTGGATCTTAACAAATAGAGTTTAGTAAATCTAGAGTAATCATCAACAAATATAACATAATATTTTTTACCACCTCTAGTCATTGTGTGCTTTAGATCACCCAAATCACTATGTATTAGTCCAAGTAGTTCGGTTTCTCTTGTAATGGATTTACAAGGTTTTTTTAGTGATTTTGGTTTCAGCACATATTTCACATTTATCCATATTGGTTTTACCTAGTGAACCAATTATTCCGGTTTCTTTCATTTTCTTGATATAGCCAATATTTACATGTCCAAGTCTACCATGCCAAATATCAATTGAGTCAACCAAGTAAGCACAAGAAGATGATGTTATTTCATTACAGGTATTGGCCACATTTAATACAAAGAGACCTTGGTCTTCATATCCTTTACCAACAGGAAAAATTACAGTTTACCCTCCCAAAGTTGACAACGTTTTTCAATTCGAACACCAAAGTTTCAATTTTTGCAATTCACCCCTACAAAGTTTCAATTTTTTTCAATCCAACTAATATTATCCCAAAATTTCCATATTGCCCATAATTTTTATTATATATATATATAACAAATTTGGGAGTGTAAAAATGGCCAGATGGCCAAAGGGGTGGCTACGGCCAGCCCGAATTTTTTTTTTTTTTTTTTAATTTTTTATAAAAAATAAAAAATAAAAATTAGGGGCAATATGAGAAGTTTTGGATGCAATTGGTCAAATTGCAAAAATTTGAACTTTGGGGGGTGGATTGCAAAAATTGAAACTTTGGTGTTCGAATTGAAAAGCGCTGTCAACTTTGGGGGGGTAAACTGTAATTTTTCCTTACCAACAAAAGCATCATGCTTAGTTAGGGTAACAATACCACCATCAAATACAACTTTGAGTCCAGCCTTAACACGCAAGTGTACTGAAATGAGATTATATCAAAAGTAAGGAACATGTAGAACATCAGAGAGTGAAAGGGTTTTACCAAAAGTTAGCTTTAAGAAAGCTTTCCCTTTCCCTATCACTGGTAGAGACCTACTGTCCCCAACGATCACTCGTTCAATGTTTTCCTCTACTAGTGTATAGGAGGATAATTCATCCTTGTTTCCACAAATGTGTCTAGTAGCTGCAGAATCTATCACCCATCCTCCTACCTACTTTTGTGACCATGTGATCTACGGACACCACTGCGGCTATGATCTCTTGTGCTTTCGCCACATTTGCTTTGTTTGTTGAGGTCGGTCATTTGTTGTTGTTATTGATAGGCCTTTGTCTACACACAGCTGCATAATGACCTGCTTTACCACAAACAAAACAATTTCCTTTTTTCTTTTGTATTAGAGAATGAGATGCGTTGAATTTCCTTTTGTTATTATTCCAAAATTTTCCTTTTGGCTTATGAATAAATTTCTTGTAATGTAATGAAGGCCTACTAGGTCCATTTTCCACTATATTTGCTTTGGACACAATTTCTTTAGCTTTGTTCACTTTCTCCAAAGATCTATTCCTATCTTCTATTTTAATGTGAACTATGATAGTTTGTTGAATACTCATGAAAGTCTTCTTTTGCTTGAAATGGAGTTTGTACTCCTTCCAAGAGTCTGGTAGTTTTTCAACAATACATTAGGTCACAAAGCTTTCGGGTAAACCATCACCCTTGTTGGCCAATTCGGTCACTATGAAAATCATGAATTTGAGAATTAATACCTTTTTCATCAGTCATTTGAAAATGCAAAAAATTGCTAGCTGCAAATGTCTTAGTGCCCTCACCCTCAATCATATATCTACCAACTAATTCATCCCATAAATCCTTAGCAACAGTAAAATTACAATAGACATCAAATAATTCATTAGATAAGGCATTCAAGATAGTATTAATACATAAATTATTGGCCAATTCCCAATTTGTTAATTCTTTGGATTCGTCTTCCGATCTAGGCTTGTTTATAGCACTAGACATTTTTGTAAAATCTAAAACGGCAAGAACCTTTTGTTGCCAACGTTTAAAATTATTTTCATCAAAAGATTCAATTTTTGTAGCATCCGGAAGAACTTTAGCAGCAACAAGAATTTGCGAATCCATAATCAACCTTTAAGAATGTTTTAAAAATTTATTTTGATGATGCAAAAATTCTTTCTACTAAAAAATAATATCATTCTGAAAATTAACAATATAATTAATAAATAAAAGAGATTAAGATTAGAGCAAGAAAAGATCTCACAGTGCTATAGAATCACACAAAAGCATTGTCCTTGAAGGTTGATTCGTGTCTCTTGGAGTAAATTACTCAGTGCGACCGGATCTCTTTACATGCAACCTCGCAGGATTAGATTATAGCGTCTTCCTTTGTTTAGGAGGCACTTCCAAAAACAAAGGCTTAATAGAACAACCCGTTGATGAGAAATTTAGCACAAAGAAGAATGAACACCAAGAGCAATTGAAAAGCTCACTAAAAGATATCAAAATTTGTTAAGAGAAATTTCACTTATAAGAGAATTGCTTTTGATGACTAAGAAGTGGTTTCTACTAAATGCAATTTATAGGAAATGATAACACCAATGGCTAGAAGCATTAGGAAAAAAACAATAAAACAAAATAAAATATTATCACTTGACAGCTAAAAGAAATGGTCACAAAGAATGCTTCAAAGACAAGAAAAGCCATCAAACTTAGAATAATATATATATATATATATATATATATATATATATATATATATATATATATATATATATATATATATATAAAATAAAATAATGATAACTTTTATAAAAGTGTTTTGAAACACCAATTTTATTACAACAGTGTATGCTCGACAGATGGAAGATGAAATGTCCTTCCAAATTAGGTCTTTACAACCCAAACATGTTTGTGGCAAGAAATACAAGAGTTCAATAGCTAACTCCACTTGGATAGCAAATAAACTCATTGACAAGTTTAAGGTTCAACCGAACATACCATTGGAAGTGATACAACTAGAGCTGGCAAAATAGGTACTTGACACGATCCGATTACGACCCGTGGGTACCCGTTACACGATTAGTCTATACACGAACACAACCCGTTTAGCTAAACTGGTCATCGGGTCTGACACGGAAATTGCCGGGTAACCCGACAAGACCCGTTTAAAATAACCGGGTCATATCGGGGTCATATTGGGTAAACATGACTCGACACGACCAATTAAAAACCCTAAACTGTTTTTTTTTTTTAAAATGTAATAATAATACATGAATACTAAGTTACCAACCAATGAAATTGTTAATAAAAACATTCACAAAATTAGCAATTTTCGTTTTTCAACTCTATACATTACATATTAGTTTTATTAGATAGATTAGTCAATTTCCATAATTCCAAATTTCCAATTTCCATGTAATAAAGAAAAAGATAGAAAAAGGCTGTGGAATCTTTTCGTGGGGTTATATATATATATGGTTTCTTCAAAGTGCCTTTCAAGTGCTGTTCTTTTTTCTTCTTCTTCTTCTTCTTCTTTTTTTTTTTTTTTTTTTGGATATTCCTAGATTATCGTAATAAAATTGTCTAATTCTTCATTTCCATAATTTCATTTTCCCACGAGATTTCCATCATAGCAATAAAGAAAAAGAAAATAAAAAAAAAGCTAACAAAAACAAAATAATAAAGAAAAAAAGAAACAAAACTCAAAACTACATTATCATTAGATTCATAATTCATTACAAATTAGGTTCTTATGGGCCAATGGCCATTATGCCACTTCACTTGAAGTCTTGAAGGATCCATGAGGGCATGAACCATGATCCATCCCATGTAATCAAAGTCCAAAGATATGAATTATGAAACACTACAAATATGCTCATTTTTTAAAATATTAATAAATTGTGCTCCAAATGAATTTGGAATGTCACCGGAAATTGAATTAACATAAGTTGTCAAAACCTCATCTTCTTTGCTATCCAAGTCCAACTTCATTTGTATGAGTTCTTTATTAAAAAATAAGAAGAATTAGTGTTATTTTATCATAGTGTAGTAAAAAAATAATACAAGTAAACTAAGAAATTAAATATGCAAATAATTAATATTACATTGATCTCCATATAACCAATCTCTAGTGCAAACTAATGCCTCAACAATATCAGGCTTGAGTAAACTCCTATATTGATCAATCACACGTCCACCAATACTAAAAGTGGATTCCAAAGTAACAGTAGAAACATGAATCTCAAAACATCACGAGCCATAGCAGCTACTTCAGGATAGTGAAATTAATTTCCTTGCTAAAATGAAAGGATGTCAAATGTATCATCCAAATCCACAGACCTAGGTTCCTCCAAATAAATGTCTAATTGATTCTTTTGGAAATTAATATCATCTCCAGCAAATGCTAAATAGTCCTACATGAAACAAAGAGAATATAAACATAAATAATTAAGAGTTATGTATATATACACACTAAGTTACTAACAAGATAAGAAATTAATGATACTATTCACTTTTGCCAAGATAGTTTTGCTCGAGGTATTAGGGGCCGCTGAACAGTTGTGGAGCTTCAACTTAAAGTAGCACTATACTTCATAGAAATGTTATTTATTTTTTCACGAACATTCTCAAACTATACAGAATCCAAAACTCCATAGATCCACTGAACAGTTATGGAGCTTGAACAGGAAGTATTAGAAGAAGCATTATACTCCATAAAAGGTTCTTTATTTTCTCATGAACATTCTCAAACTGTACAGAATCCATAACTCCATAGATATTCATATAGTAATAATTTACATGGTGAAGCTTGTAACGAGGATATAAGATAACTGCTATGGCTAACACTTCTCTGAATTCTAACCAATATTTCTCAAATTTAGAGATCATTTGAGTTGCCATTAATCTCTTATGCTCATCTTCACTCCCAAGGTAAAATTGATATCCAAGACTTGTCTAGCCTAGATCACAAAGGAAAACTAATAACCAAATCACTAAGGAATGCTTTAATACAACTACAGACTAAAAATGAAAATCTCCATGAGATATTATCGAAGAAGGAAAGAGAGTTTGAAGAGAGAGAAAAAGAGATGATATCACTCTTTGATGATAAGAAGAATACAGAGAAAAGGATACACAATCAATACAATACAGAGAGAAAGACTAGTATGAATGAAGAAAGAACCCTATTACAAAAACAACAAAAAGATAAAAAAGAAGTAACTAACCATACAAAAGAAGAGAAAGACAATAAGAGAACTAAGAAAGACAAAAACATAACTAAGAAAGAAGAAAAGAAACCGCCTTGAAAGGTCTACGTTGGAGGAGAAGTTCTAGCCGCTTCCCCCTTTGCCTATCTTCCTGCTCTGCCAGTAGACCTCCTTGCAAACCATCCATCCCAGTTAGTCTTCATAAGAACAAAGCGTATGCTTTTGTAATCATGCTATTGGTTTGGGCAAGTTCCCTATCTTCATTGCTCAGGGCGAAACTATGCTTTAACAATATCCTTCATTCAAGGACACATAAATCATGGCAACTACAGGAAAATATAAGTTGGTAGTGGGATACTTAGTACCAGAAAAAACACATGTAGCTTCGTAAAAGTAAGCTAAGAAACTACTGGTATTACCCCCCTTTTCCCACTCAAGTGCAGTAGGACAGTGCAGCTTATAGTTTGAATCAATCATCTCCAAATAACTAAAAGCACTCCGATAGTGAATAGCACTCTCAAGCATAAGATAGGTAGAATTTCATCTGGTTGGCACATTTTGTTTTAACCCCTTATGACTGTCCAATGACATTTGATTTACAGCCTGAAGAAATTTTTGTTTTTGCACTTGTGATCCCTTAACATACTTTACGCTATCTCGAACCTTTTCGATAGCATCATCGATTTCTTTCAATCCATCTTACACTATCAAATTAAAAATATAGGCATAACAACGCAGATGAAAGAACTCACCTTCACAAAGAAGGGCTTTCTTAATGTTCAATGTTTGCTTTAATAACTCAACACAACGATCATTGGCAGAAGCATTGTCCAATGTTATAGTGAAAATCTTGTTCTCAATCCCCCGCTCTTGTAGCAAATCATATATCTTTTCTTTCAAAGATATACCATTATGTGGTGGGGGCATAAATGAAAAGTTTAACACCCTTTGAGTTAATACCCAATCTTTATTAATAAAATGTGCAGTAAGGCACATATACTCATCAGTTGTCAAAGAAGTCCACATATTAGATGTTAAACAAATCCTCCTCAGACAAACATGCAACATAGATTTAATCATTTCTTTCTCCCTCAGATGCATCTTAACCAAATCAGCCTTAGCAGTATTTCTAGCTATAAATGGTACATCACCACGCAAGTACTGATGTGTTTGTCTTACACCATCATATTCAACATATGAAAAAGGCAAATCATGCTTAATAATCGAAGCAACCAACAATTCTCTATATCTTTTGGGATCAAATTTAGAGTCACTTACTGATAGAGATCCTGCTTTTCCAGCTAAAAGCATTTGCCTAACATCACGAGTGTTTGCCCTCCCGCAAACTTGAATGTGCTTTCTCAAATTCTCAGTTCCATATGAACTTCAAGCTTTGTATTTATTATCACATGTTTTGCATTTTGCCCATACCTCCGGGTCATTTGGATCAGTATTAGGAACGATATCATAAAATTGCCAAATAGTTGAGGTCTTCCTATGCTTCTTTTCCTTTTTCTTACTCCCAGTCCCCATAGAAACAAAGTCATCTTCTAGTGAATGTAATTCAACCACATCGTCATCAATTTCGAATGCATCTTCAACAAGTTCTTCAATATTCATCTACACACATAATCATTAGTTAAAGTATATGACTATATGCTATATAACAATAAGCTGAATATTTAAGAATAAATTAAAATTTAATTAATCTTTCTAGCAGAATAATCAACCCAAACCAAATTGATTCTCTAGTTCTAACAAAAATGATTTGAGCCCCCAAAAAGTAAAAACAAAACAGTAATAAAGGAATGGCAAAATCTAACTCTATTTTACCCATCTGTTGTAGTGTAGGCATAATCTACAGAATAAAAAAATAGATAATATGGGAAACATGTAGGAAACAGGGTAAGAAACATAGTATCTATATTCAACTATGCTCAAACGTCCAAACTCCAAATCCAGAAAATTGAAAATAATCGATCATCGGGGTTATATAATTAAACCAATGCTCTTACTTAAATGAAACAAACCATTTAAAGCTAACATCCAGTCATCCACCCATTAAAAACAATAGATAATATGACAATAGATTCCTAGATCTAACATCTCTGTTCCACAAGAAAATCATAAAGAACCTCACAGACTCACAGTAATAGCAATAATAACCTTAAAGACTCAAATAAACATTCAAGCAAATGATGTTGTTAAAATTTGCCCCATTATATTGTATGAAATCAGGGCAATACCGCAATACACAAACAGAATATGACATCTATGATACCCAAAATCAAAGATAAAGAGAGTAAGAGACATACCATCATACCGGAGACAGAGAGGCACAGCTGATGGCAAGGAGGCATGGCTAACTGCGACGGTGAGGAGGCATTGCTAAAGGCGACAGCGAGGAGGGAGAGGGAGAGAGAGAGAGACTGAGACTCGAGAGAGAGGCAGAGGCGCGGGACAAACAATAGGGCAGTGGGTTACAGCCTTACAGGGAAAGCGGGTCTTTAGGGATTTAGATTTAGGGTTAGATTGTTAGAATAGTGGGTCTGGTAGGTTGCCCGCCAGACACGAAATTACCAGGTCTTAATCGGGTAGACCCAATTACGACCCGAACCCGATAAGGCCAAACCCAATACCTATTTTTTCATGTTGGGTTCGCGGGTTGTGTCAAAATTGCCAACCCTAGATACAACATGAGGTGAAGGAAAAATGGAGGGTTAATGTGACTCCAAGCATAACGTATCGGGCTAGGAGAAAAGCTGGGAAAAAAAGTTATGGTAAATCGGAGGATCAATATGGTAGGTTGTGGGACTATTGTGAGACCTTGAGAAAGACCAATAAGGGTACTTGTGTTATGATGAAGGTTGAGAGACCAAATCCTAATTTGCCTCCAAAGTTTCAAAGACTACATTCCTTGGCTGCAATGAAAAAATGATTTATAGAGGGTTGTAGGCCTATAATAGGGGTGGATGGATGCTTCCTTAAAGTGCCATTTAAGGGTCAACTCTTGGCTACTATGAGTAGGGATAGCAACAACAACATGTACCCTATTGCATTTGTTGTTGTCGAAACTGAGACGAAAGACAATTGGATTTGGTTCTTGGAAATCCTTATGTCAGATCTTGGGACACATGATCAGTATGCTAGGCCTACATTTATTTATGATCGACAAAAGGTAAGAATTATTATAACACATTCCACAATTGCATTTTTATTTATTTATTTTTTATTTTATGTTTTGCCTCATTCCGACTATATTCTCATATGTTTTATTTTTGTATGGTCTTATGCACGCATTCAATGAAGTGCTTCCAATGGAAACCATCGGATTTGTGTTAGGCATCTCTATGCCAACTTTAGAAATGAAGGGCATAGAGGAGTTGCCTTGAAGGATATGCTATAAGCTACAACATCTGCTTATACTGAAGGGGAGTTTACTGTCTATATGGAGAACTTGAAGCGAATGAACAAGGTGGACCCTAGTGACTATGAGTACTTGAACAAGGTGGACCATAGTGGCTGGTTAAGAGCATGATTTAATGAGTATTCTAAGTGTGACCTCCTTGTTAACAACATTTGTGAGTGTTTCAATTCTTATATTCTTAAAGCTCGTGACAAACCCATACTGACAATGCTTGAGATGATAAGGAAAAAACTAATGAGAATGTATCAAGCTAAAAAGATAGGACATCGAGAAATTGATTGGAAGGTTATGTCCTATGATAATCAAGAAAATGGAAGAAATTGGGCTAGAGGCATCAGATTGTGTTGCACTACATGCTGAGATGCAATGTATGAGGTTACTTGTCCTACTGATAACAGTTTGTGGTGGACTTGAGAAGAAAGTTATGTGGTTGTAGGTAATGGGTGATGACTGGTATCCCATGTCCCCATGCAGTTTGTGTTATAGTATACGATTATGGGGATCTTGAGGATTATGTGGATGCGTGTTATACAATAGAGAGGTACAAGAAGGTATATGTCGCTATTATCTACCCAATGCCTAGTGAGGAACAATGGATCAAGACACAACATGACCATTTGAATCCCCCTAGATTAAGAGTTCAACTGGGTAGACCTAAGAAGCAAAGAACTCGAGGTCCAAATGAGAGTAGAGATTCAAAAATTGGTGGAAGGATGAGATGCTCTAAGTGCAAGGTTATGAGACATAGCAAAGGACATGTCCAACCAACAGGAGTGAGGCATCCAATTATAGAGGACTTGCCCCACCTACATCAAGTGTAAGTTTTTCATAATAGGAGTTTAAGGTCATTACTTTATTTATTGCTTTAAATTTATTTTTAATTCTGTAATTTGGATAATGGTGTCGATTGGCTTACATGATTTATATATATTAATAAAAATATATAGGCACAAATGTTCCAGTAGGAGTACAATGACCAACCTTACACAAAGAAAGAGGGGACCATAAGTTGTACAAAAATTTAATTGAATAAGTTATAATTGTAGTATTGTTTATGTTATTCTATTCAATAATATGTAGTTGGCATTTGTTTGTGTTTATTGGTTGACATAAGAGGGCAACAAATGCTAGTAGTCGTGGTGGTCCACAAGTTGGTGACAATAGTGGTCCAAAAGTTGCTGTCAATGTTTCTGTGCTAAAGGTACTTCCTTAATAATTTTTTGAGTCGTATTTTTGTGCATATACTTGAACGTACTTTGAATTTGTATAACAACTTTCTTTTTTTTTTTCAATAAATTTCATACTTTTTTGTAGATGAAGAGTAAGATTAGGTAGAATGTAGTTGCTATGAGAAAGGTTCCACCCCCACCCCCATCGGGATTTGCTACAAGAATTCTTCCACCTTCGAGATGTGGCAGGTTGTCAAACACAACAAGGTCAGAAGAAATCATTATGGAAAACACAACAACAAGAGGATTTGCTTCAAGGACTTGCCAATCAGACATGATCAAGGGAATTTGCTATACCACTCCCATAAATCTAGGTGTACCTATTCATATTGATCTTACTGCTGAGGTTGCATTTAGTTGTGTACCAACCCAAGCCAAAGGCAAACATATTGTGACAACCATAGAGATGGGCATTGCAGTCATGGAAGCCAAGAAGAAAAAGATGAAGCCTAATTGGAAACACTGGGACTATTAATAGTTGATGATAGCTTTTTGTTGTAATTAAGGTTGAAACATAAGGATTTGTGTTTTGCGTGTATTTTTGAAATACTTTTTCTACACTTTTGGTAGTGTGATGTGGATGATGATATATTTTGGTATTTGATAGCCTAATATGATGGAAAAAATTATGTACTAAATCTATTTGATTTGTATTTGAATATCAATCTATGTTTAATTAGTAATTTATGGTGTGACAATAGTTATAATTAAATTTAGTATTCCAACAATAATTACAATACTTTGTGTGGTATTTAAGACCATTAGTTCAAAGACTTGACATCGCACATGCCAACCTATTTTATGAATGTACAAATCATGAAACTCCTATATGATATCCTTGACAAAAAAGCTTCATTCATCTAAAAAGCTTGAGAAAATCACATCAAATACACTAAACAACACAATGTCAAAGCTGCATTCATCACATGCACTTAACAACTCATTGTCAAACATTCATTACTAAACAAATACATCAAACATAATAATACACATTGTATCTAACCTCATTCGACCCAAAAACATGTCATAAAGACACACAACATCAAAATAGTATGTCACTTCAAGACAAATCACAAAATGATGAATGTCAGCCACTGCCACCCACACCTCAAGCCAACTTCATTCGACCACCTGTGCTATCATGCAACGGTTTGAAATTGAATCCAAACCAAACGATGCACAAGCACAATCCACAAAAGATCCATGAACACACTAGCATTGTCTTGTAATTCTTCTTCGTTGCACGAAATCGATTTGTCCAATCTCAATTTCTCTACGATATTCGGCAATTTCATCAGTCATTATTAACTTAAGTCGCTAGGCTTCTTTCTCAATTTCTGCCTTCACCTTCGCAATTTCTTTGCCCATTTCAGACTTCACCTTCTCAACTTCAACTTCAACCATCCTTTGACATCGTTTCGCTTCTGCCACCAAATTGTCATGTTTCTACTTCAAACGACTCATTATCATTTTACCATGATCTCATGGTTCAGGATCAACCCACTCAAAGAAACCACATTCCCTTCCATTCGCAAAACCAGTATCAGATTAATCACTAAATCCATAACTAAAAAAATACTCAAAAAAACTAAATGGATAGTGTAACAAACACCCAAAATTTACTTAAAATTACATAATTCCCAAGAACAATGAATACGGAGATCCATAGCCAAATGGGTCAACTGAACATTCTTACCCGATCATCTCAAACATTTTTACTCAAACCCTAAAAAAAAAAAAAAACTCATACTAAACCACCAACCAAGATTAGACCTAAAACCTTTGATACAAACATCAAGAAACATGTACTAATTTACTTACCTTCCAATTTTCGCAACTCACAAACCTCCTACCAAAATTTTATGTAGTCTAAGCTATTCTCACGATAGTAGGACGCTCACAATAGCAAACCCCGCAAGGTCCAGTGTGTTTCTTGCCTAGCTCTGCATCAACATAGAACTTGAAAATTGGCTTGAGGAAGTCATCTTTCATCTTAACTCTAAGCAGCAAGTTTGTCACCTTCAAGATAACAATGAAGAAGAAGCCTTGTTCTTCTAAAAAGAAATGAATTGAAAAAGACAGCGTGCGTGTGGTAGGGTAGGGTTTTGTTTCATTTTTTGATTAAAGTCAAATGAAAAAGATGCGTGGATTCATTTGGTCCGTGTGTGGAGTTGCGGGCATTATCGAAACAATTTCAAAAAAATTTGCACGTGAGGCGCACATGTATGACAAACCGTCTAACATAATAGAATCTTTTAACATAAGGGCAACATTGCAAAAAAAAGAAAAAAAAAAGTTTGGAGGGTATATTGTCAATTTTTAAACATGGGCGGTAAAATCAAAAAAGGTGTACAACTTTGGCCCAGGGGGGGGTGGGAGAGTATTTTCTCCTTAATCAAATTTTGAATTTCTTTTCTTACTGTTTGGTTGCCGAGAAAGTAGAGTTTCATTTTTTTAAAAAAAAATTATTTAATAAAATTAGTATCAATATTTTTTAATATGTTTAAATTTTATAATAAAATACTAAACTGACTAGCTAAAGTACTCAAGCTTGAGTAGAGTACTTAGAGCTCGCCAAAATACTTGAGTTCGAGCTCGAGCTTGAACAAGGATCTAACCTTGACGAACCGAGCTCGAACGCCATTTTTAGGCTCATGTCGAGCTCGAGCCAAACACAAACTTAAACAAGCCGAGCTCGGTCAAGGGAAGCTCGCCCAAGCTCACTCATTTACACCCCTATGTACATTATTAGTAGCGTGGGTCACTTGAAGTTGAACTCAGTCGGGCTTCTAGTATATGAACGGTAGCATACAATGGCCGGTGAATCGGCATTGTATTACAGGTCTTTTGGGACAGCGCCAACCCTGCTGAAAATAGGTAATATCTCGGGTAGACTATACATAATAGTTATAACTTAGTAAAAATTAGTTTTTGCATTAAACCTCTTAGGCGATTGCCGCTAGAATTACACCTCTTTATTTCAAATAAAACGATACTTTTATGGTGTATTAACAGAGAAAATACATTTTTTAAGTTCTTATCGAAACTGCATGTTTATTTACGCTCATTAATACTAGCTCATTTCATACCTAACTATGAGTTTTACTTACTAAGTCTTTAGACTTACGCAGTTATTATATCTTGTAGGAAACCATTTTCTAAGGAGATGATAGTGATGAGATTGCCATTGCAGGTTATTGAGTTAATTAGCATGTTTGATTAATGTAATCTGCATTTCAATTAGTACCATGTCTATGATCGAGGGTAATGCATGCTGTCATTATGATTTATAGTTTTCTCACATTTATTTCACCTTCCTTTGCATTTACTCTCATTATTATAAGAGGTGCGGTTTCCCAGTTAGTTACCAGTTAGTTAAATTGGGGTAATTGCCAATAACCCTATCAAACTGGTCAATGCTAGATTTGGGGACATTACATGTGCGCTTCCAAGGATGCAATACGGCCATTTGGATCATTAGAAGTTCCAAGTTGTCCATCTTGATGGTTTGGATTGGGAATCTCATCTTCCCGAGGATGGTTAGGATCTCTTGAACGTGTAATCACCGGCATGACGAATTTTGTCTAGAAATTAAAGTTATTCCCACAGAGGGCGTCAAACTGTTTGCACAATTTTTGAAATGGGTGACACATATGAGCTGGGATAAGATGCCACCTATAGAAAAAGCAAATTTTAGGATAAGAGCTTGCTGGGTGTGCCAGTAGGGGATAATTTCAATGCCTAAGTCAGTAGATGATTATATATGAAGAGTAGTCAATAAATGGCTAAAAAATTCAACCCTTGTTACCTAGTAGGAGCTTTCATTTTATAGGGCTGCCTGGCAGTTGATGCTAATTGCTGCCCTTATTTTCTCGGTACCCACGTTCTTGAGGAGTCTGCTGCAATGGCTCTAATCGTGGGTCATGGCTATCATGGTGAGAGCGGTTGAGGAGTGGTGTGAACACCTTCGTGCTTAGAACACTTGGTGATCTTAGCTGTCCCACTACTCTGTTGGCATAATGGGCCACATTTAGCTTGTGGGCCTAGCTGGCCAACTTGGGTTTTAAGGGTCTTAATGGATTCTGGCTGATCTATTACCCAACAATTATATATATATATATATATATATATATATATATATATATATATATATATATATATATATATATATATATATATATAGTTGGTATGAAATATATATTATAATTAGGGGTGAAAATGCAGGCGGATAATAAGTGCCCGCAATCAGTTATCCACATACGCCGATGCAGATGTGGATAGCAAAATCTAATATCTATAAATGCGGATGCGGATAACAGTTTTAGGATATGCAAATGCAGATATTATCTGCATCCGTGTTCCTTTATATATTTAATATATATATTTTATACACACACACACACACACTGTTAAGTGCCAAAATAATCATATTTTACCCTTAAACTTATATGTGTTAATCTCATAGTGTTGTTAGTTTGTGTGATTTTATTTCCTTTTTATATTTTCTTAGTTTTTTAGGTTTTCGGAAGAAAAGAAAGCATTCTTGGAAGTATTGGACTTAAATGATAAAATTGAAAAAAAGCTAGAAGACTTGAAGCAAGCAAAAGCATTTTGGTAGTGCGATCGATCGCAAGTCCCCTGCGATCGATCGCACTTCCAGAAAGGTACAGACGTGAAAAGCGAGGCGTGCGCTCGTGTGCACAAGAGAAGACTCGATCGCATTGCAATCGAGCGTAGGAGACATACGATCGATCGCAGAGGTGCGATTGAGCGCACACAGGATGCGATCGAGCGCACCCATGCGCTGGAGAATTCCAGAAGCTGCGGCCAGACTCCCTTTGCTGTCCATATAAGGGTTTTTCTAGTCCTAGTTGCACTAGGACTAAACCCTATGATTTTACTAGGGTTTCTAGGTTTTCTAAAGTATTCCTAAGCCTATAAATAAGACCTCTAAACCTTTAGAAGAATCATGCTTGAATAAACAAAACTTTGGGAGAGGAAGTTGGAGGCTACTTCTATGAGTGGTTTTCGGTTCTTTTTTTCCCTTTTCTTTTTAGTTTTATTTTAATTATGTGTAACTAAATTACTTAGGAGAGAAAGATTGAAGCCTTAATTATGTTTATTTAATATTTTAATATTGGTGCCTTTGTGATAATCATATTGTGTTGCTTAACTTGATTAATTCCTATTTTCTTGAATTCCTCATATGTATGTGATTGGCCATTATATGTATGTGGTATGGATTAGTTACTTAAATCAATTTGGATGATCGAGTCCTGGGTTTAATAAGAGTAACAAAAGAAATCCACACTAGATTCTTGGGTTAATCAACATGGGGAACCAGTAGTAGACACCCATGCCCTAGGCCCCATGTATTTGTCGATTTTCACAGATTTATGCTTTCTTAAAGAACAACTTAGTAGACACCCATGCTAAATCCTTTAAGAAAGAAAAGAGTTAGAGTAAACACCCATGCCTAATTCGTTGCTTAGGGAAATCAATAGCTTAAGGAGTAGACACTCATACCCTTAGCTTGGCAAACATTAAGTATTCATAATATGATTGGATCATTGGCATATTGTTATATTATTTAAGTATGATTAGTGGTGAATATAAAAGCCCTACCTTTAGCTTTTCATTTATCTTTACATTTTTTTATTTCTTTTTCATAATAACAATTTAGTGACAATTTGATACTTTTATCAATTCTAAAACAAAATCAACAATCCTCGTGGGATCGATCTCGTACTTGCTGCACTAAACTATCGTTTTATCTTGTGCACTTGCGAGTAAAACGTACTAAATATTATCTATTAATTTATGTAGTATTTGGCACAACAAGTTTTTGGCGCCGTTGCCACGGATGGTTTGATTTTGTTTGAATTTTTTTTCCTTTAATTTATTTTTGTTTTAAATTTATTTATTTATTTATTTATTTATTTTTTCTGTTTTTCTAGTTTTTTTTGCAATTCCTGTTCTGCCTCTAGAGGTGCGCTCGGCGCTTAGGTTGGGCGCTCGGCGCACTCACGGTGCGATCGATCGACATCCGAACAAACAACACGATTATCGCACTAATTATAGATTTTTTTTTTCTTTTATTTCATGTAGGGTCAATTGAGTCTGCATCTTCGTAAGTTTTATTTTTAATTTTGTTTTTATTTTCCCTTTAAATTTTAACTTTTTGTTATTTTATTTTTAATTTCACACATATGGGGAGGCATTCCGACACCCTATAGACCATGTTCATTATGCCATGACCCTTATCACCATGTTAGAGAATGTCTTACAATGAGACATATTACTAACAAAATTAATGGACATAAGAACACATCGTTCTCTAGACCAGGGAACGACAACTATCTTGATTCCTGCAACTCAACCTGGAGCCAACAGTCAAATTTTCCGTGGCAAGTTCAAGCTCCTAGATATCATGCTCCACAATTTAATGAACTGCATCATCAATCATATCTGCAGTTCTATGATCATTCATATTTCTCTCAATCGGCTCCACCACTACAAAATCAGATGGCTGCCATGCAGAAGACATTAAATATGATTGTTAACTCCATGATTACTCAGAACACCTCTCCTATTCAGCCAGCCACCCAACTTCAGGTATGTGCCATATGTTCTCATTCTAATCATTCTACTGAAACTTGTCCTTTGTATTCATCTGCAAATCAGGAGTAAGAGTCAAAGCTAAATAAACTAGAGAGTATGATACACACCCTGGTAACTATGCAACAACAATTTATGATTGATTAAAAACAAATCAATACAAGGGCCAATCAAGCGTTTCAAAGAACCGATTAAGCGTTTCAAAGAACCGATCGAGCCATTCAAAGATTGAAAGTACAAATGGGACAATTAGCGAGGATGCTGAGTGCATCTCCCATGAATTGGCCTCAACAATACCAAGAAGAAGAGTGTCAAAATCAGTTGATGGAAAACCCCAATGGACAATACATGGAGGAAGAGTGTACCTATTATCATGCGCAAGCTGTCACACTGAGGAGTGAAGAGGTGGTTGAAAATCAAGTGAAAGAGGGGAATGAGGAGCAAACCAAAGTTCCACAGGAGCCACATCAGGAAAAAGAAGAGAACACTAAGATTTTTTCAACATTAGCTCTTATTCCTGAAACACCAAGAGGCCAGGAGAGAAGTATGTTAGAGCTACCACGTGAGCAAATTGAGGACATCAAGATAGAAAAGCTCCTTGAGTTTTCTTCTTACTTTATTCCAGTTCATGATTCCCCACCGGATGAGAAACTGTTTGAGAAAACTCAAAGTGGTTCTTCCCGATCTATAAACACTCGAAAGCATCTTGCAATAGGAAAAATTCATTCCCTTTGGTGCAAGAGAAGAAAAGACTGGTGCTTTAAGTTTAAAGTGTCACAGTCTGGCTGAAGACGTTAAACTTGGCGCTCATGGGAGGCACCCCATAGTTTATCCTATTATATTTCTATTTGTTTTTCAATTTATTTTTATGTTTGTCTTTAGTTTTGTTTTTGTTTCCTTTTTATTTGTTTAGTGTTTTATCTTTCAGGAACAAGTGTGCTTCAGTTTAAGTTTGGGGGTGTGCTATGAGCCATGCTATTCCAGATAGTTTCGTCCATATTTTGGGTAAATTCTTTCCATGTTATAGACACATTGGAGACAATGTGTAATTTAAGTTTGAGGGTATGGGAACACTTTACACACACTTTGTCCTATTTTTTTTTTTTTAAAAAAAAAAAAAAGAAAAAAAAATATGCATATTCATGTTTGTCTTAAAATTTTGGTTGATATTAAAAATTGTGATTTGATTCTCATTGTTGAGCTTAAAGTGTTGAACACATGATCTGATGATAGGATTTTTCAGTTTGGTTACTTGCTTTTGGCAATTAAGAATTCACATGATTGATCTAAACTTACACAAGCACATTAGCACATAATTTGTGGGTATGACATGAAGTCTGAAGTGTGTGTTTCTATGCCTTGGGTGAAACTGAATGATTTGTTAAATTGATACTTTGGCATATATATATATATATATTATCATTGATAAGCTTTTTACTAAGTAACTGAACCTCTTGCCTCAAAACATTGAGTGTTCACGTTAAAAGGTGAAGAATTTTGATTTGGTTAATGTCATGGTTAGTTTAGTTTCGTAGCCTTTTGTGACTCGAGTTAGTAAGTCCTAGGGGTGTCTCTACACCTAATGCCCTAAAACCATCTGGTTTGGGAGTTATTGACTTAACACTTGTTACATGGTTCAATTAGAAAGCTTAAGGGAACCAAACATTGCACAACCTGACGAAAAAGAAAAAGAAAAAAAGAAAAGAAAAGAAAAGAAAAGAAAAATATGCCATTGTTGTTCATTCTAATAGGGATTTCGGTGAATTTTGAGATATTGAAACATTGCACATTGGAAATAATTGAAAGCTTCATATTTATGTGCTAGTTCACTTTACACTGTTTTCGAACTTGTGATGCCTTAGCCTATCTTTTGTAAGTGATTAAACTTTATAATTTCAATTCATTGTGAAGATGGAGTTTATTTTTTTTAAGCTTGCTAATGAATGAGAATCATGGTTTTGAGTGATACCTTAATTTTTGGATAACATGAACTCTTGCATGATGTTTGTGAGTAACATTTTCTGGAAAACCCTTATGAGATTTCACTCGTCCTCTAAGGAATTCCTATGGGTTTAAAAAGCTTGTTACATGTGCTAAATGCAATCGTACATCCCACGAAGATGGATTTATCTTTTTGTTTTCTGTTTTTCCATTTTGTTTTTAGTTTCGTATTGCTAAGGAACTAGCAATATGTAAGTTTGAAGGTGTGTTAAGTTTTAAAATATTCATATTTTAGCCCTTAAACTTATATGTGTTAATTCCTTAGTGTTGTTAGTTTGTGCGATTTTACTTTCTTTTTATTTTTTCTTTGTTTTATAGGTTTTTGGAAGAAAATAAAGCGTTCGTGGAAGTATCGGACTTAAAGGATAAAATTGGGAAAAAGCTAGAAGACTTGAAGCAAGCAAAAAATTCTGGTACTACGATCAATTGCAGGTCCTGATAAGTGTTAAAATATTCATATTTTCAGCCCTTATCTTGCATGTTTTAATCCTTTGGTTTTGGTTAATTAGGCAATTTTACTTCCTTTTTGTGTTTTTTGTGATTTTACAGGCTTTTGGAAGAAAATGAAGAAAAACTAGGAGACTTGGGTTCAAAAAGGAGAAGATGGAAATTTGGAACTCACTGGTACTACGATCAATCGCAGAGTACTTGCGATCGAGCGCAACATCAGAAAAGACACTGCACGAGCCAGGCTAGGAGCGATTGAGCGCAGGCCAAAAGAGGCATCGATCGCAGACGTGCGATCGAGCGCACCCGTGCGCAGGAGACATCCCAAGTGGCGGCTACAATATCCCTATTTCCATATTAGGGTTTTTCCAACTTCAAATTGTAATAGGATTGAAACCCTACGAAATCCCTAGGGTTTACTACTTTTCCAGGGACTTCTAAAGCCTATAAATAAACTCTTAAGCCTTTAGAATAGGGAGGCTTGGAGGAAGAGAAGGATAGGAGCTCTCAAGTTCAAGTCTGGGGTTTATTCTTTTCCTTGTTTTTATTTTATGAAGATGTTTAACATCAATTATATGTGTAGCTAATTTACTTAGTAGGGCTAGATTGAAACCCTAGTTATGTTAAATTAATATTTCAATATTGGCGCCTTGTGATGATCATGTTGTGCTATTTAACTTGATTAATACCTGTTTACATGAATTTCTCATATGTGTATGCCTGATCAACATGTGCATGTGGTATGGACTTGTTAGTTAGATCAATTTGGATGACCGAGTCTTGGGTTTAAAATAAGTAACAAGAGATATCCACACCAGATTCTTGGGTTAATCAACATAGGGAACCGGGAGTATGTATCCATGCCCTAGGCCTTGTGTGTTTGTCGATTTCCATAGAACATATGCTTTTCTAAAGAACAACTTAGAATAGACCATGCTAAATCCTTTAGGAAAGAAAAGAGTTAGAGCATGGATCAAGTGCCTAATTTGTTGCTTAGGGAAATCAATAGTTTAAGGAGTTAGGGTATAACCCTTAGGTTGGCAAACATTAAATATGCATAACTTGATCAAAGCATTGACATATTGATATACTAGTTTAACATAATTAGTGGTGGATATCAAAGCCTTACCCTTTATTATCATCTCATCAACAATCAATTTTAGTTTGCTTTTGCTTAAGGAATTTATTTTTAAACATAAATTCAGCAATCCTCGTGGGAATGATCCTGTACTTGCACCCTATACTACCATGTTGACTTTGTGCACTTGCAGGTAAAACGTACAATTATTTACTTATTAATTTAGGAATATTTTTGCACAACAGGTCCCCAGCGATCGAGTGCACTTCCAGAGAGGTCCAGACGTGAAGAGCGAGGCGTGCGCTCTTGCGCACAAGAGAAGACTCGATTGCATTGCAATCGAGCACATAAGACATATGATCGATCGCAGAGGTGCGATCGAGCGCACATGGGATGCGATCGAGCGCACCCGTGCGCTAGAGAATTCCAGAAGCTGCGGCCAAACTCCCTTTGCTTTCCATATTAGGGTTTTTCTAGTCCTAGTTGCACTAGGACTAAATCCTATGATTTTACTCGGTTTTCTAGAGTATTCCTAAGCCTATAAATAAGACCTCTAAACCTTTAGAATAATCATGCTTGAATAGATACAACTTTGGGAGAGGAATTTGGAGGCTACTTCCAGGAACAGTTTTCGGTTCTTTCTTTCCCTTTTCTTTTTAGTTTTATTTTAATTATGTGTAACTAAATTACTTAGGAGGGATAGATTGAAGCCCTAATTATGTTTATTTAATATTTCAATATTGGCGCATTTGTGATAATCATATTGTGTTGCTTAACTTGATTAATTCCTATTTTCTTGAATTCCTCATATGTATGTGATTGGCCATTATATGCATATAGTATGGATTAGTTAATTAAATCAATTTGGATGATCGAGTCTTGGGTTTAATAAGAATAATAAAAGAAATTCACACCGGGTTATTGGGTTAATCAACATAGGGAACCGGGAGTAGACACCCACGCCCTAGGCCTCATATGTTTGTTGATTTTCACATATTTATGCGTTCTTAAATAATAACTTAGTAGACACCCATACTAAATCCTTTAAGAAAGAAAAGAATTAGAGTAGACACCCATGCCTAATTCGTTGCTTAGAGAAATCAATAGCTTAAGGAGTAGACACATATACCCTTAGGTTGACAAACATTAAGTATTCATAATATGATTGGATTATTGACATATTGTTATATTATCTAAGTATGATTAGTGGTAGATATCAAAGTTCTACCTTTTGCTTTTCATTTATCTTTATATATTTTTATTTCTTCACAATATCAATTTAGTGACAATTTGATATTTTTATCAATTCTAAAACAAAATCAACAATCGTTGTGGGATCGATCTCGTACTTGCTGTACTATACTATCGTTTGATCTTGTGCACTTGCGAGTAAAACGTACTAAATATTATCTATTAATTTAGGTAATATTTGGCACAACACACACACTAACTGTGCGGATGCGGATAATAATCGAATGATGCGGATGCGAATGCATATATCAAAAACTAACTAGTATCCGCATTTTGCGTATGTAGATGTTGCTATTATTCGCATTTGTATCAGTATTTTCACTCCTAATCATAGCCAAAAATAATCATATAGAACACACCAAAAGAAAATATATATATATATATATATATATATATATATATATATATATAGAGCAAAAGCCTGCCTTTCAAGTCTTGGCTTGAGGCGGCCATTGACATTTGACACCTCTAGAGGAGCATATTTCTGAAACGGGTTTGGTCCTTTCTAACTCCAAAAATTTATATATGGCAATTATTACATTCCTTGTTTTTTCCTGAAATTAACAATGGAGAAGCCACACGATAAACATAAATTACTTTTCATTCGCAATTGTCTACATGTGAGATGTCATTGCCTCTCGGACTATAATTATCATTTCCTTGCTTTCGCGGGTTCGGTTTGGTGGTTGTCCGTGCGCGACGTACGGAACGGGTGTCATGGTAGGCAATTGCGCGACGTCGATCCAATCTTGCTCGTAATGTTTCATTAGGGCTGCACGAAATAGTAGATCATCAGCACCGCAGTCTTTGCGAATGAAGTTGTGCACCGCGCAGCATGCGACCACAAATAGTCGTTGATTCTCAATCGGGTATGGATGCATATTATCAAAGATAGGGAATCGGGCTTTTCATACTCCAAAAGTTCTTTCCACAGTTGATCGTAATGATGAATGCCTATAATTAAACAATTCTACTGCATTCTTCGGACGAGGTCGACCTTGGCGGAAATCTTCCAAATGGTATCGCTCGTTGCGATGTGGGGGTAAAAATCCCTTGTAGCATCCGTAGGCTGAGTCAACCAAGTAAAAGTAATCTGCAGATAATCAAGTGCAACATTATATCACATAGGGTTCCAATGTAGATAAGGAATTGTAAACGTATTACAAATCAATAGAACCAGACACAAATACATGCCTCCGTATAGTACCTTCGACTGGCATGGGGAAAAGAGCGGTGGGATCCTCGATACACTCCTGAAAAATCCGCGAGTCATGAGTGCTCCCCTCCCATCCAGCATAAACGTATGTGAAGCAAAGGTCGAAGTCAATGACGCACATGACATTCTGTGTTATTGTGGACTTCCTGCTTCTGTAGGGCACAATGTTCTCACCTTAAACACATGCTTTAACGTGAGTGCCGTCAATCGCTCTAATGCATTTCTAGTTACAATAGTATTACCGAGTGGCAATCAGATATAAGACACAAAAAGACAATAGATATATGACATTGGTGATTGTGAAGTAATGCAATATGTTATACTGTGGCGTACCGCGAACCATGGATAGTAGCGGCCATTTCGGGCAATGTATGGATGAGGCAACTCCATTGCAGCTGGACGTATAATAGTTTTTCCAAGCTTGCACAACGCTTTAGCTGTCCGATTAACATAAACGCTTATCGTGTGCAATGATCGTTGTAGCCTATCCGCTACCACCCGTTGCGTGTGGCATTGTGCCATCACTAGGCAAAATGCCGCAACTTGTTCTGTGATCTTAACATACCGACTGCTTTGTAAAAATCCATTGTGTTTCAGTGTGTTGCACAATTTTAAGAAAGTCTTGGGTAACATACGAAATTGCTCATAGCATGTAATTGGGTTCGGATTGGTAAGCATCCAGTGTACCCACATTGCCCCAGTCAGCTTGGAAGTCCGCTGTGGAATGCAAACCCTTGCGCACGGGTGCATAAAATGGTAGTAACATTCTTCCACGATCATTGCCATGCGTACTAGTAAATTCTCTAGCTCGAATCGTATACCCTCAAAATTACACTCATCCTCGTCATCAGTGTCGGATGCATCCGAGTCGGGCAATTCATCGATACTGTCCGCCCAATGACGTCTATTACCAATGTTACCATTAGACGGGCCAGCTGCATACATATCAACAGGCCTACATTTAAATGAGATGAATAATGTCACATTCTAGTCATAACATTCGTAAACGTCATCAGGCTATATTCAGTTTATAAATATTAATAACATGCAACCGGATACGACATATTGGAAAATAACAGTAGGTTAATAACATTAATCATTAGTGTTAAAAATGTTCCCCTACTCCATAATAAGCATCCGTAATATAACATAACGTTGTGTTTCTAATATTGCAATCAAACTGATTTAAGCGGTTAGAATAGAAAATAGTCAATAGACACATAAAAAACTACAACATAAAATATTAGCCTAAAACATAAGCTTCAATTGTCGCTGGCTGGATCAATTGCGTTTAACCAATGACGTATACCGTCGTCATTCATTTTCAACAGTATCCTTGCCCAAGTCTGATTGCGGACCTTCTCGCATGCTTTGACATATTTTTCCGTGGGTAATGACATTTCAGCTGCCAACACATTGATACGGTCCATGATGTCTTCCTCAGGATACTGGTTGGGAGGGGGCTTATAAGAACCACAATCGCCGGGTGAAGTGCCATCGCTAAGCTTGCACCTCTGTAAATAGTCCGATCTCAAGACATCATACTCGCTTCGCAGCTCCGAGATAATTTGCTCACCCTTAGATGAACGCTTGTTAAAGTTCGATCCATGCAAGTGAGAACCTTCCCTCTTCAACTTCCCTTTTCCTTTTCCTCTTGCCTTATGAGATGATGCACAATGGGGCTCCGTGAGGTCTATGATCGCTGCAAGGTTGTTGAGATCGATGTCATTCTCTTCACAATCACTGCCTGGGGGTGATTGGGTGCTGGCATACCTCCACTTTCCAGTGGATGTTGAGCCCTAAAAAATGTAGCATAGGTACTTGAAGTTCGCCGGGGGGCCATTTCGGAATCTGTAGTACTTCTTAAGGCTCGTTGTCTGCGAAGAAAGAGCAAATAAACGAAAAACACAAGATAAAACACAAATAAGTACGTCAACTCGTGTAATTAAGGAAATATTAAACAGAATATTAGTGGCGTACCAGTCGGATGTGTTCCCATTGCTCCGGAGTTCTCGTGACAGTCCCCAAATCATCATCCCACCCATAGCTGGTGCCTGCCTTACCTCGGACAAATTCTGAGAAGTGCACCCAAAGCTCCTTAAGATGCTTAATTTTGTCGCTAACCTGTTTTTGTGTGTAGGCGGTGCCATCCTTCAGCCGTCTGTTTAATTTTTTCGCGATGTTCGGCATATGCTTCCCGAAGGGATGGCGAATTCCGTCATCTTGGTAGCTGCAAAGAATATGTACCAAGATATCCTCGTGCTCTTGTTCCCATTTCACATTTGCTAGCAGGATGGGATCTTCTGGTGGGGATGGGGTTTGCATCCCATGCTTTCGAGGAGACTTACAGGGAGTGGTAAAAAACGACATCTACGAATATGTATAGAAAACAAAAAAACGACGTGCATAAATCATGTATATACTTATCTACCAACCACAGTCAATACAAAACTAATATTTTACTTAGGCACTCGAACTAATATATACGATTACGTGAACTGTGATACGACATATTTACAATAAGCAGGAAAATAGGTTAGGCACGCACAATTTATAAATGAAGCAAGCTTTGGTATAAAATAAGAAGCCTACCTTGAACTTGTTGGAATGTCGTGGTCGCAAGTTATACCCGCAGAACTGAAAATTAAACGAGGCCAACATTAATGCCGAGTAAGTAGAAAGTGATGGCATATTAATCATTATTGACATCTACACCCTAATACCATAGACAACACACAGATACACATTTTGACCATATTAATCATACCACGAACCACCCGGATTATGCTTTGGTTGGTATTTGTGATTAGCTAAGCTATATGGGTTTCTTGAATATTGGAGTATCATGGTTAGTTTGATAATTATAGATGTGGTTTATGAATTTTACATGCTCATTTTTCTGTTTGCTGTTGAGTTTGGTACTTGGGCTATAATTGGTTTCGCTTAAGTTTTAATATTTCGTGTGGTTCCTTGAAAATGTGATACGATTGGTGCAAGAATCGTGATTTGAATCTGCATAAGAATACAAAGAAGTCATTTTCAGAGATGTGAGTGTCCTACACAACTGATTTTTGTTTAGTTTGTGTAATTTGATATGAATGATTCCAGTTTTGAAGATTGTTTTGCATTTGAGCAATGCTATGTAGCGAACGAAGTGATTTTGTGTGCATGGTTGATGCAGGTAAAAGTCATGTACAATTATACTTGATAAGAGGTCAGGCGAAGGCTTCTCTTGTTGTTGATGATGTCCATGAAATAATCATGAAGGTACTTGCACACTGATACAAACCCAAAATGATTTCTCGGCTTTACTCTCAAAGTATAGTCATGACCTGTCTCCTATCAATATTACTCATTGCCATGTAATTTGTAACCGAGTTAGTTTGGTTTCACTGCTTCTTCTTCTTCTTTTTAAATTATTTAGTATTTTATTACTTTGACAAGTTTCTGAAACTCAATTAAGCATACGTCCTACCTATTTTCACAAGATTTAGTATCATAATTTTTTTGTGACTAAATTGTAACTGCACAGGTGGCCTTTTATATACTCTTTATAATGCAGTAAAAGAGTGAAACCAATAGATGTTTGGATGGAAAGTTCTAAGTATGCTGTGTTCTAAGAACCATCAAACCAACAGAATTAAATTCTACAGAACCATCAATCAAAGCTATATGTAATATCTTAGCTCGTGATCGTGTGCGTGGAGCCGTGGCTAGAGCTCTTCTCCACCGAGACTTGCGGCTGGCTTCACGGGCAGTGTAATTTCTGGATGGGTGTTGCTGATTTTTGGGAGGCAAAGCCTCTAATATACCCGAGGAACACGGCTGGCCAGGTGCAGGCATCGTGGGGGGACCTGATACGCATGGGCTGGACGCGTGTTGGGGCGGGGGTGGGGCGAGAGAAATCTTTGGGCTTTCCCTCTCCTGCTTCGGACACGTGGTAGGGGGGAGAACTTTTGCGAACAAAGCCCAAAATCGCAGGGGGGCGAGAACTCAGAAATGGGTTTCCCTCGACTGAATCAGACGCGTGTGAGGGGAGAAATTTTGCGAACAAAATCGCAGGGGGTGGGGAGGGCACGAAATCGAACCGGTTTACCTCAAGAGCAACCGGATGAGTGTGGGGGTGGGGGGGAGAAATCGGAAATGGGATTCCCTTCTTCGCAGCTTCAGACCCGTGTCCACCGTCACTGTGTTCGAACGAAACAGTGGGCTTTTTCCCTTCTTCAGCGTGGGGGGCACACAAAGCGCAGGGAGTGGGGGCGCCTTCTTCAGCGTGGGAAAGTCCAGCAACAATTTTTGGCGTGTTTCAATCAGGGGTGAAATAGGAAAAAGTGGTAAATTTTAACACTAATAGCAGCGCCTTGACCCATACTATGAACAGTGTCTGGGTCAAGGCTGTTGCCAAAGAAACCCTTGACACCTCTAGAGAAGCATATTTCTGAAACGGGTTTGGTCCTTTCTTTTTAAACGGGTTTGGGCCTGTCTTTTAAACTCGACGCGACGACGTTTGATGTTCCTCTGTTAAAGGCTTCCATTTTTAGCATCTCTCTCCTTCTCTAGGGTTTTGACGACGTTTGATCTGCCTTTCAAGGCTAGGCCCGAGGCGGTTTTCTTCCAATTATATGTAGCATTTGGTTTCTGGGAAAATTACAAATTTTCCTGGAAATGGTATGGAAATGTTATAGGTGGAATTTGCTACTATCAACCTCGAATCAACTCTTTATCACCACACCGACCCTCCTTCTGCCACTTCGCTTCCTCTCAACAGCCACGGTATGCGTAACTAATCAAACTCCGCAGAAAATTTTCCGGGAAATCAAGATAATCCCGAGAAAAGTAAGCGCTTTTTCACTCATCAGACCGTACATTCCACCTTACTGGACTGTCCTTCTGATTTGATTGCATTGAGCTTCTTTTTATGGTTTGCTAAGCAACCCAACTACTTCCACAACACGACGGCGTTTGACCACATGGTTAGTGTGGTTAAGCGCCTTATGGAACAGTATAAAACGGTCGGGGGTTGTTAGGGGACTAGAGTGTGTTGGGTGTGTTACAAAGGCACGAACGTTTTTGCTTTTGTTGAGGATTTATTGGCGTGGAGGAATGTATGACATGGTTTTTGAGGCTTTTGAGGAAATGCGTAGATATGGCTTTGAGCCCAATACGTTTGCGCGTAATGTGATTATGGATGTATTGTTTAAGATTGGGCGTGTCGATGTAGCTATTAAGGTTTTGAAGGAGACCCAGCTGCAGAATTTTTTGACATTTAATATTGCATTGTGTAATTTGTGTAAGTTGAATGATTTCGTTCGAATTCGGGAGGTTTTCAGGATGATGTTGGGAAAGGGCTATCATCTGAATGCCGAGACATTTGAGATGCTGTTGAATTGTTTTTGCAAGATGAGTAAGCTAGTTGAGGCATATCAAGTTCTGGGTCGAATGATTACTGTGGGAATTCCTATTCATGTGAATGTGTGGAGTATATTGGTCAATGGGTTTTGTCGGCTGCGCAAATTTGATATTGCGTGTGATTTAGTGGAGAAGATGGTTAAGACTGGTTGTTTTCCCAATGTTGTAACGTATACAACTTTAATTAAGGGATTCATGGAATCGAAAATGGTTGATGATGCGATCCAGATTTTAAATATCATGGAATCTAGAGGCCATGCCCCTGACTTGGTTCTATGTAATGTATTAATAGATAGTCTCTCCAAGGTTGGGAGGTATGATGATGCACTTGATGTTTTTGTAAGCTTACAAACACAAAAAATGGTACCTGATTCTTATACGCTCTGTTCTTTGTTAACTACTATATGTTTGTCTGGGAGGTTTTCTCTCTTGCCCAAGTTAGTCCTTGGAATTGTTGTAGAAGCAGACCTAGTGGTCTATAATGCACTTCTAAATATTTTTGGAAAGGCTGGCTTTCCATATCTTTCTGTGGAGTTATATAATGATATGTTGGGTAGTGGTTTTACACCAGATAAGTATAGTTTTGTTGGATTACTGAGTGGATTATGTGAAGCCAGAAGAATTGATGAAGCAGTTAATGCATACCATGGGATCCTCATGAATTATCCTGGTCAGGATGCTCACATCCATACTGTAATTATAGATGGGCTTATAAAGGTTGGTAAATTTTATAGAGCCATAAGGCTATTTAGGAAAGCCATTGCTGAGAAGTATCCACTTGATGTTGTATCATACACTGTTGCCGTCCGTGGACTTCTTAAGAGTGGTAGAACTGGAGAGGCTTGTACCTTGTATAACCAGATGAAGGAGGCCGGTATATCTCCCAATGCACATATGTATAATGTAATGCTCTCTCTTTTTTGTAGACAAAGAGATCTCAAAATGGTGATACAGTTGCTACAAGAGATGATTGGTGCAAGAATAGAACTGAGCTGCAATACTTACTTCAGGTTATGTAATTTTCTTTGTAGATCATGCGATTTGAGTTCAGCTGTTACTCTGTTAACTGAGATGAGAGATTTGGGGTTGATACCTGATAAGGCAATGTGTGCTCTATTATCCAATCGACATGTCCAACATCTAAAAGTAGATGGTAAGTGCTATTCTTTGTTAAAAGGTTATTTGGAAAATGATCTGCTTGTAGACACGTATGGCTCTGAAGACCTTTCTGATGTGGCTGCCTCAGTGGTTTGAGATTCATTTATTCTTTTCTCCATAATTCAAAGATTCATCTGATGTTTCTCAGGCATCCTGGAGGTGATATTGGTATCTATAATCCCTATTCTGTTTACTTACATATATTTGAATTTGACATGATCTTCTGTTTTGTTTCCTTGTTATGTGTGTTATCACGTAATTTTGTTTTTTTTAGATGTCTTTTATATTTGAAAACATTGGTCATAATACATATTCACCTTAGATATTACCAAACTATAAAAGCCTGAATTGCTCTTGTGAGGGGTTTGAAAGAGAGCTAATGGTTTTGTTAACTGCTATTGAAGCAAGTCGTAGTTAGGAGGATCCGGTTAGTTCCCCTTCTTCTCATGCTAAGTCAGTGAATAGAGGCAGGCATGAATTAAAAAGAATTTCTTGTTCTACTAATTATGATCTTGAGGGTGCTTCTTAAGCAGAGATAGAGGTATGGTGAGAGGTTCTTCTTGTTCTTTATTAAGCCTGAAATTTTGTCTTGAAATGTTAGAGGGTTACATGTGAGGGGTAAACACTAGGGTTAGGAATCTACTCAAAGAATGGAAGATCAGCATTTTTTTATTTTTTTTTATAGGAAACTAAATTGGAGCTTTTATCAAGGGTAAGGGTGGAGGTGCATAGCTTGTAGGGATGTCAATTTAGAGATTGGTGTTATTTAGATTTGAGAGGGGCTTCTAGGAGGGATCTTTTTAATTTGGGATTAGAGGGTGATGAAAAAAATTGAGAAGTTTTTTTTCTTTGTTGTTGTGGGGAGAGATTTAATATTGACTTTGAAAGAAGGTTATTATGGGATGAATTGGCAAGATTGCTTAGTTGGTGGGATATTTCGTGGTGCATTGGGGGTAATTTAAATATCATCCCCTTACCAAGCGAGAGATTGAGCGATTCTTGTTTCTCTTTGGCTATGGTGGAGTTCTATGATTTCATCTTTGAACAGGGTTTCATGGATTTCCCTCTGGTAGGAGGTAATTTTATGTGGTTTAATAATTGGGACCCTCCTTCGTGGTTCAGAATTGATAGGTTTCTTTTTTTCTTTTTTCTCCTGACTGGGATGCCCAATTCCCAAATGCCTCTTAGAGGATGCTCTCTAGAATTTTATTGGATCACTTTCCTATTTTGCTTGATCATGGAGTTGCCCAAAGGAGCATGAGATATTTTAAGTTTGAGAATATGTGGTTAAAATCATAGGACTTTATGGAAAAGGGGCACATTGCGCTTTTTTTGATATATACTACATTACTTATTAAAAAAAAAAAAAAAAATCAGAGGGCTTTATGGAAAATATGAAACAATGGTGGCTGTCTTATGGTTTTCAAGGCTATCCTAGTTTTATTTTGGCATGTAAGTTACTTTGAAAATCGACTTGAAGAAATGGAATGGGGAGATGTTTAGTAATGTTGAGAAGTAGAAAAAGTCTCTTTTGGAAGAACTCGAGGTCTTGATGTTTTGGCTGAAGAAAGAACCTTATCTGATGTTGAGAATTTGAGAAAGGCTGAGATTGTTAGTTACTTGGAGAGGACTAATTTAATCAAAGAAGTGAGTTAGAGATAGAAATTGAGGGCTTTTTGGTTAGGAGAGATAAGAATACAAAATTTTTCCACCGAGTGTCTTATTCAATCAAACGAAACAACACCATCAAATCTTTAGATATTAATGGCTCAATTTCTTCCAACATTTCAGATATTAGAGAGCAAATTCTGCATTTTTACAATTGTCTTTACTCGCCAATTAGCTTTAACTCAAATAATACTTCCTCCCTTTGCGATAAGGTAGAGGGTGAGATCGTGGGTTTAAGTTCCATTGGGTTCGTGAGTAAATTACCTATAAAAAAATTGTCTTTACTCTGAGCAGTTTAGTTGGCGGTCTAAGTTGGATGTTTTGTTTTGTTTTTGTTTCTATTGGTGACATGGATGCTACTTGGTTGGAGAGAGCTTTCAAGGAGAGTGAGGTTTTTAAGGTGGTGAATACTCTGAATGGTGATAAGGCCCCAGGCCTTGATAGTTTCTCTTTGGCCTTCTTTTAGACTTGTTGGGAGGTTCTTAAAGAAGATTTCATGAATGTTTTAATGAGTTCCTGATAGAGTAAGTTTGAGAGAAGCCTTAATGCAACTTTTATCGCTTTTATTTCTAAGAAAGCAGGGCTGTGGATGTTACGGATTTTTGTCTTATTGGTCTAGTTGGAGGCGTCTATAAGATTGTTTCAAAGTTCTAGCTAACAAGTTGAAAATGGTTTTGGAGAAGGTATCCCCAGACTCAATGCTTTTATCAGAGGGTGATAGATTTTTGATTTAGTCCTTTTTGCTAAAAATGCATTGACAGTAGAATCAGATTAGGGAAACTAGGTTTTCTATGTAAACTAGACTTAGAGAAGGTGTATGATCATATCAATTGGGATTTTCTATTGTATATGTCAAGGAGATGTGGTTTTGGGGAGAGATAGTTTGAGTGGATAGCTCACTATATTTCCATGATGTGTTTCTTTCTATTTATTAATGGAACCCCCTCTGGCTTCTTTAATAGTACTCATGGCCCAAGACATGGAATCCTTTATCACCTTTGCCTTTTGTAGTTGTTATGAAGGCTTTTAGTAGAATCTTATCCGTGGTGGTGAATAGGGGGCTTTTATTAGATTTTTTCGGTGGGGTAAAGAAATAATGATGAGCTCATTTTGTCTCATCTCTTGTTTGTGGATGACACCCAGATCTTTTATGAAGAAATCTAGATCACCTCTGTCGCTTGCGATGTCTCTTATTATGCTTTGAAGTTGTGTCAGGTTTGAAAATTAACTTGGCTAAATCAGAGCTCCTCCCTATTGGTGCTGTGGAAGATGTTGAATGCTTGGCTTGTATCCTTATTTGTAGGGTTTCATTTTTGCCTATGAAGTATTTGGGTCTTCTTTGGGAGCTTCTTTAAGGAAAAATTAATATGGGATGGTATTATTGAGAAAATGGAACGTTGTTTGGCAGGTTGGAAGCAACTCTACTTGTCTAAGGGTGGTAAGATCACTTTGATTAAAAGCACTCTTTCTAATTTCCCCACTTATTATTTGTCTATTTTTCCCATCTCTATTGGTGTTGCTATTCGTTTAGAAAAATTTCAGTGGGATTTCTTGTGGGGTGGTGTCGGGGATGAGTTTAAATAATATCTAACAAACTGATAAAAGATTTATACTCCATTATCTTCAGGTGGTTTGGGGGTTAGGAATTTGCATCTTTTTAATTGAGTTATGGTGTTATGCCGTGGAGAGAGAGGCTTTGTAGAGATTGGTTGTGGATGTTAAAGATGACATCATGTGGGGAGGGTGATATTCTAATGTGGTTGTTGGGCCTTGTGTGGAAATATGTTAGGAGCGGGTGGGAAAGACATCCCCAAATTGATTAGATTTGAGGCGGGTGATTAATTGAGTTCTATTAGGGAAATGGTTATGGTGTTATGCCATGGAGAGAGAGGCTTTGTAGAGATTGGTTGTGGATGTTAAAGATGACATCATGTGGGGAGGGTGATATTCTAATGTGGTTGTTGGGCCTTATGGGATGGGGTGTGGAAATATGTTACGAGTGGGTGGGAGAGACTTCTCCAAATTGATTAGATTTGAGGTGGGTGATGGTGCCAAGATCAGATTTTGTCATGATCGATCTGTGGGGATCAGACGTTGAAGGTAGTCTTCATGGATTGTGTAGTTATATCTTGCTCAAGGAGGCCTCGATGGCAAATCATTTGCAGTTCTCTAAAACATCACCTTCATCAAATCAGTGCATGATTAGGAGGTGGATTTGATTACATCATATTATATCCTCTTGTATTCCTAAGGTTGGACTCCTTCCACTAAGGAAGTTTTTGAGGTTAGATCTTTTTACAGTTCGCGAATTCCCCTTGATCACTCCTTTTCCTTGGAAGAGCATTTAGAGAAATAAAAGCTCCTTTGATGGTGACATTCTTTGTTTGGATGACAACCTTAGGGAAGATCCTAACTATGAATAACTTGAGACATATTATAGTGGTGGACAAGTGTTGTAGAGTGGGGAAACCATTGATCATCTTTTGCTCTACTGCGATGTATGTGGGAATGGATCTTCCGTCTTTTTGGGATAGAGTGGGTCATGCCCTAATGGACCGTGAAGTTGTTTGCTTGTTGGAGCTTTCTTTGTTTGGATGACAACCTTGGGGAAGATCCTAACTATGAATAACTTGAGAGACACATTATAGTGGTGGACAAGTGTTGTATGTGTAAGAAGAGTGGGGAAACCATTGATTATCTTTTGCTCTATTGTGAAGTATGTGGGAACGGATCTTCCGTCTTTTTCGGGATAGAGTGGGTCATGCCCTAATGGGCCGTGAAGTTGTTTGTTGTTGGAGAGGATAGTTTGGAAGACAATAGTTTAGTGGTTTGGAAGATGGTTTCTCTGTGTGTAATGTGGTGTATTGAGAGAGAACGTATTGCTCAAAACTTTGAAGATTTTGAGAAGACGGTGATAGAACTAAAAGTCATTATACTTCATAAAACTGTTCTCGTTCCTTTAATTTGTAGAAATTCTTGAGATGTGTTATTCGTTTCCTTAATTACTTATAAAATAAGTTTGTACAAAATATAGTTGTTTCTCATTCCTAGAACTCTAAGTTGCTATAATTTTGGTTATCGACTTTATTTAATTAGCAGTCTTCATGCTTTGCAGTTTTATTTTTTGACTGAGGATGAGATAACACAGAAAATATATATTGCTACTATATTTGATAAAGTATGCACAAATAATTTTTTTCATAGGGATCAAATCAATATTATGGGACCTTCCATCCATATTGATCAAAAAGTTTGGTTTTAAAATGCAAAGCACAACAACTAATTATCGATAACTTTTGTTTTTTTTTTTTTTTTTTTATGGCTTAGAAAATTTATGATAAATGTGCATGCATAAGCGGTAATGAAGTTTTAGAAAGTAAGGCTTGCTTTTGTAAATCTTCATGTGGTTGACAATATTGTTGTATTGATTTATCTATTTTCATTGTTGCAGATGGATGCTGCTATTGGAGGATAAGTTTGCAGGAGTTCCTGAGATATATGTTTTTGGCACCAACCTAATGGAGATGGTAAAAGTACCTGGCCAAATTATTTTTCAAAATTATGGACAAAAGTTGAAATTTCTGTGGAGTTTATGATACATCCATTCCCCTGTATTTGCATCAGCTTATGTGCTTAAGTGCTTCAGTTATGGTGTTGGAAGAGACCCTCAAGTGCTGCATAGTTTGAGTTAAATAATTGAAGAATGGTTTCCAGGGTTCAGAAAGGTATGGATTCTTTTTCTTTTTCCTATTATTATTGTTAATAGTTTAGTAGAAAGAAGATTTGAGGGGGAAGAGAAGGGAGGAGGCTGCAGGATTATCCAAGAATCGAAACACACTCTGATACCATGTTAATAGTTTGGTAGTAAGAAGATTCGAGGGAGAAGAGGACAAGGCTGCTGTATTTCAGCTTATTTTTAACCTAATACAAACATCCTAATATATAGGATTAGGGAAATATCACAATGACCAAACTACTCTCAAACCCTAATGACTTACTAATCCTAATAACTCTTCTAACAATTATTAATTTATTTTTTTGTAAAACAAAGAAATAACAGTTGTTTGCTCTCCCTTCTTTACTGTCGGACATGAAGCTTGCACATGTTTCATTTTTGCGTTACAAGTACTTGAAAGGAAAACAGTGATTAGTTTAGTGAATGTGGTCTACCCACCCTTTTCGCTGTTATTGTCTCAAATTGTTTAGTTATATATTATATATACTATGTATGTGGTATTTATCTGAATAGGAGAGAGAGTCAGTTCTATTTCCCACATCCCCAGTGTTGCGTAGTCTATTAAAATATCTACCTACAGTTTAGGATCTTTCTAAATTTGGTGAATAAAGTACCCTGGATTGATTTTGAGGGGTTGTGGGAGGTGGTTTTCAATTTGTATAGTGTAATTTCAGTTTACTTTTAATTTTAGAAAAAATAGTAATTCAGGGGATAAATTTTCTGGGTTTTGTAGATCAGTTTCAATTTGTGTTTCCAAAAACTGTTCTACTCTCTGCAAATTTGACAACCACAGGACCTCACTCTCTTCAACTTTGCAAGCAAGCTAATGGCACATCTCTCTCTCTCTCTGAATGTCAGTTATGGCTTTTGGTTTGAAATTATGTCATTATGACTGATATTTGCTTTGATTTGCAGACTTGCTCACCAATGTCTACAGTTGTGACCAGAGATCACCATCAACATACATGTACAGCGACATGGAAATGGTATGTTGAATTTATTCTCTAAATCACTTGAACTGTTGTTTCGATCACTACCAATGTTTTGATGTGTTTTATCCGGTTACAATTTTCTTTTTTGCTGTGTTATTATTATTATTTTTTTAAAATTTTATTTTAAATGCTTGGCAATATTTATTTATTTATTTTTAATTTTTTAATTTTTATCTTTCCATCATTTTCTTTGTTACCAAATTGTCTCTCTTGTTTCTTGAATAATGATTGGAATTAATAGATCTTATGTATTCAGGAGTTCAATCTTGTGCATAATTTTTTGTTGAGTTTCAGCGTAGTGTCAAACATTTAAGTGTTCTTGGGGAGGAGTTGCTAATTTTAGCTTCAATGGAGTATATTTCCACTAGAAACGATTTTTTTTAATTTCTTGTCGGAATTGTGAGTTAGTTTACTATTTGATGGTGTTAGGTTTTGAATTGCCAAATTCAGTGACAAAATAGGTTCGTTTGCCAATAAGCGTATGGACGAGATGGTTATAACTGAGTCATCGAGACACTTGCCAACAATTATGTTTGCAGCACGTCCGGACGAGGTACAAATTCCAGATTTACAGAGACGCTTGTTGGAACGAGATGGTATATATATTAGGGTTGGCAATTTTGACATGACCCGTGAACCCGACACGAAAAAACAAGCATTGAGTTTGGCCTTATTGGATTCGGGTCTTAATCGGGTCTACCTGTTTAAGACTTGATTAATTTCATGTTTGGTGGGTCGACCCACCAGATCCTGCATCGTTTGGGTGGCGGGTACTAATCGGTCCGACGGTACCCACGCACCGCTTAAAAAAAAAATAATAAAGGTAAAAATGAGCATATTTGTAGTGTTTCATAATTCATATCTTTAATTACATGAGATGGATCATGGATCCTTCAAGACTTCAAGTAGACAACACTAGGCATAATGGCCAATGGGAACCTAATTTGTAATGAATTTAATGATGATGTAGTTTTGAGTTTTGTTTTTTTTTCTTTATTATTATTATTATTATTATTATTTTATTTTATTTTAAAATTTGAATTTTATTTATTTATTTATTATTATTATTATTATTATCTTTTTCTTTATTGCTATGATGGAAATGTCTTGGGAAATTTAGTTTGATCCATATTCATTTCATATATGCACCATTAAATATATATATGTGAAATTTAATATGAATAGTAAAACACAGAACATCTAAACTGGTCATCATAGCAAATGAGTCTCCTTAAAGAGAAACTAAAATCATTATTGCATTACATGGAATTATGGAAATGGACTATCTAATATTCTAATATCTATAGAGTTGAAAATTGCTAATTTTGTGAATGTTTTTATTAACAATTGTATTGGTATTCATGCATTATTATTACAATTTTTTTTTTAAAAAAATTTTTTTAATTATTTTTTTAATTTAGGGTTTAGGGTTTTTAGTGGGTTGGGTCGGGTCGGGTTACCTGTTAAGAGAAATGTCGTGTCGGGTCGTGTCTACCCAATATGACCCGTTTATTGTAAACAGGTTAAACGGGTTGTGTCGGGTTACTCGACTATTTTTGTGTCATAATCGTGTTAGACCCGGTTACCCGTTTAACTAAATAGTCTGGTGTGGAGATTAATTTAGTTACAGTTTTGTTTAAGTATTTGAAGACTTATACGCGGCATTTGGTTTAAGAAATTTAGTATTTTTTTTTGTCAGTATCAACATTTTTGATGACGGGAATTTGGATTTTTGGGAATGTGACTATACTCGCATTTGGGAATAATTCCCGAGAATACGAGTCTATTTGGTAACCTTGCTTTTAGATACTTAAATTCTCCCCTTACGGCATAAAAGTTGCCTGGCCTCTTAATCCGCCCTCTTTGGGCTCCTCCAAACTCGGTGTAATAACAATCAGCTCATTACTTCTAAATCAGCCCAATCCAAACCATTTAATGACCAAGTTTTATTCCTCAGTTATTCAAAATTCATATTAACCTCCAAAAATCATTCTTAGCCCAATTAAAACCCTTTAACACCTCTAAAAATCCTCCTTAGTAAAATAATAGCATGAAATAAAATACCACAATAACTTCAAAAATATGCCTTAACTCAAAAGATTACGAGTCCTACTTATCCCTACAGTAAATTGTTTTATTCGATTTTACCCAAAATTTTTATAATTTAGAGAACAGATCTTTTAAATTCGCCAAAACTAGCACTTCATTCTTAAAGTTTAATAAATCTTTCTTACTATCAAAGAGGTAAAATTAGAGGTGTTACACGGCAGCTCTATGACGCTTGCCGTAAACTTTAGGTAGTCCCGTGGTTGTTGCCATAAACCTTCAGTAGTCTTGTGGTAGCAGCCATTAACTTTTAATGGCCTTGTGGTGGTGGCCATGAGCTTTCGATGACCTCGTGGTGATTGCAAAACATTGATGGCTACCATGAACTTCTGGCAGCCCTACAGCGGCCACCAGAAATGTCAAATGGCCCTACAGTGGCCGCTGATGTAAACTGCAGTAGTTTTTATTTTTATTTGTTTGCTTTTATTTTGGAAAACTCTTTTCAATTTTTCAATTTTTAAAAACAGTTCTCAAAATTTTACAAAACGATTTTTCTTCTGTTGAGTTATGTACAACACTTTAGTCAAATGTGGCTCAATTGAATCAATTTTCAAGTTTTACATTTTCAAGACCCAAAACGATTCTCAAAACTTTACCGAACCCATTCCAATGTTTGGTTTATTTCTAGGCAGATGTACGAATTATTTATCATTTCCAAACGCAGATTGAAAAAGAAGCAATCTAGGCAAAATTGACAAACATAGAACTTAAAGAAAAGTAACTAGAGAGAGAAGATAGTGGGAACAAAAACAAAAAAGCAAAGGAGAAAGGAAACTTATGCGTCCTCGAAGAACCAAAAGAGGCTCCACTAGATTTCAAAGAGTTTTTTAGTTGGCTTAGGGAGGATATTTTTGTTTTTTATTTTTATTTTTTTAGAAGGTTTGGAATTGAGAAAACAAGGATGTTTAGTACCCGCAATATTTTTGTATTTTAGAAGGAAAAAAAAAAAAAAAAACTTATTTCAAGGTGAAGGGAAGGTGGATTCCCATATCTTGAGCGAGGAATCCAGATTTCCAGCAAAAGGCAGTTGGGGAAAATGCAACCAAACAAGGTCATTTCTAGTGGTACTTGGAGACTTAAAACAAATACTTCATGATGAAAACTGGAAGATTTGAATGGCTAGTTTGCAATACTTTAGGACTATTATGCTTTAAATCTCCTAAATAGCAGAAAGACAGATCAGTTGGATTGTTGCCAACATCCATATGAACCTCCAAGGAATCATATCCATGCTATGTGACTTTGATACCAGAAAGAATCATGAAATGCAGTACTTCCTTTGTATGTCTATTGTGATGTTAGCTTTTTCTTCAACTCATTTCAGTATTATCATCACACCTCATTCTTTTAGCCTCTCGATCATCGTCAAAGCAGCCATGGCTTGATTCCGCTTTATCATATGTACTATGTTCACACCTCAATCTTTTGGCCTCTTGTTCATTGCCAAAGCAACCATGGCTTGATTCTGCTTTATCATTCCAAAGGACTCTTTTAGACCCTGTCGCAGCTTGATCTGGAGACATATCTTCATCATTAGTAACAACAATGGCATCCTTATTCGATGTAGAGGCATAATGTATCATTTTTCCATCAATAACCTTGTCGTATATTAGGCGAACCCCTGTCTTCTTAACATCGATTCCTGACCCAAAATCCACGATAATTTCTACTTCGTCACCGGTGTCCAAATTGAAGTTACTTTTAGGAAAATTGGCTTGCCACATGTGATCTTCATGGGAGATTACTACATCCATTGTTACTGGGCTTCTAGTCTGAATTGTAGTCTTGGTATAATTGATTACTGAAATACTTGGAAGATCTTCGGTTATTATCTTGTCAAGACATGATGAATAAACAATGCATACAGTGAACCCTTCAATATTACGATCAGTATTGCAAGGCACTTCAAAACAGACGGAGGGTCCCTCATCCTTAAAAGTAAACCTTTCAGGAATATCATTTCCAGGGAGAAAAATACCAAAATAACTACCAAATCCGCTCAGAGTCCATTCCTGTACCATCAAAAGTATGATGTATATGAGCAGTACTTTGAAAAAGGAAGTATTTGAGAGAGAGAGAGAGAGAGAGAGAACCTGTAGGATGCTTTGCTTAAAAGTATTTGTTAAACTGCTGCACCCTTCCATGTGAATGACGGCAATGGATTTCAACAACTTATCTAAGCCTATAATCTCGACTAATTTATTGCAATTAGTGAGGGACAAAGATGCCATATTTGAGATATTTGATAGATTTGGCATTCTTTCCAACGCCATGCAGTTTGTTGCATACAAACTAGTCAAACTTGGTGGTAAATTAGGAATTGATTGAAGCTTTGTGCAATAATCCAAAGTGAGAGTTTGAAGCTTTGAAAGACCACCAAGGCTCGATGGTAGGCTATGAAAATGATTGTTTTGTAGATCTAAAGATCGAAGAGAGCATAAACTCCCAAGATCTTTAGGAATTGCATCATCTGATAAATTGCAATCTCTGAGACATAAATCTCTTAGTGAATTCAAGCCTTGTAGTGAAGCTGGCAAAAGATTGATTGACTTTGGAGTTTTCCTTTGGGATATCCAAGACCAAAAGAGTGAAGGGAGTGACTTAGATGGTGATCCTTTACACCCACACAACGACAAGTGTTTAAGGTTCTTCAGTTGTACTATGGTACATGGCACTTGTCTTATAGCAGTGTTATCTGCAAGAAAAGTTGTCAAGGATTCCATCTCCCCCAATTCGTCAGCCAAATTGTCAATTTTAGAACAACCAGAAAGAATGAGAGTTTGAAGAGACTTCAACCTATAAAAACTTCTTGGCAGAGTTTCAAGACTTCTGCAATCTTTCAGATTTACCAAAACAAGATTATTAAGATCTCCAATGGATTGGTGGACCTCAAACAAACTTGTACAATCTTTGAGTATTAATTTCTCGAGATTAGGGATACTCGTAAAGTTAGGGGTCTGAGTGAGGTAGTGGGAATGACTGAGATTTAGAAATTTCAACTTTTTGAACAGTTGCTGAACAAAAGAGAAAACAAAGAAACAAAAATATTAGTACCTAAAACATCAAAACTTATGGTTTAATGGTTATGGGTATAATATACCTTTGAATTTTTCCAAGCTTGTGTGAGATTGCTATACCGTAAGTCAATCGCAACTAGGTTTCTTGAGTAAAAGTTGTCTGGCAAAAACTTTAGTGGGAACCCGTGCCAACGAAGCCACCTTAACTCTTTCGAAAGATGTTTATAATCTCCGGTGAGGCGTACATGGTCAAGTTGGAGTAATCTCAGTCTCTGCATCTTTATAAATGCATTTGTACTGAAATTCATCTTACTTAATCTTGGCAATTTTAAAGAAAGTCCTTCAATTGCTTTTGTTCCCTGCTAAGAAAAAGATTTTTGTGGTGCAATTTTAAAGTGGTTATATTAAAGTTGATACATATATGAAAAAAGCAAGGGGAAAGTAAACTTATCCCCTCTAACCAACACTTTCTTTACAAATGCCTTTTAGACTAAAAAAAGTGACAATAAACCCCCTCAAAATATGCTACACTTTTAGGTTATTGTCTCCGTTAACTTGGATGAAAAATTCTCCACGTGACCAATTTGACATTTTCAAACTGTTATACCCTGCTTAAATGTGTAAAAATACAATAATGCCCTTTAAAAAAGACTACCATAGCCTCCCCTTGCCATGAAGATTATGGGTGTAAAAAAAAATTAGGTACCAACTAGGAAACCGGTTTTGAAACCAGTTGGAAAAAATTGGTAACTGGGTACCTGGTTCCGGTTCCCGTTGTTGTCACCCGGTTATAACCGGGCATATATATATATATATATTCTTAATTTTTTTAGGGCATTTTTAAACATTGGATTTTTTTTAGGATATTTTGGGATTTTTATTTATTTCTTTATTTTGGAACAATCATAACAAAACCCAACTTATTGGGACAAAAATACTAATTGTGTGTGTGTGTGTTTTATTTTTTATTTTTTTAAAATTTTAAATGGACAAAAAATTGTTAAATTAAGCACAAAAATTAGACCCAATTCTTCAAATAAGCCCAAAAATTAGGTCAAATACCTAAAATAAGACAAAAATGATTTTTTATTTTTTATTTTTATTTTTTAAAAACCGGTTACCTGGTCCAGATAACTGGGTACCAACTGGAACCGGCCGATTATTGTATAATTAGGTAACCACTTCGGTTCCGATTTTCCAAAATAAAAAAACCGGGTACCCCGGTTTTAGTTCCCGGTTTTGGCCAATTATCGGGAACCGGGACCGAATTGACACCCCAAATGGAGATTCATAGCCTAGTTGTGGGTCACTATGGCCATATACCCACGACTTGGCTGTGGGTCTCCATGGTTGGGACACATGATGACCCACGGCCTAGCCTTGGGTCTAAGGAGACTCACGGTCTGGCCGTGCGTCTCCATAGCTAGGGGAGCTGTGGGTCTCTGGCCATGGAAAACCAAGGCCATGGAGTCCTCCACAGCGAGGCTGTGGTGAATTCAATTATTTTTAACAAATTGGCAAGGTCTTGACACGACACATTCTATACTTTCCATCTAACTAATTTGTAGATTTAACTAAACGAGCAAATTAAAATAGAAACTTCAATTTAAGAGATGAATTGCAATAACTTAAAGTTCAGAGGTGATTTGAAATAGGTAAATGATTAGAGGAATGCTGAGCATACAAATAAAATTTACAAAAAAAACTTTTACAACATGATGTAGTAAAACATGATTGGAAAGAAGATAAATTCAACTTTTGAGGAACCCAATTATATTGTGCCACATAATGTTGTAAAAGGTTTTTTGGTAAAATTTATTTGTAAACCTAACATTTTTCTAATGATTAAGGGGTAAACAATTTATCCTTTACTTTCTTTTTTAAATTATAGAGAAAAGTTTTACCTCATGTTTTGCCAATATATCAAGTGCATCCTCATGCAGCCATAATCTACTATACTTTCCCGGTATTTTGGGATATTCTTCACGAACAATTTCTCTTCCCATGTCTCGAAGCAAATCATGCATTATGAGCTTGTTTCTCTCACCAATTGAAAGAAGACACCGCTGGATGAGGACACTAATTCCAATCTCTGCAAAAAAACCACATGCATCCAATATTTGTATAACATAATTTTTGTCCATTCCGATAAAGAAACATGATATATCAAGGAATATATCCTTTTTAGTATCATCGCTTAGTGCATCAAAGCTTATTCTAAGCTTTTTTTGAATTTGATCATGAGGGATCCTTTTTAATTTTTCCAATGTACTTTTCCATTCCCACATGCTCCTAGTAAATAGAAAAGAACCCAAAACTTCAAGAGCCAGTGGTAATCCTCTAGAATAAGCAATGACACTTCTTGACAAGTCCATAAAATCTTCGGTGGGATAACTATTCCTAAAGGCATGCCAACTAAAGAGCTCTACAGATTCATTTTCACTCATTTCTTTGGTTGTATATACTCCATCCACTTCAAGTGCCTTTAGCAATTCCTCATTTCTAGTTGTTATAATAATTCTACTTCTTGGGCCGAACCAATCACGACTTTAGCTATGGCATTGAGTTGCTCCAACTGGTCTACATCGTCAAGTATAACAAGTACCCTTCTATCGCGAAGTCTTTCTTGTATCATAATAATTCCTCTATCAACATTATTTACCTCTATCTTGCCTGTCTTCAAGATATCAGAAAGAAGTTGCACTTGTAATCGAACTTGACCATCAGGTTGCTTAGAAGTTTCCCTAATATTTGCAAGAAAACTTTTACCTTCAAAATTATGAAAAAATTGGTTATATATGGCTTTAGAAATGGTTGTTTTCCCCATTCCTCCCATTCCCCAAATTCCTACAATGCGAACATCATTGGTTCCAACCCTTAGCAATGAAGTGATGTCTTGTACACGAGAATCTATTCCAACTGGGTAGAGTGTGACATATAAGTATGTGCTGTTGAGTTCCCTTGAAACCTCTTTAACAATTTTCCTAATAAACTTGGCTTCATGCCTGCAAATTATTTGGAAAGTTTGGTACAAGTAAGCATTTGAATATAGTAAATATTTCATGATGACAGATAAAAGCTAAGAGCATATTTTGACCACTCTCCCTAAAGACACTAGTACTTAAAATACTACTTGGGCCAAATTTGATTTTATTTAAAAATTTGTGAGTATCAACTAGCTTCTAAATTCCCCCTTTTTTCATACAAAAATGTATACATCATATCCCAACTAAACCTTGAGACTTCTAAAGATAAAGGTCTACCTAGCTCTTGTCATGTAGCCCATTCGACCTCTATTGGACCAAAAGAACGAATGAAAAGAAGCATAAAATAGCTAGAAAATAAAAAAAGTGGGCAGTATACATGAATGTGCTGTAGTACAAAATATGAAAAATGCTTTCGGATACATTTGTATTAAACAAATTTAACCTTGTTAACTTTAACTTAGTCTATCTTCATATTCGCTGCATCTATTATTCATAGCACTGCTTTGATTAGATTTTATTACCATTTCTTTGGGAAAATTTGAAGATAAACTCTTATCACATTTAGTCTTTTTCCTTTTGGTTCCATCCTGCTATTATCATTATTTTTGTCCATCAAATTTGAAATCTAGAGGAGTAAACTCAAAGATCTAAAAATGATTGGTTAGAGCACACTTACCCGTCTGCAATGTTTCTTAGATCCCACCCTGACAAATTAGCAGCCTCAATCAGAGCCCTTCTCCACCTGAGCACCTTATCTATGTTCAACAAGTAACGCTCTTCATGTTTTGAAAATGCTTGCGCAAAACTACCCGTCTGGTTGCGTACATCTGAGGGTTCAACATCGTAGAAGATAGGCAAAACCAGTTGCCTCATTGTTCTTCGGCACTCCATGATCTTCACAAGTTCCTCCAGGCACCACCTGGAAGCTGCGCAGTTACTGGAGAAGACGATGACAGAGATTTTGGACCTTTGTATTGCCGACAACAGTTGGGATGTAATATCTTCTCCTCTTCGGAGCTTGTTGTCATCTCTGAAGGTATTGATTCCAGCATCTCTTAAAGCAAAATAGAGGTGGTCAGTGAAATTCTTGCGCGTGTCTTCACCTCTAAAACTCAAGAAAACGTCATAGGTCCAGCTGGGATGGGAGGAGGAAGATGAAGAGAGGAAGGCACTGGCAGCCATGGCCCAAAGAGAAGTTGGTGAGAAGTGGAAGATGGCGAAGGACACGGAGATCACAAGGCAGGGTCAACTTCCAAATGCATTATTTATGCCCATCATTGGGCGTGAAAATTAGTGATCCAACCTGTACACGTGAACAACTTGGTTCTTTAGTATATCACAATGGGAGAGGAAAGTCAAACTTCTTATTTGTTTTTGTAAGAAGACAAGTTCCTCTTCCTTTTTTTTATTTTTTATTATTTATTTATTTATTTTTTATGTTTTATGTTTTTGTTTTCTTTTTCTTATGGCATAATTTTTTTTAAAGGGAATCTTTCATAATTTATTGATAAAAGATCAAGAGTTTAACAGCTCTTACATCGCACGATATAAAGTTCTGATAAAAAATAGTCAAATGTTACAAAATTACAAAGTCATAGATATAATCAAAAAATTCTTATAATCAAATCTTATATATGACATCAGCTTTTGCTCACATATGTACAACTTCAGTTATGAAACAAATTTGCTATGAAGAGACTAGTTCTAAGACCAATCAGGATTCAAGGCAACTTTAAAGAAATTGCCCATCCCCAATTTTGACCATCCAAGCCGTTCCTTACATGAACAGCCTGAATTATGCCACGTGTATACAAATTTTATTTCAAAATTTGAACACAGCTCCTCTGTTTTAGAAAAAAAATCCCTCGCCTACTTGTTGCCTATTACATCTCTCTCATACTCCCTCTCTCTCTCTCTCTCTCTCCATGATCTCCATTGTAGAACAAGCCATCTCGATTTTCTCTCTCGAGGGTTTTTATATTTAAAAGCATCAAGTTTTTGTTTAGTAATATTTAGTTACTTGATTAGTGTAGACCTATGATCATCCTCTCCCATTTGTGAATCAAGATCTTGAAAGAAATCTGAGTTCCTCTTCACCAGCAAATTTGGCAATTTGGGTTGCTCAAGTTTCACCTCAACCCCTCCATTTCCTCTGTGTCTTCCCCGGACTGTTAAATAATATCATATCAAAAAGAAGCAGTTAAAAATTTCGGAGAACGTGAGAGAATCTAAAAAATACATAAACCAAAAACAACTAAAAATCAAGAAGAAAAAATCATATCAAAACCCAAAGAGGGAAAAAAAAAAAAAAAATAGAGAGAAAAGCTTGCTTACCTCTGTGATTGATTGTGCCGTGGCTCCGTTTTGCAATGGAGAAAATGAAGAGAGAGATGTAAACGAAACTTTTTCTCTGAAACAAATGTGTTCAAGCTTTGAAATCTAAGAGTTTGTACACGTGGCATGTTTCATGCCATTCAGCTAACAAACGACTTGGATGATCAAAATTGGGGGTGGGCAAAATTTCTTTAAAATTGTCGTAGATCCTTATTCATTTAAGACATGGGTAGCCTAAATTCTCAAAACTTATTTTTTAGCGGTGAGGGATAATCCCCTACATCAATCTAATCTTCCTTGGCCCAAAGGTCAAGAGTTAACTCACGTCCTCGACTCAAAAGCTAGGACAAAAAGAACAAAAAATAAATCAAAGCAAAAAATTAAAAACAACAAAACCTTACTAGAAGCAATAGTGGAGGAGCACGGCATTGTAGACATCCCCGGGAAGACACGACTTGGCGCGTGAGAAACACACTCCGACATGCGAGTTTCCATTAGTTGATCGACGAAGAAGCAATGGAAAGCGGAGAAGCCAGCCAGGACAAGTAGATCTGAGTGTGAAGTAGTAGATCTAAATCTAGATCTACAAACTAGATCTAAAACAAAACTACCAAAACGGAGACCAGAAGAGACTACAGAGAAGACACCGAGTACTACTACTAAAAAGAGGAAGAGAGAGGGACAGTGAAGTAGGATGAGGAAAAAACGGTGAAGTCGTTCTTCCCTGCTCTGTGTTTTTTTCTTGCCCCCACAGCTCCCTTTGAACTTTTTATGGCGTATGAAACGTAGTCTATGATGTTTTTTGTATGACCATGGATTTATTTCGAAGTAGTTCGAATGGAATGAATGTGCATGTTTATGTGAATAATGCAATTAATTTAAAGGGTCTTCATTAAACCTTGTTCCCAAATTGGTTAAGACTTTAGCTATTCTTTCTCAACTAAACTAATTGGGCACATGCATTTCTTTCCCTACTTAAGACCACATTCTTTGAGAAACTCCTCATAAAAAGTATCTTTTCTTTTTCTTTATTTATATATTAATATTATTGTTGTTGTTGTTATCTCTATTTTTTTTTTTTTTCAATTACAAATTCAAATCCCAGTGCCGATATGAAGATAATTGATTATGGTGGTCTAAGAGCATTTACATCCGGCTCAACAAATATTTAGCTAAAAACACATTTTTCTATTTTAGCTATCAACTTTTTCAAATTATCTACACCCGACTCAACATTTTAGCTATCCATTTTCACTTTTTTATTTAAAATATTATTTCTTTATCTACTTTTCATATTCCTAAGAAAGAAAGGGAGCAAGATTACTTTTATTATTAATATAAATAAGGATTTGTTGAGCTACAGTGCTCAGCAAATTTTCTGAGCAGTGTAGCAGCTCAACAAATTCTTAGTCATTTTATTGAGCTAAATGTGAAGCATTCTTTGTTACATTGCTATTTAAAATAGCCAAAATACTAATTTGTTGAGGCCAATGTGAATGCTTAAATTTCTTCAAAATCACCATAAATTCAGGCTTTACATCGGGGTTTCAAGAGTAAAAAAAATCGCACCACAAACAGTAAAATAAATTGATCAGCTAAATTTTTTACTTAATTATGTGATTAATTATAGATTGTCACATTAGATTGCAGAAGACTTCATAGTAAAATTGGTAGTAGTACTTTCTAACACCACTCGTTTGTTAATACACAATTCATATACCTCCCAGCAATAATTTTTTTTTTTTTTTTTGCTTTTTATTTATTATATTTGGAACAAAATCTTATATTTGGAGACCATTGGAACAGGACTTTGTTAGTTTCCTACACCAAACATTACAAACTACTTTTATTGCAGATTTTGAAGCTAATATTTTTAGGTTCACTTTTTGTTTTGCCTAAACCATGATTTTGCTACAGTGATCATTCAAAGGTAAATTTTAAAATGTTTATTGTTTCTCTTTCCTCTCTCTCTCTCTCTCTCTCTCTCTCTTTGTTGCTCGATCTCTTTGGTCTGGGTTGACGTAAAACATATTCCTCACTCTCCTAGCCCAAACAGTTGGTTAACTGAAACACAAAGGAAACCCAACCCATAATTATATTGCAGAACAAACACCCACTCTGGCTTTTGCTGCTTCTGGGTTTGTGGTGGTGTGAGTGGGAATCAAAGGGTTGGGAGAGAAGAAGAGGAACAAAGGGTTTTGAGAGGAATATAATAAAAAAGATAAGAAAAAGAATATTTAAATAGAAATAAAGAGTATAATAAATAATCTGTTGAGGTGTGTATAAAAAAACAGTAGTTAAAATAGAGAATTTTACTTTTTGATTAGCTATTTTACATAATGATGCTAGAGATGCTCTTAGAGTATATGGTAATGATAGAATTCTTATCATATACTCTAACACTTGGAATAGCCATTCTCATTACCCATGAGAGAATGATTATTCCAAAGTTATTTGATTCCGTGATTTCCACCTCCTTCAATTTTCAATTAAAGCTGCTCATTTTTACAATAAAATAGTCATTTTGCGTACTAAACCTACCAAAATTTGGATACAACTTAGGTATTGTTAAAAAAAAAAAAAAAAAAGCTAGAGATTCTTGGTAGTTTTTTCAAGAGTCCAAATTTAATTTCTAAGTTATTATAATTATTATTATATCACCAAACCAAAAACTACATACACAAACTAGAGAGAATGAAAGAAACTTGGCAACAAGCACTCTGCAGCAATCAACATTTCATTACAATATATATTTTGAAAGAAATCAAAATTCCCCCCCAACCCATCACTTACACGAAATCTACACAAACAGAGGTGGCCATGGCTAGGTGTGGTAGCACAATCTTTGATTACCTTTCTTGACTTGTCTTTTCCTTCATCTTCAGTGACCACGATGATCCCTTTGAGCCCTTTGATCTTCAGGAAGAAAGGACACTTTTTATTTTTTTATATTCAAATATGGGAAAAGGAATGGAAGAAAGGGTACTTGATATATATAAATTATATTCATTTTATATTCAGATTTTTACTGACTTTTTTCATTTAAAGCTGCTCTATAAGAAATATGGTTACCAAAAAGAGCTACAATGACTTTTTCCTAATTTTTTAATCTGTCCTACAAAAATTCTGGTTAAAGGGCAACATTGCACCAACATGATCCCAAATGTCTTCACTGCCTGCAACAATGTGTTTCTTTTACTATAAATTTTTTTGAACTTATAGAAGTAACTTAATAGATTGGCCTGGAATGTTTGAGAGGCTTTTCAAACAAAAAGGTACGGTCTTGTATAAATTTAGGCTCGGCTCGTATAAGCTTTGCTCGCCTCGTACAAGCTCGTATAACTTTATTTTTATTATTTTTATAATATTATTCTTTACTTTTTAATGAGAACATGTTAAGTATTTAAAAAAATAAAAAGAAATGTTGTTTATAATTTAATATATATTAGTTGAATATAAGTGAGTTTATGTATATATATATATGTGTGTGTGTGTGTGTGTATGCTATAAGGTAAACATATAAATTGAGATTAGATTATTTAATATTTGACTTAATTTCTCTAATTACCCAAAAAATAAATCTTAACAACAATTAAATAACTAATAATTTGAAGAAAAAAAAAATTGAACCAACATTTACTTTATATATGAAATAATAAAATTAATTGGGTAGCTCGTGAACAAGCTCGAGTTTCGCTGAAAAATAAATGAACAGAGCTTTAACAGATTATCTAGTTCAGTGAAAAACTCGAGCTCGGCTCGTGTTCGAAAAAAATTAAACAAACTGAGCTTGAACATTCAATACTTGGCTCGGTTCGGTTCGATTATATCAACAAGATGCTTCACATAATTTCTACTCCATTATCACTAAATTCATATAATATTTCTATAAACCAACATAACTACTGCAAAACATACGGAAACAATAACGAAAAAAGATCAAAACAATAACAAAAATATAAGGCATGAATTAATAGAGATATCTGAACAAGTAAATGACAAAAATACCCACGAAAAATGACAGAAAATCAAATAAAGATTGAAAGTACTCCACCGAAGCCTCCAAAAATCTTTGAAACAACTTCATAATCAATATAAAAAATATGAAAAGAAAAATGAGAATCGATATTGAAATCTTTGAATATAGATCAAATCTCAAGAAACCAAGATTCATAATTAAAATAATTAGCGAAAAAATCAAAAGGGTCCGAATGAGAAAGAATCATGAAATGCACTTACTTATTGTGATATGAGCTTTCCTTCTTCAAACGTCATCTATTCTCATTTCAGAATTATGATCAAACCTCAATCTTTTAGGCTCTCCATCGCTGTCAAAGCAACTATGCAGATTATGCTTGATTTGCTTCATCATCACCAAGGCCTCTTTTAGACTTGATTGCAACCTGATTTATGGACGCATCTTCATCGTCACTAGCAAAAATGGCATCCTTAATGAATCATTTTTTCATCAATATCCATGTCGTATATTAGGCAAACCCCTATCTTTTTAACAACGATTTCTGGCCCTCTACTTCGTCACCGTCCTCCAAATTGAACTCACTGTTATCAAAATTGAATAGCCAAATCTGATCTTCTTGCGAAAATTCCAGAGTAATTCTATATGAACTTTCATTTTGCTTAAAGGTACTCTTGGTTTTACTGATTACGGAAATGATAGGAAGATCTTCGGTGTACCCTATCTTGGAATAGTCACATGATGAATAAACAATGCATAAAGTGAACCATTCCATATTACGATCAATGATCGATGAGAGGCACTTCAAAACATACAGAGCATCCCTCATCCTTACACGTAAACAAATCAGGTATGTCATTGCCAGGGAGAAAAATGCCACGCTTACTACCAACTCCACTCAAAGTCCATTCCTGTAACCACCAAAAGCATTATGTATATAAGTAGTACTATAAAAAAATGAGAGAGAGAGAGAGAGAGAGAGAATCTCTAGGATGCTTTGTTTAAAATTATTTTTTAAATTGTTAAAATGGGAGAGAGAGAGAGAGAGAGAGAGAGAGAGAGAGAACCTGTAGGATGCTTTGTTTAAAATTATTTTTTAAATTGCTGCATCGTTCCAGGATAATGAAGCAATTGCGCTTCAACATCTTATCCAAGCCTGTAATCTCGGCTAATTTATTGCAGTTACTGAGGTACATCTCTTCCAAATGTAAGATATTTGATAGATTTGGGAATCTTTCCAACGCCGTGCAGTATGATGCATCCACCCCAAACAAACTTGGTGGTAAATCTGGAATTGATTGAAGCTTTGTGCAATTACGCAAACGGAGATCTTTAAGCTTCGGAAGGTCACCAATGCTCGATGGTAGGCTATGAAAATGATTGTTTTCTAGATTTAATGATTGAAGGGCACATAAACTCCCAAGATCTTTAGGAATTGTATCATCTGATAAATTGCAATTATTGAGATTTAAATATCTTAGTGAGTTCAAGCCTTGTAATGAAGCAGGCAACACATTGACTGATTTGAAACTTTTCCTTGGGAATATCCAACACCAAAAGAGTGAAAGGAGTGACTTGGATGGTGATCCTTTACACCCACACAGCGACAAGTTTTCGAGGTTGTACTATGGTAGGTGACACTTGTCTTATGGCAGTGTTATCTATAAGCAAAGTTGTCAAGGATTTTATCTATAAGTCCTTCAACAGCTTTTGGTCCCTATTAAGAAAAAGATTGGTGTGATGCAATTTTAAATCAAATATATTAAAGCTGAGAGTTTTTTAATGCACTTATAAAAAACAGAAAGGGAAAACAAAACATATTCCCTTGAACTAATTAACACTCTATTTGCAAATAGGGAAAAATATAAAAAAGCCCCCAAAACTAACAATCGTTTGCGATAGAGTCACACAATGTTCAAAAGGTACTAAAGTAGCTCATCAAACTACCAAAATGTATCAAAAAGGCCACTTATTTTTTTATATTCCTATAATACCCCTATTCTTTTAAAAAATAAAAAAATAAAATAATTATAAAAAAAAAACCAATTTTTTTTTTTTTAAAAAACCAATGGGAGAATAAATACAAAAAAAAAAAAAAAGGTTCTTTGGAAGAATGAGGGTATTATTGGAATATAAAAAAATGAGTGGCCTTTTTGACGTACTTTAGTAGTTTGATGGGCTACTTTATCACCTTTTGAACATTTTGGAACTCTTTAAAAAACAGCTATTGGTTTGAGGGGCTTTTTTTATGTTTTTCCCTTGCAAATACCTTTCAAAGTTTAAAATATGACAATCAACCCCCTCAAACTAAACAACACTTTTATGTTAATATTTTTTTGTTAAATTGAATGAAAAGTTTTCCACATGACCAATTTTACATTTTCTTACCAATATACTCTGCATTACATGTGTAAAAATACAATTATCCCCTTACATAATAATAATAATAATAATAATAATAACATACCCTTCTCAAACTACCACATAATTGAAAATGTACTCCTCAAACTTTTAATTGTGACAATGTCCCACCCAAATTGCCAAAAAATGTCAATGTTCCTCCAATGACGAAACTACCCTTAATAAAATAAAATAAAAAATACGAAAAAATTCTATAAAAATATATTAAACTAAAAAAAAAAAAACATAAAACCCAAGAGGTGGTCAATTTTTTTTTTTAATTTCCTTTTCATAATAAAAAAAATTCGTTTTTTTATAAAAATTTAAAAATTTCCGTGTTTTTTTAAAAATAAAAAATAAAAATTTTCGTTTTTAAAAAATAAAAAATAAAAAAATCTTTTTTTTTATTAAAAAAAATTAAATTTAAAAATTAAAATTAAAAAATTAATTTTTTGTTTCAAATTTATAAGGACATTTTTGTCTTATTAAAAAAATCTATAGTCATTTTTGTCTTTTTGCTAGTCTTATGAAGGATATTGATAATATTTTGATAGTTTGAGGGGGACATTATCCCAATTGAAAGTTTTGGAAAGACATTATAAATTTGGTGGTAGTTTGAGAAAAGTATCTAAACTTTTCCCTAATAATAATAATAATCTACCATAGCCTCCCCTTACGAAGCAAGTAATATGTAACCTATACTTTACACCCTCAAATTATAACAAGGAAAATGCCCAATTTTTCTAATCCTCTCACCAATATTTGAGCCAACAATTGCATGCATTATTGTCGAGTATTTCATTTAGCTGCGGCCAACTTACTTTAATATAACCATGCATGCTTGAAAGTAAACAAAATAGTAGAATGAAGTTAGCAAAGAAAACAAATATGGGCCTTGTGAAATGGTAAATTCTCCCTTGAAATGAGATATGGGAATCAAAACCAATCATTTCCTTACAACTCTATCCGGAACGTACCGTTTCATTGGAATAAACAAAGAACAACACTAGTAGTTGTACAATTAAAATGAATGGTTACAACTTTGAGAATTATAGTAGATTTTGGTCCAAAGAATTATAGTAGATGCTGGGTTGCCTAACTATCATCATTTTGTAAACACTAGTAGGGTAATGATATAGTTTTCCAAACTTGGGTTAGGAGCAAATTTGTCAATTTGTAGGGTCTAGATGCACGTGCATGTCACATTCTATACTTTCGATCCAAATTAATTGGTGGATTTAACTAAGGAGCAAATCAAAACAGAAATTTCAACTTAAGGGATGAATTGCAATAATTTCAATTTCATAGATGATTTAAATAGGTTAATAATTTAGGATAAAATATAAATCATCCTTATTTTATTTTATTTTTATTTTTATTTTAATTTTTTTCTAGTGGAAGTTCTTACCTCATGCTTTGCCAATACATCAAGTGCATCCTTATGAAACCATAATCTACTATGCTTTCCTGGTATGTTGGGGCGTTCTTCACGAACAATTTCTCTTCTCATGTCTTGGAGCAAATCATGCATTATGAGCTTGTTTTTCTTATCAACTGAAAGAAGACATCGCTCAATGAGGACACTAATTCCAATTTTTGCGAAAAAACCACAGGCAGTCAATATTTGTGTAACATAGTCTTTGTCCATTCCGATAAAGAAACATGATATATCAAGGAATATATCTTTTTGAGTACTGTCACTTAATGCGCGCATCAAAGCTTATTCTAAGTTTTGTTTGAATTTGATCATTAGGGATCCTTTTCAATTTCTCCAATGTGTCTTTCCAATCCTGCATGCTCCTAGAGAAAAGAAAAGAACCCAAAACTTCAAGAGCTAGTGGTAATCCTCCAGAATAAGCCACAACACTTCTTGATAATTCCATATAACCTTCAGTGGGATATTTATTCCTAAAGACATGCCAATTAAAGAGTTCTAGAGATTCCTTTTCACTCATTTCTTTGGCTGTATATACTTCGCCCACTTGAAGCGCCTTTAGGATTTGCTCATCTCTAGTTGTTATAATAATCCTACTTCCTGAGCCAAACCAGTCACGACTTCTAGCTATGGCATTGAGTTGCTCCAACTGGTCTACATCATCAAGTATAACAAGTACTCTTCTACCATGAAGTCTTTCTTGTATCATAGCAATTCCTTTATCAACATTATTCACCTTTATCTTTCTTGTCTTCAAGATATCAGAAAGAAGTTGCTCCTGTAATTGAACCTGGCCATAAGGTTGCTTAGAAGTTTCCATAATATTCGCAAAAAAACTTTTACCTTCGAAACTACGAATAAATTGGTTATATATGGCTTTAGAAATGGCTTTTTTCCCATTCCACCAATTCCCAAAATTCCTACAATGCGAACAGCATCATCTCCAGCCCTTAACAATGAAGTGATGTCTTTCAAACGAGAATCTATAGATTGCGACATATAATGTGCTTTTGACTTCCCTTGAAACCTTTTCAACAATTTGCCTAATAAATTTGCCTTCATACCTGCAAATTATTTTGGAAGTTAGGTAGAGTGAAATCATAGAAGTAAGCATTTGAATATAGTAAATATTTTATGATGACAGATAGAAAATCAGAGCATATTTTGGCCAGTACCCCTAAGACACATTTTGGGCCAAATTTGAAGAAACTAAACTTTAGATACCATAAAATTATGTTGCATTTATACGTGAATCTATGCAATCATTTGTGAGTAATCAACTTTATTAGTTGCTAAAATTTCTCTTTTTATCGTGAATGGCTGGAGAAATATTATTACAAAATTTCTCTGTTATACCCTCCAAGTTATGCATGGTCATCAAAGAATTTTATCATTCCCTATACTTTTTCCTGTTTCAATTAAATCTCTGAAAGCATCAAATCGTTCAGTAAACTTCCTATAGAAATGAGTCACATGTGGGAAAGCGAGGCATAATATTGAACGACTCTTCTCCTCACGCTTCAATTGCCCTTGCAAGATTGTCGTTCATTGAGATTAATTCAACTTGATTAATCCATATTGTTTTTGTCCAACAAATTTAAAATCTATAGTAGTAAAGTTAAATATCTAAAAATGATTGGCTAGAGCTAGCGCACTTACCCATCTGTGCTATCTAACTTCCACCCAGACAAACTAGCAGCCTTATACAGAGCTCTCCTCCAGCTGAGCACCTTGTCTTTGTCCAACGGGTAATGCTCTTCATGTTCCGAAAATGCTTGCGCAAAACTACTTGTCTGGTTGCGCACTTCGGATGGTTCAACATTGTAGAAGATAGGTAGAACCAGCTGCCTCATTGTTCTTCCACACTCCATGATCTCCACAAGTTCATCCAAGCACCACCTAGAATCCACATAGTTCTTGGAGAAGACGATGAGAGAGATTTTGGGCCTTCGCATTGCCGGCAATAGCTCGGATGTAATATCTTCTCCTCTTCGGAGCTCGTCGTCATCTCTGAAGGTATTAATTCCAGCATCTTTTAGAGTGAAATAGAGGTGGTCGGTAAAATTCTTGTGCGTGTCTCCACCTCTGAAATTCAAGAAAACGTCATACTTCCAGTTGAAATGGGAGGAAGAAGATGAAGAGGTGTAGGCACCGGCTGCCATGACCTAAGGATCGAGAGTTGGTGAGAAGTCGAAAATGGCAAAGGGTGGAAATGAGTGATCCAAATACATTATTTATGCCCATCGATCTTTGAACGTGGAAATTGGTGATCCAATTTGAACGCGTGAACAACTTGGACCTTGTGTTCATATCACAAAGGGAAACCAAAGTGTCCAGCGTCCTTCCTTTCTTTATTGTTTTCTTTTTCCTGTGTAAGAGGACAAGTTCCTCTACCTTTCCTTTTTGTTTTTTTTGGCATATTTACTCTTTCTCAATTCTCCATGATGTTTATGCATGACCATGGATTTAATCGGGGCGGTCAGCCCCAAGTTTTAATGTCTTTCTTCAATTTTTATTTTTATTTTAAAAAAAAAAAACAAATTACTCTTATAATCTTTTTAAACTTTAACTTTGTATTCCCAAAATTTTAACTTAAAATTCTAGTTGTGTCCCTAAATTTAAGTGACAATTTCGAAGTAGTTGGAATGGAAAGAAGTGCATGTGCATGTGAATATTGCAAATCAAATTTATTATCATACTAGTAATGATTTAAATCAGTCAATGGGTAATGAAAGCAACATAAATGAAGTATGCATAATTGAAGTAAAGCAACATATCCTCTCAAGTTGAAGTAATGTTATAAGTCTTTTTACAGTTTTCTTAGAGTCATCCCAAATGTGATGCGACTTTTAAAATAACCAATAAATCAAAAGTCAATAAATCACATCTCAAATTCAACGGTAATTTTAAAAGTCACATCACATTTGAGATGACTTTATAAAGACTCTAGAAAGACTTATGGCATTACTCCTCAAGTTGATATTTTTTTTACAAAAAAACACCTCCAAATTTCAATGTTCATCTTAACTCCTTTCAATTTGGATCATTTCTTAAATTTCAATTTTAAAATGGACGGAAATTTATAAAGGTGACGCCCACAACCAAAATTTTTGTTTCAAATACCGCATTACTACTAATAAGAAAAAATTAGAGAGAGAAACTCTGGGAAACCCTTAGGGTTTTTTTCCGCAGCCGCCTCCTAGTGAGGTCTTTCTCTCCGCCTTGTGCGGCCTTCCCGGGGTGGAGGAAAAGGTTTTTTGCCTTTTCCTTTCCCCCTCCCCTTCTTTTTTCCCTCTTTGCTGTGTTTTTCGTTTGGGTTTCTTGTGTTTTGTTCTTTTTTTCTTGTGCAGATTCGAAGCCCGTCCAGCCACCGTCGTCGTTCACGCCCGTCGCCCAGCCTGTCGCCCAACCCGACGCTCAGCCTGTCGCCACCCAATCTGTCTCCGCCCAGCCTATCTCCGTTCAGTCCATTGTCGTCATCGTCATCGCCGTTCACTGCTTTGCCGAAGTTCCTGGTTGTGGAACTGGTTTTTGGGGGTTTAGATTGGGTTTTTTCAAAACCCGATCTACTCTTCCATGCCGACCCATCCACCAATCGAGGCCTTCCACCATCCTCCCTGTCCTCCTAGCTTCCCTTTTCCGCCAGCCGATCCTCGTTCAGTCCACCGTTTGCCGGTGCTCGATCTGTTCTTCGGCTGGTTATCACTGTCCCTGCCCTTGTTTTGTTGTAATTTTCTTTTTGTTTTATTGTAATTTTAGTTTTATTTTGCTGTTAGTATTGTTTTTTGTGGTTTTTTATCTCCCTGCCATGACTTGGTTTGATTTTGAGGAGGAGATTGATGTTGGTGGTCGTCCTACACCGGCTTCCTTTTGGTTCTCTGCAGTGCCTACTATGCAACAACTATTTAACAGTAGTTGTTGTTTTACCTGCAATGATCTCTTCACGGAGTTTATTTGCAATTTACACCGACTTGTGCGGTTCTGGAATAGGCCCGGCTTGCTTATCTTTTGGGATCATTGGTAATTATCATTGCCTGCTGTTTGGTCCTTTTGGACTGGATCCAGAGTTTGTTCTTGTATTTGCACTGTTTTTTACCATTTGGGCTTTGTTGTTGGGGTGGCCTTCCCTTTAGTTTTTATTTATGTGTTGTTTTAGTTTATTTTGGGTTTATTGTTGGGGAGTCCACCCCTTTTTCGTTTTCAGGATCTCCCACTTTCTCTTCTGTTCGGATCAGAAGTGGGAAAGATCCTTCCCTGTAGCCCTTTCCTTATTCAATTAGAAAAAAAAAAAAAAAAATTAGAAATTATTCTTTAAGGATTCAAGTTTTATTCACGTGGCAAATAAGACCTTAAATTTCTAATTGTGTAAATTAAATAAATAAGTTTTCGCCTTGTGGTAATTGGTAAATAAGTCCAACTGTCAAATTTTTCATCAATCTCTTAACAAATGATATGCCCACCGTCATTTTGTCCACGCATGCCAAGTAGGGGTGATAATCCGTGGTTGCATGTTGGGTTTGAGTTATGTTAATTGTTAAGGTTATGTATTTTACCTAATCTTGACCCAATTTTAAAATGGATAAGACTCTACAACTTTAATTCACTAATTTTGTGTTGGGTTTATGTCATATAAAAAATGATTAACTCTAGTTTAGATTATAACAGGATATAAATATAAAACTATATAGATCAACTCTAATACAATTTATTTAATTTAAAAAATTAAATCTCTCGACCCTAACCTTATTAATTTCGTATTACTTTCGCATCGCATTTGCGAGTCGTTAAAAATTGCAAGGTCTAATGCCTAGTGAATATTCCAGTGTCATCTCTCTCCCTCCCTTCTAGAAAACAAAACAAAAGCACGTGCGCTGGAAAAGGTTCTCTTTAGTCAAAAAGGGATCTTTATAACCTCTACTTTCTCAATCTTTGCATCCGTTTTTCCTCTTTATTGGTCGGTGATCCTTTAGTTGGTGAACTAATTAAAAGAAATTGATGGTTGCACATGCAGCCACAAAGTTATGTATACTATTATATCAAATTACACGTTCTTCACGACAATATTATAGTATTTTCTATTAAAGTTTCAAAAGCAGTAAAGATTAACGAAAAATTATAGTTTACCACCTAAAATTGACAGTATTTTTCAATTCGAACATCAAAATTTTTATTTTTGCAATTTACCCTTACAAAGTTCTAATTTTCTTCAATTCAACCAATATCATCCCAAAATTTTCATATTGCCCTTGATTTTTAAAAAGAATTTTTTTTTTTTTTTTTTTTTTTTTTTTTTTTTATGAAAACAAAAACAAATTTGGGAGTGCAAAAATGATCAGATGACCAAAGGGGTGGCCAAATTTTTTTTAAATTTTTTTTATAAAAAATAAAAAAATAAAAATTAGGGGCAATATGAGAAGTTTTGGATAAAATTGGTCAAATTGCAAAAATTTGGAACTTTGTGGGGGTGGATTGCAAAAATTGAAACTTTGGTGTTCGAATTGAAAAACGCTGTCAACTTTAAGGGGGTAAACTGTAATTTTCCCAAAGATTAAATTATTATATTTCTAAATGATGAGGAGCCTAAAGTAACAACCTTCCTTCAATTATAACAATGACTATTAGCATTTTTTTTTTTAAATACATTTTACCTCTCAACTATTTATTTATTTACACTTTTAGCTCAAATGTTTAAAAAGTGACACTTTACCCCTCCAAACTTTCAAATTGTTGCAATTCGACCATTCTAACTTTTTTCCCCAAAATACCCCAATCCCAAGTAAAAAAATAAATAAATAAATTAAGGGGTGGCTAGCCACCCCTTAATTTTAATTTTTAATTTTTTTTAACTTGGGATGTAGGTATTTTGGAAAAAAAAAAAGAAGAAGTTAGAATGGTCGAATTGCAACAATTTGAAAGTTTTTTTGGGGGTAAAGTGTTACTTTCTAAACATTAGGGTTAAAAGTACAAATATGTTGATAGTTCAGGAGGTAAAGTGTTTTTTTTTTTTTTTTTTAATAATGATTTCTTTTTAGACATGTAACACAACAATCTTTTTGCACAATTTTAATAGATCAACCATTAGATTTACATATTGATGTGGACGGTATATAAATTCAGTAGTGAATTCATCCATTTACAATAAAAATGATTAAAAAATAGTTGAAAAATGAATAAATTTTATCATTTGTTTTTTCATAGAAATAAAAATTGAAAGTTAGTTTTAAAAATTGTGATGATGGAAGAAAAATAAAGAGAAAATGAATCATTTATAAAAAAGAAATGCTCCTCTGTCTCTCCCACCTCACTGTCTCGCTCAAAACAAATTTCATTAGATAGATTTCTTCTACTCTCTTGTTGTAGCAGTCACAGAAGACGACGGACAGCAAAGGGCAAAAATAAAAAATAAAAAATCGAGCGTTTGTTTACACCTAAAGAATACTTCTTCCCTTTGCAATCTATAAAGGGTATGACAGTAACTTTTGGCGCACAAGAAAAATTGAAAGGTGGATTTTCTATTGAAGAGTAGTGGAGAAGAAATGAAGCATCTCGCAAGAATTAGAATCATCTCTAATTTATTTGAACTGAAAAATATTTAATTAATTATATTTGAAATGTGTTTTTATCATTTCAAAAAATAAAAAGACAAAAATACAAATAAAAACTTGCTAGCTTAACTCCACTAAGTCTTTAGTTGTCTTTGCTGAAAAGACATAAATATCTTCAAATATAACTAAATAAACACATTCAAGTTCATTTAAATCGGAGAGAATCCAATTTTGGTTAGAAGATTGCTCAGCTCACCCTCCCCCCACTCTAACTCTCTATTGGTCTCTGCGTCGTTAGCTCAACTATGAATAATAAATGTAATTACACACGGACAAGAAAAATTACTGTAAGAAGAAAAAGTAGGGGCAAAAGGTAATTAACATACTAAAAAACAAAAAATATCCAAACAAATTTCTAAACTTTAAATATGTTAAAATTATAATTTTAGCCTCAAACAAAATGTCGCTATCCTTGTGGCATTGTCTCTTTTCGTCAGAAAATATTTTCAAAATAAAATATTTTTCTTAAAAATGATTTCCTGAAAAACATTTTACCGTGTTTGGCACGTACGGAAAATCAATATATATATTTTTTAATTTTAGTTTATTTATATGTATACTTTTTCATTAAATCATATTGAACTGTAAATTATGAAAATGTTCTGACCAAGTCTTAGAGGTGTTCGAATCTAGTCCCACAAGGACCCCACTGCGACTCACCCAGAACTCGCCCAAACCCCTCCTTAACCCTATCAGGACCCCTTCGGGATCAACCCCGAGACCCTGGTAGGACCCGCCCAAGACCCGACAGGTATATTTTCATAATTTACTGTTTAATATGATTTTGTATACACACCAAATACCAGAAAATGTTTTATGCTGAAAATGTTTTCTAGGAAAATGTTTTTTGCTGAAAACATTTTCTGACGTCGTGGACTTGATTGATTTGTTGTACATACCAAATACTGGAAAATGTTTTCTAAGAAATCATTTTCAAGGAAAATGTTTTCCGCGAAAAATATTTTTCAATGAGTCCCGGGTGGGTCCCGATCAAGTCTCAGCGGGGTTCTAGGTAGGTTTGGTCGGGTCCCGATCAAGTCTCAGGTGGGTCCCAGTGGGGTCCCGGCGAGTCTCGGTCAAGTCCCGGGCCTCTCACTTTCACTCGTCACTGTGTCTCCCTCCCTTTCACTCTCGGCATTGTCTCTCCTCGCCGATGGCTATCTCCGCTCGCTGGGACTGTCTCTCCTTGCAAGTCGTTGTCACCACTCGTAGTCTCTGTCTCGTTGTTGCCGCTCACTATCTCTGTTGCTGCTACTCGCCAGTCACTATCGCCGCTCGCAGTCTCTATCTGGTTGTCGCCACTCGCCGTCTCCGTTCTATCTCTCTGTTGCTGCTCTGTCTTTGTAAGCCCAAAAGGCCCTAAAACAAAATCCCAAAGAAGCCCAAAAAGCCCAATTTTGAATTAGCGGTTATAGCGTGCGGTTACATGTTTTACTAACCATTAACTGGTGGTTAGTAGCGAACCGCTAACCGCTAGACGATTACAGTTGCGGTTAGTAAAATTTATTAACTACTAAGGCGGTTACCGTTAGCGATTTTTGCCAATAACTGCTAACCGTAACTGCCTTTACATCCCTAATTTTTGGTTTGAGTAAAAACGTTTTTTTAATTTCCGTAAAATGGTTTTCATTAAAAAAAAAAAAAACCGTAAATCATTTTCTGAGTTTAAGCTTTTTATTCTCAAATCACTAGAACTTTGTCGGGACATTGCCAAGACTCAGTTCAGCTATAGCTAGGACCTCGACGAGACTTGATTGGGACGCTATCAAAACCTGGTCGGGCTACCACCGAGACTTGCCGGAGCTCGGTCAGGAATTGCTGAGACTTGGTCGGAAACCCACGAAGGCCCGATCGGAACACCGCTCGAACATCATTGAGCCCCTACCAAAACAAGTCCTTTTGTGTTTATGGCAAGTCCTAATGAGGTCCCATTGGCGTCTCGACGCACCACCACCAGAACTTCATCGGAACTAAAATTTTTCGGTTAATTTTTAGAAAATATTTTTATGTTGCGAATAAAAATGACTTTTTATAGGTTAATATCATTGAATGAAAATATATATATATATAAATAAAAAAATAAAAAATAAAAAAAATTATGAATTTCCGTATGGCGTCCCAAACAAGAAAACACACGGCCTAAAAGTGCTTTTAACACTCAAAAAATCCATTTGAAGAAAAAAAATACTCGTTTGGTAAAAAATTAAAAGCGATTTTAAGGGTCTAAAAAGCCTAAAAATCGCCAAAACCCACTTTTGGCAAAAGATTAAGCTTTTGCCCAAAAGCTCTTTTTGACTTAAAAACTCTTTCTCTCAAACACAATCCCAAATAGACTTTAGGTAGCTAGGAGAAAAAGAAACAACAAAATCCTGATAACTGAGCATTAAGGGAGAAATAAATGCAAGTATTGTTTGAAAAGTGGACAACAGTCATTAAGTTGCTTGGATAAACAAATACATTATCCGTCCAATATTATTAAGTTTTTTGGACCCTTAAAGATCCTTTTAATTTTTTTTCACCAAACCACTATTTTTTTTTTTTTTTTAAATGAATTTTTTGAGTGTTGAACACACTTTTGGACCCGTTAAACACAATCCCCAACAGGCCCTAAATATGGTTACCATAAAGAGCTACAATCAGTTTCCCCCTGTTTTTAAATTTGTCCTACACAAATTCTGGTTAAAGGGCACAAGCAGATCAACATGATACCAAAATTCTTCACTGCCCGGAACAAGGAGTTTCTTCACTGCCAGGAATGTTTGAGAGGCTTTCCAAACAAAAGGCAGGTCGTTATCAACAAGATGCGTCACAAACACAATTTCTCCTCGATTTTCACTAAATTCATATAATATTTCTATAACCAACATAACTACTGCAAAACATACGAGCACAATAACAAACAAAGATCAAAACAATCATAATCGTTAAACAGAACTGTTACGAATATGCAAACCAAGGAAAGAATTAAAAGAGATATCTTAGCAAATACCAAAAGTACCCACGAAAAAGGACAGAAAATCAAACAGAAGATTGAAAGTATTCAACCGAAGCCTCAAGAAATCTTGGAAACAACTTCAGAATCAATGTAAAAATGATGAAAAGAAAATTGAAAATCGATATTGAAATCCTTGAATACAGATCAAATCTTGAGAAACCCAGATTCATAATTCAAATAATTAGCGAAAAAAATTAAAAGATTATGTTCACACCTCAATCTTTTAAGCCTCGTGATCATCGTCAAAGCAACCATGGCTCGATTTTGCTTCATCATCACCAAAGCCTCTATTAGACTTGATCGCAACCTGATCTATAGTCACGCATCTTCATCGTCATTGACAACAATGGCATCCTTATTCGATGTAGAGGCAAAATGATGAAACATTTTTCTGTAAGAAACCCCTATATTCTTAACATCCATTCTTGACCCAAAATATGCGATAACTTCTACTTCGTCACCGGCCTCAAAATTGGACTGAACTTTTGGAACATTGGCTTGCCAAATGTGATCTTCATCATCATGGGTGATTAACTCTAGCTTAAATAATAATGGTGTTTCACTCCGAATCCTACTCTTGGTATAATTGATTACTTTAATGCTATTGTTAGGTGGAAGATCTACTTTCTTATAAGGACATAGTGAATAAACAATGCATACAAAGAACCCTTCAATATTATCATCAATAATGCGAGGCACTTCAAAACGCACGGAGGGCCCATCTTTATACGCACACCAATCAGGAATATCATTGCCACGTAGATAATTATACAAAGGAGCATCAAGTCTATTTAGAGGCCATTCCTGTACCATCAAAACCATGATGTATATAATTAAACACTGCTTTGAAAAAAATACTTACTGAGAGAGAGAAAGAGAGAGAACCTGTAGGATGCTTTGTTTAAAAGTATTTGTTAAATTGCTGCACCCTTCCATGTGAATGACCCAAATGGACGTCAACAACAGCTTATTGAAGCCTGGAATCTCGACTAATTTGTTGCAATTAAGGAGGAAAAAAAAATTCATATTTGACATATTCGATACATTTGGCATTCTTTCCAATCCTGTGCAGCCTGTTGCATACAGATGAGCCAAACTTCGTGGTAAATCTGGAATTGATTGAAGCTTTGTGCAATAATTCAAATTGAGCTTTCGAAGCTTCGAAAGACCACCAATGCTAGATGGTAGGCTATGAAAATGATTGTTTTCTAGATCTAAAGATCGTAGGGAACATAAACTGCCAAGATCTTTAGGAATTGCATCACCTGATAAATTGCAAGCTTTGAGACATAAATCTCTTAGTGAGTTCAAGCCTTGTAGTGAAGCAGGCAATAGACTGATTGACTTGGGAGTTTTCCTTGTTGGAGATATCCATGACCAAAAGAGTGAAAGGAGCGACTTAGATGACAATCCTTTACACCCGCACAACGACAAGCAAGTGAGGTTCTTCAATTGTATTATGGTGCATGGCACTTGTCTTATAGCAGTGTTATCTGCAAGAAAAGTTGTCAAGGATTCCATCTCTCCCAACTCGTCAGGCAAATTTTTAATTTTAGAACAACCAGAAAGAGTGAGAGTTTGAAGAGATTTCAACCTATAGAAACTCGTTGGCAAACTTTCAAGACTTTTGCAATCTTTCAAATTTACTAAATTAAGATTAGTAAGATCTCCAATGGATTGGTGAACCTCTAGCAAACTCGTACAATCTTTGAGTATTAATTTCTCAAGATTAGGGAGTCTTGCAAAGTTAGGTGTTTGAGTAAGGTAATGTGAATGGTTGAGATTTAGGAATTTCAACTTTTCGAACAATTCCTGAACAAATGAGAAAAGAAAGAAACAAAAATATTAGCACCTAATACATTAAATCTGATGGCTTAATGATTATGGGTAGAATATACCTTGGAATTTTTCCAAACTTGCGTGAGTTTGCTATATCGCAAGTCAATCGCAACTAGTTTTCTTGAGTAAAAGTTGTTTGGCATAGACTTTAGAGGGAATCCATGCCAACAAAGCCACCTTAACTCTTTAGAAAGATGCTTATAATCTCCAGTGAGTTCTACATGATCAAGTTGGAGTAATCTCAGACTCTTCATCTTTATAAATGCTCTTGTACTAAAATTCACCTTACTTAATCTTGACAATTTTAAAGTAAATCCTTCAATTGCTTCCGTTCCCTGTTAAGAAAAAGATTTATGTGCCACAATTTAAAAGTGGTTATGTTAAGGTTGAGAGTTTATATATATATATATATATATATATATATATATATATAACACTCTATTTACAAATACTTTCCAAACTTCAAAAACTGACAATCAACCCCCTCAACCTACGCAACACTTTTAGGTTACCATATCTGTTAATATTTTATGTAATATTGGATGAAAAATTCTCCTTGTGACCAATTTGACATTTTCTGACCAATGTACCTCGCATTAAATGTATAAAAATAAAAATTATGTGCTTTAAATAAAAAATAATCGTAATGAGAATCTACCATAGCCTCCCCTTGCCATTGAAATTCACAGCTTAGCCGTGGGTCACAATGGTAAGTGAGGATGTGGGTCCAGATGTATGGTCAAGACCCAAATTAACAAAACAAAAATTTCAATTGATGGGATGGATTGCAATAATTGAAAGTTTAGAGTTGTTGAAATAGGTTATGGGGTAAAATATAATTTATCCTTTTTTTTTTTTTTAGTAGTCGAAGTTCTTACCTCATGGTTTGCCAATACATCAAGTATATCCTCATGCAGCCATAATCTACTACATTTTCCTGGTTTCTTGAGGTATTCTTCACGGACAATTTCTCTTCCCATGTCTTGGAGCAAATTATGCATTATGAGCTTGTTTTTCTCATCAACTGAAAGAAGACACCGCTGAATAAGGACACTAATTCCAATATTTGCGAAAAAACCACAAGCATTCAATATTTGTGTAACAAAATCTTTGTGCATTCCAATAAAGAAACATGATATATAAAGAAATATATCCTTTTGAGCATCAAAGCTTATTCTAAGTTTTGTTTGAATTTGATCATTAGGGATCACATTCAATTTCTCCAATGTGTCTTTCCAATCCTGCAGGCTCTTGGAGAATAGAAAAGAACCCAAAACTTCAAGAGCTAGTGGTAATCCTCCTGAATAAGCAACGACACTTCTTGACAATTCCATATAATCTTCGGTGGGATAACTATTCCTAAATGCATGCCAACTAAAGAGCTCCAGAGATTCATTTTCACTCATTTCTTTGGCTGCATATACTCCGTCCACTTCAAGCACCTTTAGCAATTGCTCATCTCTAGTTGTTATAATAATTCTACTTCCCGGGCCAAACCAGTCACAACTTCCAGCTATAATTTTGAGTTGCTCCAACTAGTGTACATCATCAAGTATAACAAGTACTCTTCTGCCACGAAGTCTTTCTTGTATCATAGTAATTCCTCTATCAACATTATTCACCTTTATCTTGCCTGTCTTCAAGATATCAGAAAGAAATTGCTCCTGTAATCGAACTTGACCATTAGGTTGCTTAGAAGTTTCCCTAATATTTGCAAGAAAACTTTTACCTTCAAAACTATGAAAAAGTTGGTTATATATGACTTTAGAAATTGTTGTTTTCCCCATTCCGCCCATTCCCCAAATTGCTACCATGCCGACATCATTGGCTCCAACCCTTAACAATGAAGTGATGGCTTGCATGCGAGAATCTATTCCAACAGGGTAGAGTGTGACGTATAAGTATGTGCCGTTGACTTCCCTTGAAACCACTCCAACAATTTTCCTAATAAACTTGGCTTTATGCCTGCAAATTATTTTGGAAATTAGGCAAGTAACCATTTGAAAATAATAAATATTCTAACACACTAGTACTTAAATAACACTTTGGTCAGATTTAAAGAAATTAAACTTTAGATACCATAAAATTATGTTGCATAGGCGAATCAACTGCTAAAACTTCCCTTATTTCATACAAAAATCTGGACATCAAAGCCCAACAAAACCTTGAGACTTCTAAAGTGAAAGGTATACCTATTGTTATGTATATTGGACCAAAAGAACGAACGAAAAAAAATACTTGTTTGGTAAAAAAAAATTAAAAGCGCTTAATTTTAAGGGTTCAAAAAGCCCAAAAATGATCAAAATGCAGTTTTGACTAAGGCTTAAAAATGAAGCTTTTGCCAAAAAGTAATTTTTTCTTTTTGACATAAAAGCTCTATTTATCATGCTCTGCGTCGTTATCATATTTATATATAAAAGCCGAGTTTTGACGTAAAGAGTGCTTAGAATTACGACACGTGTCCTGAACCCATGTTTTAGAGAGTGCATATAATTGCGACACGTGGCGTTATAAAGAATGAACAAGTTTTGGGCATTTAAAACCTAGAGGTTTTATTCGTAATGCATTTAATTATTTTAATGAAGAAAACAAAAGGTTCCGAAATTCTCTCTCTTTATTTGTAATATATTTAATTGTCTTAATGAAGAAAACAAAAGGTTCCCAAATTTTTTTTTTTTCTCTCTCTTTATTTTTCTTTTTATCTTCTCTTACTTTTTGTTTTCGTTTGTGTCCCTTATATTTTTTTTCAAATTTATATATTATTTTTATTCAAATATATATAAAAGCCGAGTTTTAACGTAGAGAGTGCTTAGAATTACGACACGTGTCATGAACCCATGTTTTAGAGAATGCCTATAATTGCGACACGTGGCGTTTTAAAGAATGAACAAGTTTTGGGCACTTAAAACCCAGAGGTTTTATTTGTAATGCATTTAATTATTTTAATGAAGAAAACAAAAGGTTCCGAAATTCTCTCTCTCTTTATATATCAATATTGTGAGACAATTAAAATGTAGGAATTTTATTTGTAATATATTTAATTGTCTTAATGAAGAAATATTATTTATATTGAAATAAGATAGATGATTTATTTGATTGCATTAAATCTTGATTGAAAGACCAATTTTTTTAAAGAGTAAACCGATTTTTTAACTCATTATTTTAAAAATTGAACGGTTCATATTTTTTTTTCTCTCTCTATCTCTCTTTTTTCCTCTCTCTCTCTCTCTCTCTCTCTCTCTTTTCTCTCTACAAGTCATTCACTTTCATTCCACATCTCTCTCACCGGTTCATATCTCTCTCTCTCTCTCCTTTTTTTTCCTCTCTCTCCACGTCTTCTCTCTCTTAATTTCAAAGAAAAAGACATCTCTCTCTCTCCACTCTCCAACATTAATATCTCTCCTCTTTTTCCTCTCCATCTCTATCTTTCTCTTTCTCCACTCTCCAACATTAACAAAAACATAATCTATTGGCCTAAAAATTCAAATTGGAGGTAATTATTCTTCTTAACCTTTTTTTTTTTTTTTTTTTCAAACCAACAAAGTTTTAACATATTCTAATTTATATAAATTAAACTAAAATTAAAGGTCTTATCTTTTAATTCATTTGAATGTTTATGGATTTTTTTTTTTTTTGTCTAATTTACTCGGATTTTCAAGCATTTTTTCTCTACTTTTGAAAGCAATATTATTTTGCTTATTTTTTTTTTAATATTTGGAATTATATAGGTTTTATTTGTATTGAAATAAGATAGATGATTCATTTGATTGCATTAAATCTTGATTGAAAGACCAACTTTTTTAAAGAGTAAACCGATTTTTTAACTTATTATTTTAAAAAGTGAATGGTTCATATTTTTTTTCTCTCTATCTCTCTTTTTTTCCTCTCTCTCTCTCTCTTTTATTTTATTTTTTATTTATTTTTTTATTTTTTCTCTCCAAGCACTCTCATTCCACATCTCTCTCTTGAACCGGTTCATATCTCTCTCTCTCTCTCTCCTTTTTTTCCTCTCTCCACGTCTCTTTCTCTTTTTTCTCTCCAAGTCTTTCACTCTCATTCAACATCTCTCTCTCTCTCTTAATTTCAAACAAAAAAAGACATCTTTCTACCTCCACTCTCCAACATTAATATCTCTCCTCTTTTTTCTCTCCATCTCTATCTTTCTCTTTCTCCACTCTCCAACATTAAGAAAAACATAATCTATTGGCCAAAAAATTCAAATTGGAGGTAATTATTCTTGTTAACCTTTTTTTTTTTTTTTTTTTTTTCAGACCAACAATGTTTTAACATATTCTAATTTATATAAATTAAACTAAAATTAAAGGTCTTATGTTTTAATTCATTTGAATGTTTATAGATTTTTTTTTTTTTTTGTGTGTAATTTACTCGGATTTTCAAGCATATTTTTAAGGTTTTTTTTTTTTTTTTTTTTTCTCTACTTTTGAAAGCAATATTATTTTGCCTTTTATTTTTAATATTCATAATTATATAGATTTTATTTGTATTGAAATAAGATAGATGATTTATTTGATTGCATTAAATCTTGATTGAAAGATTTTGTTTTATTTTGTATTCATAAATTTTTTCTCTCTCAAATATTGAGAATTATGTGAATTTTATTTGTATTTAAATATAACCTTTAGCATGTCTTTTTATTGAAAGAGTGATAATTGATTTTTTAACATGATTATTTTAGCCTGTAATTAATAAAAAAAAAAAAATGAAGATGCGTTTAAGTTTTAAAATCAAAGATAATAAAGAACCCTGTGCATAATGATAGTTATATGCTAGGGTATCTATGTATAAATAGATACATAGATACTTCTTCTTTACTTTTGTAGAGGTAACCAAAAAAAATTTTCCTTCCAAAATGCTTCTTCATTTTTGTAGAACGCTTATCATATCATTTTTGGATTTATCTTTGTGTATCTATGTATAAATTCTTCACGAGTGTAAATTAATTATTTTTATGTTTGTTTCTCTAGAAAGTTTCATTGTATTGGAATATAATAGGTATCACACCAATAAGATTTTATGTTTTAATTCATTTGAATATTTTATTAGATTTTTTTTTTCTTCGTTTTGTGATTTAGTCAAATTTTCTAGCATTTTTTGGAAGTGTTGAAAGAAATTTATTTGATTGCATTAAATATTGAGTGAAATGTGTGTTTTATTTTGTATTAAAAAGAAGAGAGAAGATTTTGTTTATTTTACTCTGTATTTTTTCTGAAATGATTAGAACTTTATGGATTTTATTTGTATTACAATATAATAAATATCACATCAACAATATCAGAGTTTCCTACTAACTTTCTATTAATATTTTGATCATCAGAATTCAAGTGTCCTTCTTGCTATTTTTATTTTTTATTTTATACTTTTCATTAAGTAGATGTTTGGTATATTTCAAAAAAAAAAAAAAAAAAATACATGTTCAGTACAGTAATTTACTGGTGTATAACTTTAGTATGTATTTTCACACACACATTTTAACTTATAATAAAAAGTAAGATGAGATGCGTTTAAGTTTTGAAATTAAATTATAATGAAGAATCCCGTGCATAGCGCGGGTTACATGCTAGTATTATTAAACGAAAACCTTTGATTAGTTTTTATTACGATTTTTTCAGAAAAATTTGAACACAAACTCTTATCACACTTAGAGTTATTCCTTACTGAAGCCAATAAGATTGAGCAATGACTTCTAACACATTGCAAGGATTAATACGGTCCCATCATGCTATTATCATTATTTTTGTTCATTAAATTTGAAATATATATCAGTAAAGTTAAAGATCTAGAAATGATTGGCTAGAGCGCACTTACCCGTCTGTAGTGTTTCTTACATCCCATCCGGACAAATTAGCAGCCTCAATCAGAGCTCTCCTCCACCTGAGTACCTTGTCCATGTCCAACAAGTCTTCATGTTTCGAAAATGCTTGAGCAAAACTACCCGTCTGGTTGCGTACATCTGATGGTTCAACATCATAGAAGATAGGTAGAACTAGTTGCCTCATTGTTCTTCAGCACTCCATGATCTTCACAAGTTCCTCCAAGCACCACCTAGAAGCAGCATAGTTCTTGGAGAAGACAATGATAGAGATTTTGGACCTTTGTATTGCCAACAACAGTTCGGATGTAATATCTTCTCCTCTTTGAAGTTCGTTGTCATCTCTAAAAGTGTTGATTCCAGCATCTATTAGTGCAAAATAGAGGTGGTTTGTGAAGTTCTTGCGCGTATCTTCACCTCTTAAACTCAAGAAGGCATCATAGGTCCAGCTTGGATGCGAGGAAGAAGATGAAGAGGTGAAGGCACTGGCAGCCATGGTTTGAGGAGAATTGGAGAAAAGTGGAAACTGGCAAAGGAGACGCAGTGCACAAGGGTAGGGTGAGCTCTAATATTAATTAATGGCCACTTCAACGCGAGAACAACCCCTTTTTTTTTTTCTTCTCTTTTCTAAGAAGATAATTAGTTCCTTCTCCTATTGCGTGTGGGTGTGTTATATATATATTAAACGCACTATCATCCGATTATGATTTTTTTAAAAAAAAAAAAAAAAAAAAAATCAAAATGGCTAAGCAAATGCTTAAAAGGGTCATCCATCCTATTAGCAATCCAAGATGCAAAATAATTTTTTGGAAATGCTAGGGTTCTTCTTAGTTTGAATGCAAACCACTTTAACTGAATTGCTTAATTTAATTTCAATATATATATTCATAAAAATTATTGGACAGAAATTTTTTTCAGTCCACTCTAATAAATGTTAAGTGTCACCTAACAAAGTGAGAGACACACGTTTTCTAGAACATGATCCTCTTCAGTTCAAATGAACTGGATATTCTGAAGTTAGTTATAGTGGACATGGTATTTTTGTCTTTTTACTTTTTAAGGGGACAAAAATACCCCTCCACTATAACTAACTGGATATCTCAAACTAAAAGTGCCAGTATTGTTTCAATCAGACTAAAAGAAACAAAATTTTAATAACTCATAACTCATAAAACAAATACTCATGATGCATCCAAAAACTGTTGATCAGCATATATATCCATATAATTATCATTTATCACGATTTCAAATACTCCTAATCAATCCCACCAAGAATGAGAACAAACCACTATAAATCCATAATCCAAGAATCGGAACCAACCCAATAAGGCAATAACACAATTAAGCATAATTCATTGAAACAACACCACCCGTAAAGCCCAAATCCGTCACTCCAAAAGAACAACAAAACAATAAACACGGTAAACACCCAATAACCAAAACCAACCAAACAACACTAATAACCAAAATTTCCCCAAAACCAGCAAACCCCATGAACCCTTGAAGTGACCCAATAACCATAACCAACCAAACACCACTAATAACCAAAATTAATCTCCACCTTACACTCATTTGTATCCTCCACCTAACATAACAAACGCAAAGTGATTCAGTTCCACTGATCAAATCCGGTTAGGGTTAAGCGAGACATATCGTGAGAGGCGAGGCGAGGAAAGCATAGAGCCACAGAGGCATAGGCGCAGAACAAAGTCACTCAGTTGATACTCGAGAGCGTCTAAGAGAGAGGGGTGGCAGTTTAGGTTAGGGTTAGGGCTTTTTTTTTTTTTAGAGAGAGCCTCTGAATCTAAACAAAAGAAAACCAAAGAGAGCTTCACTGAGAGGCGAGACATACCGTGAGAGGCGATGCAAGGAGAGGTGCGGCGAGGGGCGAGGAGGGGCGGCAGTTTATAACCTTACACCTGGAATTAATCATGCGTGTGCATCTTATGGTGAGACTGGTTCCATTAATCAAATCTAACATCCGACGTTAAATTCAATTTAATTAGACGGCCACGATTAAATCCAATCAAAATTTAAAATTCAAAATTTAGGAATTAGGAATAAAAATTGTGTTATTTAGTATTATTTAAGTTCAATTTGATATTTCAATTTTAATAATTCGATTTTAAAAATTTGTGTTTTTTTTAATTGCGTTTTCTGTTTTTTTCTTCTTATGTTTTTTAAATGACAATGTCAAACGCCTTTATGTCACCCACATGCACACACTAATAGTCTACCATCATATTAATATATTAAAATGTTAATGCTCAACATGAGTCAAGTATATAATGTCAATATTAATATATATTGTATCTTATACGTAAACATTTATATACTTATATGATTGTATCATTATATAGGTCAATGTTATTGTTCATACTTAAATAGTTAAATTATATGATCATATTATCTCACAATTCATATTAATAGTATCTTAGATCTAAGATCATGTGATATACGTTTTGACACAATAACTTATGCAGATATACCAGATGATTAATGATTTAAATTATTATCATATTTACTTACAATCTTTTTTTTTTTTTTTTTTTTTTTTTGAATTGAACTTTGTTGTACCTCTAAAATATAGGTCAAATATCCCATTCATAATGGTCAAGCACATTAATGATTGGGGGCGCATATCTCGTTCGTAACCACCAAATTAATGACCGAGATCACATTGATTGCAATGGCGGTTTCACATTGGCCATAATGGTCAGGAGACATGGGTATTAATTCACCCATCAATCACTCATGAATCCCATTTTCCTTGCCTAGTTACCATTCTAATCATCAGGCAACTTACACTATATATAGGCACATGCTATGGAGCCTAAGGTATGCCATACATCCACATTCTTGAGAATATCAAACTTTGAAAGAAGCTAATTTAGGCATCGGAGTGAGACTCCCCGGCACCCCACCAGCGAGTTCTCCTGATGGGCTATTATTTTGCAGGAATTAAAGAAGCATGAAGACCATCAAAATTGAAGATGAAGGATGCCACGAAGAACGCGAAGAACACGTGGATCTCACCAATCGAAGACTGTTGGACCAAAAAATGTATCAACAGTTTGGCGCTATCTGTGGGAACGACTATTCGTTCTTACGAAATTAAAAATCCGTAACGGTGATGATCACGCGTTCATATTGGTCGATGATTTTTCTTCCGTAAAAATCTTTGCCCCAAGACAGATACATGTTCGTTTGTAACAGATTTGCACGGATATACGTTCATGCATCTCAACTGCGCCCAATAGCGCCAAATCGGTGTTAGCCTACATCTTGAAAACAAGATAAGTTTTCCTGTTCATCACATTAATTTATATTGAAGAACATACGTGAGAAGAAAAATTCACATCCAATTGCAAATCCTAGAAACTTTATTCTTTTACAGATCAATTCCCCATTATCTTCTTGTAATTCAATGGATTGATTCTGGGTGACATATCATTTTTACTTACTAAAATTGGCATTCGTCCATTGACGATGGGATGACCCTCTAAGCCAATCGATAGCAGAACCATCTCCCCTCGAAGGGTTACATCCAAAAGGCCCTAGAAAGTGACCAAATTGCTATATGTCAAGAAGGAATTGTAACCCGCAGCCCGATTAATGGGCTTAATTTATTTTCTTTGTTGTTTTCTCTTGTGATAGTAAAGGTATTAAATTACGGGATTTGTCATTTGGATTCACCATTCTTCAAGCATGAATGGTCAGAACTAGTTGATCAAAGGTAGGATGGTCGGACCTTTCACCCTCGGATTCAAAAGGGTGATCAGCTTTTCATCCTCGGATTTTTCACCCTCAGATTCAAAAGGGTGGTCGGGCTTTCATCCTCAGATTTTTCACCTTTGGATTCAAAATGTTGGTCAGCCTTTTATCCTCGGATTCAGAAGGGTGGTTGGGCTTTCATCCTCGGATTTTTCACCCTCGGATTCAAAAGGGTGCTCGAGTTTTCATCCTTGGATTTTGATTCAAAAGGATTGTCAGCTTTTTATCCTCGGACTTTTCACCCTCGGATTCAAAAGGGTGCTCGGGCTTTCATCCTCGGATTTTGATTCAAAAGGATTGTCAGCTTTTCATCCTCGGGCTTTTCACCCTTGGATTCAAAAGGGTGCTCGGGCTTTCATCCTCGGAATTTTTCACCCTCGGATTCAAAGGGGTGGTCAACTTTTCATCCTCGGATTTTTCACCCTCAGATTCAAAAGGGTGGTTGGGCTTTCATCTTTGGATTCAAAAAAGTGGTCAGCTTTTCATCCTCGGATTTTTCATCCTTGGATTCATATGAGTGGTCAGGATTTCATCATCAAAAAAGGAACAAAGCAACATCCTCGGAAAGTGAACAAAGCGGCACGACAATGCAGCATCGAATGAGTGTCTGACTGTGTCATATCCACAAGAGGCCGAGAAAGCACCTCTCGAACATTTGGAATTCTGGAAAAGCTCGTCTGAGATCTGCCATTAAACTTTTACAGCAATGGAGCGAAATGGACAATGTTCATTGATAGCCAAGAGATTGATCAAGTCCACGCAAAGCACTCAATCAAAGCCCTCAACAAACAGGGCTCATCAGAGTGGAAGCTAAGTATTCTTTACAGTTGTACATAATTACTTTATTTTTTATATATTGTCATAGCAAGCACCAGATAAGTGAATGTCATATGCTATGTCAACGCACATGACATGTGCTACCAAGAGTGCATCACAAGGTTTTGGCCTTGTCTTTTGCACATGTTGAGAAGATGCTCGAACTGGTTCTCATCTTAGCTAGATTACCATCACTAAGAGAGACACAGGGATGAACTCAACCGAGAGAAAGCACGTGCCTTGCTTTTGACTTTTCAAAGAAAAAAGTGGAAGGAATTGAGAAAGAAATTGAAAGAGAAAGAATTGAAGAGAAGTCAAATGAATGAAGCAATAATACAGGATACATTTCCTTATTGACCAGCCGTGTGCACAGTTAATTTTTGAGAAAGCAAGCCACTGTTGCTGCAAGCTCTTAAAAAACAAACTACACCGAGAAGCCCTTTTTCGAGTGCTCGACATTCTGAGGCGAATTTCGTGCAAGCACACAATGAGACCAGATTCAGTGTGCCATGTTGGATCGAACAAAGTGGTATGGCCAGTGGATCGATCAAATCCACGCAAAATGTTCGATCAAGATTTTGAGAATGAGTTACAAATTCCAGAGAAACCCTCACCGTCAACAAGCTGTACAACCGAGAAGAGCCACCGAACTGGAATCATGAGAAAATTCATAAATAAGCAACATCTTGATTCTGAGGACCACTCATCCCAAGCCACTCAGACAGCAGACTCTATCAAAACCCATATCTCTCTCCACTCATGAGTAAAAACTCTTGGGTAAGAACTTTTGAAAAACTAGATATCATTTTGATGCAATGCATTCTGCAAGAGGATTGCAAGGTATAAATTCCAAGCGGCTCTGGGTCTTTGAGCATCAAAATGGTGGAGGAATATCTTTTGAGAAGTTACAGAGATACCAAAGACCAACCAAGGAGTATGCTCAAATTATACCCACTTCGGCCCGAGACCATCACTCACGCACATATGAGTTAGTCCCAAGTGGCAGAAGTTCGAGAAGCCTATTATGAGCATCCCGGGGAATCATTTCAAGCTTACCAAATCAACTCCATTCCAAGCCACACTTTAAAAAGCATTTCTTGGGTCCAAGTTACTAAACTCTAAAAGCACATAGAATTGAGTGGCCAATGCTGTTTACCAAGCAAGCCCGGGCAGCCATGGCTCACAAAAAATTCACCTTCATCAAATGCATGGGACATTCAAAAAAATGAAGGTACAAACAGAGAAGCACAATCATTGCTCTAGCACAGCAGCTCAAGCAGAATTTCGAAGAGAAGAATCTCAAGTATATGGACTCTAAGAATAAAAGTCCAAAGCTGAAACTCCAAATTCAGAAAACAATAGTCGGAGGTAATGTTGTCACAATTACCTACCTAAATTAATAGGCAAATAATTGTATGTTTTACCCGCAAGTGCACGAGGTCAACATAGTAGTATAATGTTCAAGTATGGGGTCATTCCCACGAGGATTGGTAAATTATATTTAGAAGTAATTTCCTATTTAATTAAACATATAAAATTCAATTGTCACGATTGAATTTAATAAAATAAATGAATAACTAAAAATAAAAAGAATTAGGGTTTTGATATCCACCACTAATCATACTAATTAAGAGAATAATATGCCAATGCGTCAATTATATTGGTATAATTAATGTTTGCCAACCTAAGGGCATGGGTGTATACTCCTTAAGCTATTGATCTCCCTAAGCAACGAGTTAGGCATGGGTGTATACTCTAACTCTTTTCTTTCTTAAAGGATTTAACATGGGTGTATACTAAGTTCTTTAAGAAAGCATAATTTCTGTGGAAATCGACAAGCGCATGAGGCCTAGGGCATGGGTGTATACTCTCGGTTCCCCATGTTGATTAACCCAAGAATCCGGCGTGGATATCTTTTGTTACTCTTGTTAAACCCAGGACTCGGTCATCCAAATTGATTTAACTAACTAGTCCATACCACATGCATATGTTGATCAAGCACACACATATGAGGAATTCAAGAAAGCAGGAATTAATCAAGTTAAAGACACCAAAATATAATTGTAGCAAGGGCGCCAATATTGCAATCTTAAAAAGACATGACTAGGGCTTCAATCTAGCCCTAAATAAAATATAAACTACATAATAAAAGATAAAAGGTGGAAGAGAAGAAAACCCAAACTCCTTTTGATCTAGCCTTCAGTTCCTTCCCAAAGCTTGTACCTCTTTTCTCCGCACCTATTCCTAGAGGCTAAGAGATTTATTTATAGGCTTTAGAAGTCCTTGTTGCCCTAGTAAACCTAGGAAATTCATAGGGTTTTACTCCTACTACAAATGGGAGTTGGAGAACCCTAATATGGAAACACTAACAGCCTGGCCACACTCTTGATGTGCTTCCTGCGCACGGGTGCGATCGATCGCAACCCGGTGTGTGCTCGATTGCACGTCTGTGATCGAGCCTCTTCTATTGTGCGCTCGATCGCGCATGGCCGATTCACTGCCTGTCTTCTCTGGTAGTGCACTCAATCGCACTATCAGGGGCTCCAACTTTTCCCAATTTCTCTCTTTGAGCCCAAATCTTTTAGATTTACTTTATTTTCTTCTAAAAGCCGACAAAAGCATGGAAAACATAAAAAGGAACTAAAATAACACAAATTAACAATATTAAGGAATTAACACACATAAGTTTAAGGGCTAAAATATGGATATTTTGGCACCTAACAGGTAATTATTTTGATAATTATATTACTATGTGTTGGTAATACCTATATGAATGCGGGATTCATATTCAAAGTTGCTGGGGGGTGAGATGAGGGAACTAGGGAGTAAACCCTCAGCAAAAAAAAAAAATCTCCCATCTCGGGAACTAGGGGTGAGAATGTCTCAATTTTTATCCTCGGGTCTCGGATTCAACCCTCGGATATTGAAGATGACTGTTTTCTATTCTCGGGTCGGTTTTACCCTCGAGTCAAAGAAGGTGATTTCTTGGTTTTTAAACCAAGTCTTGAAGAAAGGGTCTCAGTTTTTGCCCTCGGGTTCCGGTTTTCGCCCTCAGGTCTCAATTTTTATCCTCGGGTCTCTGGTGGAATTTGGGGGGAAACTGTTGTACCTCTAAAATACGGGTCAAATATCCTATTCATAACAGTCAAGCACATTAATGACTGGAGGCGCATATCTCGTTCGTAACCACCAAATTAATGACCAAGATCACGTTGATTGCAATGGCGGTTTCACATTGGCCATAATGGTCAGGAGACAGGGTTATTAATTCACCCATCAATCACTCTTAAATCCCATTTTCCTTACCTAGTTACCATTCTCATCATCAGGCAACCTACAATATATATAGGCACATGCTATGGAGCCTAAGATATGCCATACATCCACATTCTTGAGAATATCAAACTCTGAAATAAGCTAACTTATGCATCAGAGTAAGACTCGCTGGCACCCCACCGGCGAGTTCTCCTGATGGGCTATTATTTTGTAGGAATTAAAGAAGCATTAAGACCATCGAAATTGAAGATGAAGGATGCAAAGAACACAAAGAACATGCGGATCTCATCAATTGAAGACTGTTGGACCAAAAAATGTATCAACAAACTTATTATCTAATGGTATTATGGTAATGCTCAAATGCCTAAGTCCTAAATTCCTATTGATTTAATGGTCATACACTCATATTTAAATTATATGATCATATTATCTCACAAATTACAATTCATTTTAAAGTAATAAAACTATCTTAGATCTAAGAGTCTAAGATAATGCGATATATGTTTTCTAAGCGTAAATTATCTAATAAATAATAATGCTTTGATTCAATTGAGGTTATAAGTAACACATTGGTTAATTCTGTTGAAACACAGTTTTCTGAGGATGGACGTGGCACAATCTCCAGGAGGTATCGCGATGTTCGAGGATGCCTCGGGCCTTCACACAAGAACAAACAATAGGATTAGAGTCTCATGTGGTCTCCCGGCGGGGATACTCTAATGCCTAAGTCAGTGATTTGAGAGAGAAAAGATGTAAGCAACAATAAGGCCGAGATAGCAAGAGTTACGATTACCTTAGCATTGATAGGTGACTTGTATTTATAGGCACGAAAGGAGTTTGGTTTCCTGCACGTCTCGGATCCCCATTCCTTGATATCTGCATGCGGTATTTGAGAGATGTGGGATTTGTTAGCCGTTCCGTGATCTCAGTAACCTAAGATCATGGGATAAGTGATACAGCTTCCGTGTGACATTGGGTTAGGATGTCCAAGTAGTACTCCGTCTCATGTACACAGCTCAGATGTTGACAACTGTTATGCATCCTAACTGATATAGATGACCTATCCCATTTATATCGGGATAGTTGATATATTGATAACGAGTATATGATCTTATCAAATCTAGGATAAGATCATTTGATTTAATATAATATAAATACGTCTCCATGGTAAAATGACCGACTTGTCTTTCGGCCCTTGACTATTTCGGCCCATGAGTTGAGTCTCGGACTGGGCATCCGAGACCTCATCGGGCTAAGCCGTCCAAGGCCTTGGCAGGTCTGCATACTAGCAGAGTCCTGGGTCCACGGCCCGTTGGGCCTTATGAAACTGATCCATGACCCAACAGTTACCCTCCAATTTCCTAGTGTAGATGACAATGAAAATTTTTGTGTTCTTTAAGAATGGATCAGTCTTTCGATGTCTGATTCCTGGAAGCAACATGTCCGAGGCTTTCGTTATGGAAACTTGAATTGTTGACTTCAAGTTTTGGCGGGATTCTTTCCCTTTGATTCTTGCCGAGACGATCAATTTAACTGAGGATCAGTCGGTTCACATGCCTGTCGATGTGAATGGCTAAGTACGCATCCACGTGTCAACATCGGCATGGTTGTACTTTTGGCTACCACGCGTCATCATTGGCAGGTGATAGGACGCATCTGCTGCGACACTTAATGCGAGTGTTTCTGAGGCGTCATCTAGGGTTTCAAGCGCCGATGCCTCTTCACCTTCTCAGACCCCTTCATCTTCTTGGACACACTATAAAACGGGGTTTGTTCTCTCCTTTTTCATTTTCTACTTTGTCTGGTTTCCTGAAACGCCATTGTTGCTTGCAAAAGCTCTGCAATCTCTCTAACCCCCCAATTGGCTTGCTTTCATTCTAATTTCTTTCCTCAATATTACTTTATGAGAGTAATGTTCTTTAGGGTTTCGGTCAATCAAACCCTTCGTCTTCGTGTGAGGAATTCATTCATCCTGACAGTCCAATACTCAAATATTTGGATTTGTTGCTGCCGTTTATTGAACCTGTAGTTGATCACCTTCGTCTGTTTGTTACCCATTTGTTGATTCACAACCTTCATCCTCGTATTCCTCGGTCATTATATCCTAAATTTCTATTTCTCATGGGTGATGGAGGAGGTTCGGACTCGGACAATGAAGGTTCTTATACCGCCATGTGGAAGGCCGCCTTGTCATCAAAGGATGACAGGCGAGTCAAGCTGGATTGCTATTTACCGAAAACGGTAAAACTTTGGTTTGACAACGAACATAAAGGTGCCATAGTGACCTCTGAGGAGCACGAAGTCTACTTGCAAGAGGAGATGTTCCGTGTAGGCCTCAGGCTACCATTCTAGAGGCTCATTCAGGATTTAATGTGCTGTTTAAATGTGGCTCCTCATCAGATTGTCCCCAATGCTTGGAGGATTTTCTTCGGCTTCGTAGTTCTGTGGCCGACAGCTTTAGGGGAAGAGAATTTCCTAACTGCCAAGGAGTTCTTGTCAGTGTACAGGTTCATGAGGAGCCCTAACACTGACTCACTTTACAATTTCCAAGCCCGACGAGGAAAATTGTAAAGTTTGAGAAAACTTTCACTATAAACCAAGCATGGAAGAAGAAATTCTTCTTTGCTCGGGGACAATGGGAGTTTACATCTTCGGAGAAGGTGGGAGGTCTGACAGTTCCTTGGGAAACCAGCATTCCAGTGGAAGATGCTGGTCTCGAGCCGGTGTTGTCTTTAGAGGAGCACGCTCGAGTGAACAAGGTCATGAATTGGGTTCAAAATCATGAGGGTGCCACTTTGTTCAAGACTTTGGTCATTACGGCCAAGTTGAACCATTATCTATACTCTCCTGGGGTCAGTCTTCATAGACAGAAGAGACTGAGAGATGTGGCACCTGAGGTCACGCAGAAACAGACTACCACGAAAGGTATGGCATCCGAGGCCGCAAAGAGGCCAATTCTTGCTACGGAGGGTGCGGCGCCCGAGGCTGTGAAGAGACCTTGTTTGGATGAGGTTCAGTCCGTAGTGAAGCCGACTAAGAGGGATGCGAAGAGGATGCCTATGAAGTAGAAGAGAAGCATCTAGCAGGTGAACCCTTGAAAACTCCTACCTTGAGGCTCGTTGATAAGCCTGCGGAAGTTGAGCAACCAATGCTCAAGAAAGCCAAGGTGGCCAAACCGACAGGGCTTCAAGATCCAGTTGAGGCGGGTAAACAAAAGGTTGCCCAACTCCTTGCTGCCCGAAGGAAGGGGGGCCCGAAGCCTGTTATTCATCCGGCTAGCACGTATCACTGGCCTATCTCTCCTGATGCATTTTCGGCGGTCCCCTTAGCTGAGCCCATTGATATCCTGACTCTTGTAATTGTTGTGGAGTCTGTTACTCCAATCCACTCAGGTCCAAACCTTAGGCGTATCTTGGAGGAAGTTGAGATGGAGATGTTCTCGGACTCTTCGGTAGGGAATGAGGACTAGAGGCCCGAGCCTGCAGCTGCTGAAATAGGGGCGGTTGATGTTGTGGCTCCTGTGGTCACATCGGTGAGACCCTCAGTTGCTGAGGTACAGGCACATGATCAGGTGCAGGCCAATGCTGGCTCACAGGTGCTTGGTGCGAATGGTTCTCAGGCTATGACTGCTCCTGATGCTCGGGAATATGAAGCTCAAGGTGACACCGTTTCAAGCAATTCCAGGGTGCAACCCACCGACGTTGAATGGCCGATTGGCTATCCCCTTACCAGGCTTGGGGGTGACCTCACAGGGAATCCATTCTCTACTTTGGTGGGTCTGATCCTCCATGAATAGCTAACTGGCCAGCGTGATCATATTGCCCAAGGCATGGCAGAGTCCTTCCTCTACTACCAGCTTGTCGTAAGTGTTATTTTCTTTTAACTATTTTGCAGCATTTTGCATATTCTAACTCCTCTCTTTGTTTTAGAGCATGATGAGGTCACTGTTCCTGTACTATGACTTTAGGAAATTCATGCAGAACTTGGTCGAGGAATCTGACTCCTTAAAAGTCAAGTTTGCAAAGTTGGAGCAAAAATTGTTGGAGTATGAGGCTGAGAATGTGAGGCTGAGAATGTGAGGTTGAGGAGAGTTATCTCCTAGTAGGATATGGAGTTGCTGACTATTGGTCAACAGCAATCTTTGATCCAGACTGAAGCTACCAAGGCAGAAGCTAGTCGGTCTACAGCAGATAAGAAGCTCTTAGATCTGTCCGCCGAGCTGGAGACTCTTCGGGCTGAGAATGGTCGGCTCCAAGAGGAAAACTCCATAATAAAGGAGGACCAGAACCAGCTTGAAGAGAGGCTCGCTGAGGTTCTGAGACAATCCAGAGAAGCTCAGGCTGAGATGGATGTCCAGAGGGCGGTGGCCGAGGAGGCCTGCTCAACTCGGGTGGTGGCTGAGGAGAGGAGGAAGTTTTACAAATAGAAACTCAAGAAGGCCAAGCCTCAGCTGCAGGAAGCTGATGACCGAGCCCGCAAGTACGGAAAGTAGTTGTCTTCTGCCTCCTGGACACACGACAATGCTTGGTTGGATGGGATCTCAGTTGGCTTCGAAACCTTCCTATCTTAGGCCAAAGATCCCTCATGTCCTGTGAACCTTAACACAGTGGAGGCCGATGAGCTTCCTTTTACTTATGAGAGGCCCTATACTAGATTATCTCTCTCGGGTAGGATTAAATGCCTGATGCCAAAGGGATCTTTGAGTTTGGCTATACACCAGAAGATGAAAATAAGCCCTCAGGCAGTGATGAAGCCGCGAAGCCCCATGGTCCTACTAATGTACCTATTACTGCTGAGGCCCCTGAGTTTGTTGACCCAAAGGGGAATTAACTGTAAAATTAATTAGTTGTACATTTTGTAGATATTAATGAAAGATTTTGTTTCTTCATTTACTCTTTTACTTATACAACCTTACTCTCATATGCAATTAGAAGACAACTAAAAAACGGTAATCAGTTTTAAACCAAGTTTAGGTTTCTGATGTTTACTTTGTAACCATCTTTTAAGGCAACTCAAAGTTGAGAAGATCATTGGTTTCTTTAACTACCTTTGGAATACCTGTTCGAGGGTTTAGTTAAGAAGATTAGTTCTTTCCTCTAACTCCCTTCGGAATACCTGTCTGAGGGGTTAGTTGAGGATTAGTGGTTTTCCTCTAACTTCCTTCGGAATACCTATCCGAGGGTTTAGTTGAGAGGTTGAGTTGTAGTCTCTTTGACTGTGTTTCCTCTAACTACCTTCGGAATACCTATCTGAGGGTTTAGTTGAGAGGATGAGTTATAGTCTCTTCGACTGTGGTTCCTCTAACTACCTTTGGAATACCTATCTGAGGGTTTAGTTGAGAGGATGAATTATAGTCTCTTCGACTGTGGTTCCTCTAACTACCTTCAAAATACCTATTCGAGGGTTTAGTTGAGAGGATGAGTTATAGTCTCTTCGACTGTGGTTCCTCTAACTACCTTCGGAATACTTGTCTGAGGGTTTAGTTGAGAGGATGAGTTATAGTCTCTTCGACTGTGGTGCAACTTTGAATGTCATTGTAACTTCATGAGATTTTTATTTGATGAAATAAAACTTATAAAACAAAAAACAAAAACAAATCTCCTTTACGAAACTACAACAACTTAGACAAAATACTTTTTCAGATGCTCGGCGTTCGATGGCCTGGGAAGTGGCTTTCCTTTGATGTCCTCGAGGTAGTATGCTCCCACTCTTTGGCAATCGGTCACCTTGTAAGGTCCTTCCCAATTGAGAGCTAACTTGCCCTCAATTGGATCTTTGGTGGCGACGGTAACTTTTCGCAATACCAAATCTCCAACTTTGAAGCTTCGACGCATGACCTTCCTGTTGAAATACCGAGCTACTCTTTCTTGGTATGCTGACATTTATACTTGGGCTTGGTCTCGTTTCTCCTATAGCAAATCCAGATGTAGCTGTAAGCCTTCATCATTTATTTCAGGCCGAAAGGTCTCTACTCAGAAACTGCCAGAGCCCACTTATGTAAGAATAACTGCCTCAGTTCCGAAAGCCAAGGCATAAGGAATCTCCTCGGTCGGAGTTCTTCTTGTGGTTCAATAAGCCCACAGCACCTCCGGAAGATCTTTAGCCCAATCTCCCTTTCGATTACCAAGTTTCTTCTTCAAAAGTTTGAAGATTGTCTTGTTGGTGATTTCTACTTGCCAGTTAGCCTGGGAGTGCCCAGGGGACGAGAAGTAGTTCCTTATATGGAGTTTAACACACCATATTCTGAATGAATTGTAGTCGGATTGCCTTCCATTGTCTGTAACGAATGCATGTGGAATGCCATAGCGGCAGATGACATTCTTTGATAAGAATTTCTTTATGCTCTTAGCTGTTACATTCACTAGGGCCTCCACTTCTACCCACTTCGTGAAATAATCCATAGCTACTACCGCAAACCGAACACCCCTTTTCCTTGAGGTAATGTTCTCACTATATCTACCCCCCATTGCGAGAAGGGCCATGGTGAGAAGGCTGACCTTAACTCCTCCGGGGGTTGCTTGGTAATGTTAGTGAAACGTTGGCATTTGTCACAATTTTTGACCATTTCCACCGAGTCCCGGGTGATGTTAGGCCAATAAAAGCCTGCTCGAACTACCTTATGTGCCACCATCCTTGCGCCTGAATGACTCCCAAAAATACCTTCGTGAATCTCATGAAGGATATAATTACCTTCTTCTTTGGGGACACACTTCATAAGTGGTAACATGAAACCTCGTTTGTATAAGGTTCCATTTACCATGGTAAATCTGACAGATTTTTTCCTTAGCTAGATAGCCGACTTCTTTCCTGATGGGAGGATTCCTCTCTCCAGATAGTCCACCACTTCCTTCTGCCAATCTGGTACTGCCTCTGCCGTCGAGACCGAGACCACCTCGGTTATGGTAGGTTGGGATAGAGTTTGGACTATTTCTTTAAATTCTCCCACAGATTCCTCTATCGATGCTATCTGAGCAAGATGGTCCGCTCTTTCATTTTCTTCTCTTCGGATTTTTACAATGCAGAACTTCTTGAAAGAACTCTGCAAGTCTTGTACTTTTGACAAGTACAGCTTCATCTTGTCCCCTTTGGCTTCAAATTCTCCTTGGATATGTCCAAGAATTACTTGAAAGTCGCTTCGTAGCTCAATGAACTCGGCTCTCATCTCTCGGGCCAAGCTGAGTCCAGCTACAAATGCCCTGCCTCGTATTCGGCTTCATTGTTGGTAGTTCTAAGCTCCAACCTTATGGAACTGCGCAGCTCTTCACCTTTTGAGGTGATTAGTATCACCCGAGCTCCACCATGCCTTCTTGTGGATGACTCATCCATAAAAACTACCCAAGTTTTGTCCCTTGGCCATTATTCTACATCTGGCAGATTAGTAAATTCTGCCAGAAAGTCTGCCAATGCCTGACCCTTAATGAAGTTCTGATGGAGAAATTCAATATCAAACTCTCCAAGTTCAACTGCCTAGTTAACTAGTCTTACGGATAAGTCTAGCTTGTGAAGCACCTTTTTAAGAGGGTATTCGGTGAGAACCCTTATTGTGTGAGCTTGGAAGGAGGGCCGGAGTTTCCTTGACACTATGGTAAGAGCGAAGGCAAGCTTTTCCATTTGGGGGTATCTCTCCTAGGCCCCTTTCAACGCTCGGCTGATAAAGTATACAGGCTTCTGCATCCCCTTCTCTTCTCGTATAAGGGTTGCACTTACTACAGTTGGAGAGACAGCTAAGTACAAATAGAACACTTCTCTAGGGACTGTTCGACTCAGCAAAGGTGGGTTGACAAAATACTTCTTTAGTTCCCCAAAAGCTTCTTCACATTTCTCAGACCATTCAAAGGCCTTTCTCAAGATTTGAACAACGGTAGACACTTGTCAATTGACCATGAAATGAATCGGTTAAATGCTACTATTCTACTTGTTAATTGTTGGAGCTGCTTCGTATTCTTTGGGGACTGCATATCCAAACTGCCTAGATTTTTTCTGGATTAGCTTCAATTCCTCGGTTCAACACCATATAGCCGAGGAACTTTCCAGAAGACACCCTAAATGCACACTTCGCCGGATTCAGGTTCATTCCGTATCTCTTCAACGTTTCGAACGTCTCCAGTAGGTCAGTCGTGTGGTTCTATGGTAACACGCTTTTGACTAGCATGTCATCCACGTAAACTTCCATGTTCTGCCCTATTTGCTCTCGGAACATCTTCTTTACTAGTCTCTGGTATGTTGCCCTTACATTTTTCAGTCCGAAGGGCATGACCTTATAACAATATAGGCCTCGGTCTGTAATAAACACAATTTTTTCTCTATCTTCTCAATGCATTGTTAAGTGCTAAAATATTCATATTTTTAGCCCTTAACTTACATGTGTTAATCCTTTAGTTTTAGTTAATTTATGTCATTTTAGCTCTTTTATGTGTTTTCCTTGTTTTTGTATGTCATTGGAAGAAAAAGAAACAATCTCAGAAGTTTTGGACTTAAAAGAACTATTTTGGGAATATTGAAGACTCTGGTAGTGCGATCAATCACAGGGAAGCTGCGATCGAGCTCACTACAGGCAAGGACCACAAGCGCAAGGCACCTGCAATCGAGCGCCCAGCACAAAGAGGCTGCGATCGAGCGCACCCATGCATGATGGCCAAGTCAGCTGCCAGCCTTGTTACGAAAAGTGCAAATTCTAGGGTTTTGTATCTTAGTGCGAACTAGGGCTCAAACCCTACGATTTTCAACAATCCTCGTGGGATTGACCACGTACTTGCACCCTATACTACTATGTTGACCTCGTGCACTTGCAGGTAAAACATACAATTATTTGCCTATTAATTTAGGTAGATATTTGTTACAACATGCATGTAGATCTGGTTGTAATTGGAAAAGGCATCCATAAAGCTGAACAAACCGTATCCAGATGTTGAGTCAACCAATGCATCAATGCGGGGCAGAGGAAAGCTATCTTTCGGACAAACTTTGTTAAGGTCAGGGAAGTCTACACACATTCTCCACTTCCCTTTGGATTTCTTGACCAATACTACATTGGCTAACCAATCGGGATAGTGCACTTCTTCAATAAATTGAGCTTTAAGCTGCTTCTCCACTTCTTCGGCTATCGCCATATTTCATTCAGGAGCAAATTTTCTTCTCTTTTGCTTCATCGGTTTCATATTCGGATCCACATTGAGTTGGTGAAATATGTCTTTAGGGCTAATGCTTGCCATGTCTTCATGCGTCCAAGCAAATACTCCCTGGTTGACTTTTAGAAAAGTGACGAGGCCTTCTTGGACCTCTGAGGAGAGTTGAGATCCAATCTTTACGACTTTGCCGTTTGCTATCGCCACATCTTCTAGCTCCTCGGGAGGTTCGCCTTTCGGTTCGCCTTCCCTTCTGCTTCCCATGGTGCTAATCGTTAAAGGGGTGGCTTCCGAAGGCTTCTTCAGGGAAGTGATCTAACACTTCCTTGTTGTATTCTGGTCACCCTTGACCTCTCCGACTCCTTTTTCAGTAGGGAACTTCATATTTAGGTGGTAGGTTGAAGTTACAGCTTTCAACTTATTCAAGGCTGGCTAACCGATTATTACTTTGTAAGCAGATGGTCGGTCGACCACCAAGAAATCTACCATGATAGTTGACTGCCTGGGGGTTGTTCTTGCTGTGACAGGGAGTGAGATAATCCCAATAGGTTGGACTTATTCTCCCACAAATCCGACTAAGGGAGAACCGAATGGCTTGATCTTGCTGCGATCAATGCCCATTTGTTTGGAAATTGGACAATAAAGGATGTCAGTCGAGCTTCCATTGTCCACTGTCACCATTACCATCAATGCGTTGTCATGGGGCATCATTATTCCCTTCACATCTTCTTCAGAGAACGATAAGACCATGGACTCTCGCTTTAAGGCCTTGGCAAGCCTTTCAAGAAAAAGAACCTCTTTTGACTATAGCCTTCTGGCATGGGCTTTTCTAGCCGAGTTAAACTCTCCTCCACCCGCTATTCCTCTCGAGATGGTAAGAATCTCTCCCAGTATATCATGATTTCGAGGTGGAGGATGCGCATCCCGATCATTCCTCAGTTTAGCCTGTTGATTATGCATCGGGTCAGCGTACCAATCATCTCTCGGGTCGTTATCATGCCTTTGCCTCTGGTCTCGGCCCCCGATAGCTTCTCGGTTTCCCTCCAGCAATAGGGGTTTCTGTGGATGCCTTCCTCTAGCCCTCTCGCCTGCCAGAAACCTCACCAATTTACCATTCTTAATGAAGGATTCTATCTCCTGACGCAGAGATACACACTCCTCGGTCAGGTGGCCAACTTCATTATGATAATGGCAAAACTTGGTTTGGTCTCACATCAACACAGGACCCTTTAGTCTTGTTGGCCATCTAAAGTTGGGGTCTCTTCTAATCTCCATCAACACCTTGGTCATACTGGTGTTCAATGGGGTGAACTTGTTGAACTTTCGCAAATAATTGTTCTTTGGTTTGAGGGTTTTCTTGTCCTGCTGCTTCGGGTTTTTCTCCTGCTTTTTCCCAGAGCTTACTGGTGCTGCCATTGCACTATCCCCCTCTTGCTGAGTCACCTTCTATTGGGACTTCATCAGAGCCGCAACAGTCTCCTCTTGATTGATGTACTATTCTGCTTTGTTCAAAAACTGACGAAGAGTCACCATTGTAGACTTCTTTGCTAGCTCGGCCATCAGTGGCCCTTCGGCTTTTACCCTATGAATTAGAGCGTCGAGTACCGTTTACTCACTTGGAGTCTCTACTGTCAACTTCTCCTTATTAAACCTGAGTATGAAGTCTTTTAGAGACTCATCCTTCCTTGAACCAGAGAAAGCAGATAAGCTAGGCTCTTCTTCCTTTTTTGAGTAGCCAAAAATTGGCTTAAAAAGAGACATCCCAAGGATTTGGAGTTATCCACAGACTTGGCAGGGAGTCTTGAAAGCCACTCTTTCTCTGCTCCTGCCAAAGTTAATGGAAACGCCCTACATGAGATCTCATCTGGGGTACCATGGAGGATGAAGTGTGCTCGAAGGCTTTCCATGTGCTCTGTAGGGTCTCCATTGCCGTCATACTTGTCTATATGAGGCATTTTGAGCTGGTCAGGCAAGGGGAAGTTCATAACCCTATCCATGAAGGGTAGGTTGATGTTCTCCATTAGCTCTTCCGCCATTAACCTGTTCTCCCTGTTAGCCATCTTGTCAGCCATCTCTACATACTTCCTCTTCAGATCTCCCAGCTCAGAACTTACATCGGTCTCGTTATGGCGAGTGTGGGATCTCTCATGATAAGATCGGTCGCGATGAGACCTTCCATGATGTCTCTCACCATGAGACCTCTCACGGTGAGGACTTTCGGGATGAGACCTCGCAGCATGGGACCTCCCGTGATGATCGTTGTTCTCAGCACGGGATTTCTCGTGATGACCCTTCTTCTAGATCGTGGTATGACGACTGCCATGAACCGAACTTGCACTACCTTCATTGACCTGCTTGCCTTGGCGGTTGAGTTCTCGTCTCTCCCTTTCACGCCTTTCTTCACGCTCCTTCTCTCGCCTTTCTTCTTGCTCACGCTCTCTTCGGCCATTGCGGCCTTCAGCAGCCATGAGCTTGGTAGCAAGCTCATCGTTTTGCTTCTTCAATGCGTCCATGGAGGTAGTCATCTGCCTTATGAACTCAGCGAGGTCAAGAGGTGTTGCAACTGCGCCGAGCAACTCGGCTCGGCCTTCTGGCGGAGGATGTGTTGCAAGTGTAGTCACCATTTCGGATTAATGTCAGGAACTGATGAAGATCGAATAAGTTCCCACAGACGGCGCCAAACTGTTGAAGCACAGGTTTCCGAGGATGGACGTTGCACAATCTCCGGGAGATATCACAATGTATGAGGATGCGTCGGGCCTTCACACAAGAACAAACAATAGGATTAGAGTCCCCGGTGGTCTCCGGGCGGGGGCCTAAGTCAGTGATTTGAGAGAGAAAAGATGTATGCAACAATAAAGCTGAGATAGCAAGAGTTGTAATTACGTTAGCACTGATAGGTAACTTGTATTTATAGGCATGAAAGAAGTTTGGTTTCCCGCACGTCTCGGATCCCTATCCCTTGATATCTGCTGTGTAGGTATTTGAAAGATGTGGGATTTGTTAGCCGTCCGTGATCTCAGTAACCTAAGATCACGAGATAAGTGATACAGCTTTCGTGTGACATTGGGTTAGGATGTCCGAGTAGTACTCGGTCGCATGTACACAGCTCAGGTGTTGACAATTGTTATGCATCCTAATAGATATAGATGGCCCATCCCATTTATATAGGGATAGTTGATATATTGATAACGAGTATATGATCTTATCAAACATAGGATAAGATCATTTGATTTAATATAATATAAATACGTCTCCATGGTAAAATGACTGACTTGTCTTTCGGCCCTTGACTATTTCGGCCCATGAGTTGAGTCTCGGACTGGGCGTTTGAGGCCTCATCGAGCTAAGCCCGTCCGAGGCCTTAGCAGGTCTGCATACTCACGGAGTCCTGGGTCTAAGGCCCATTGGGCCTTATGAAACTGATCCATGACCCAACAAATTCAATTGTGATTATCATTGTACAATGTACATGAATCATATGATTAACTTGTAGACTTATGACTTATGAGTTATGTCATATTATATATGTATTATTTGTTAGTGTATAATCATATGATTTAATGATCAATTCATCATATGATATAATCATATAATTATAGTGATAGTATATAAATTACTAAAATTATAATGATAATACATTAATACTTTAATTGTTGTTATAAGTAACACATTATTTAAATCAATGTCAATTATTTAATTTGATATTATACGAATTACATTATCATTGTACATTAATAATATGATTAACTTGAATAAAGTATTTGAATTGTCATTAAATCATATGATTAAGTATTGATCTTATACATTTAATAATTAAATTGTGATTTAATTATCTAAAAAAAATGTGTGATTATGATCAAGTGATTATGCTATACGTATAAATATCATTATAATTATAAAAATATATTATATAAAAAGGCGATCAGCGGTTAGCGATTACAATTAGTAAACACAATAACGTCTAACTGCTAACCGCTAGGCAGTTATAGCGGTCAGGCGGTTAAGATGGTTTGGCGGTTAAGCGGTTATAGCGGTTGGTGGTTAGCGGTTAGGCGGTTAGCAGTTAAGCGGTTAGCGGTTATAGTGGTTGGCGGTTAGCGGGCGGTTAGAAACGCCCGTATTGACGACCATATTCTCAAAGTACTCTTTCTATGGCTAAGATTATTTCAAGAATAATTAATGGGAATTGATGTGGTAATTTTGTGTCCAAAAATATCAATAATAAAAATAACCACTCGCAATAGGACGAATCTTTGTAGGATAGGGCTATATAGAGGGTGTCGAACCTTAAGGACTGTAGGAGTGTTGTTATCAAGTTTGTCAACATTAAATATAACTTAATTAAAAGAGATTTGGATTTGTTTTGATTAAAGCTAAACGGATAAAAGTAAAGATAAAAGGTGATGAGATATAAAATAGGGGGTTGATTTCACCACTAACCGCATAACAATGGTCAGTCATAAATTAATAAGGAAAATTCATAATATGCATGATATAGGGCTCATGTCACTCGAGTAATCAAGAAAATACCATCATTTAAGAAATAAGTATAACCCATCTTCGGTTGGCACGAATTGTCAACCTAAATTACACTAAACTAGGGTATAATACAATTCGTCTTCCCTAGGCATGACCTCTCAAATCCTATTGATTATGTGTCAGTTAAAACTATTGTATAACAATCATTCATATAGTCACAGAAAATATGAAGGATTGAGTTCAATCAATATAAAAGGCTTTCTAAGACAAAAGAAGAATTTCATAATAATTTAATATAAACATTAAGATCAATTTTCACAGTTATACAACCATCATCCATATAGAAAATCTCAAATTAAAAATACAATTAAACTATTGTTACTTGGAAAGGGCTACATCAACGCCCTATTACAGAATTTAGCCGCTCATTGGGATGATGGGATGGCCTCTACCATAATCCTCTCCTCTTCAACTTGTCAAACCTCCAAGAAGATTATTTCTGTCTAAAACTAAGCATACCTTGAAGGTTAGAGGTCTATTTATAGGGAGCAAACAAGTCCTAGAAGCCCTAGGAAAACCAGAAAAATCGTAATTCACTCTCCTAGTCAAATTAGGAAGCAATCTTAGTACAAATCAGAATAGGATTCGTCCAGATTTGCATTCTTTTATTGCGGGACAATTTTGGCATAACAAACTTTCGAATTAGGAAAATCCTATTTTAGAATGATTTGTAGTATTTTGAGTTAGCTTTCTACTGCCACTAGAATTACCTCAATCCAATATTTGAATAGACAATTATGGCCAAAATACTGAGACGTGTACAGAATCCAAACTTGAATCCAATCCCATTTTAACTCCAATTAGAGAAATTTCGATTTAATCCTTTCCTTTATTTGATTAAACTTAACCACATCATATAGGTCATCTATTATGATTAGCTAAGCTTAATCATACCTTCTACGTCTTCTCAAAGAGTGTTTTTAAGCCCAAAATCAATTGAATTAATTGCATCTTTATTTAAAACCTGAAAACAATAAAACAACACAAAATCAAGCAAATAACAATGCTAAGAAATTAACATATGCGACTTAAGGGGCTTGAATGTGCAACATTCGGCGCTTATCATACCCCCAAACTTACATATTGCTAGTCCCTTAGCAATACAAAACAAAAAATAAATTGAAAATAAAAAAAAAAATAAAAAGATAAATTCATTTTTCGTGGGATGTACGATTGCATTTAGCGTATGCAACAAGCCTTTTAAACCACTAGGCATTCCCTAGGGGACGAGTGAAGTCTCGTGAAGGTTTTCCAGGAATAATACCCACAAACATTGTCATGATTATGTCATTCAAAAGAATAAAGTATCACAAAAATAATGGTTTTCATTCATTAGCAAGCTTAAAAGGATAAACTCCATCTTCAAAATGCCAAGAAATCCCAAGTCAAATCACTTACAAATGGCAGATTGAGATATACAAATTTCAATTAGTGCAAAGTGAACTAACACATAATTATGAGGCTTCAAAATAATTCCAATATAAATGAATCAACATCTCAGAATTTATTGGACTTCCTATTAGATGAAACACCCAAGGCATACATTTCTTTTTTTCTTTTTTCTTTCTTTTTCTACAGGCTTTGCAATGCTTAGCTCACTTAAGCTTTCTAATTGACCCATGTATCGAGCGTTAAGCTAATGACTCCCAAACCAAATGGCTTTAGGGCATTAAGTGTAAAGACACCCCTACGGACTTACTAACTCGAGTAAAAAAGGTTATGAAGCTAAGCTAGCCATTTTATTAATCAATCCAAATGAACTAAGCCAACACAAGAACTAACAAACTCCCCCTTTGGCAATTCGGTGACAAAACCAAAATGCCGAGCCAATCCCATCATCTCCCCATATTTACTCCCCCTTTTTGTCACAGAATGACAAAAGGTCTTCATGTTTCCTGAAACACTTCACAAAATACATCAAGGCATATGTGGAACAGGAATACAGAAATAAAACTCATGATCATAGATAACAGAACATGCATGAAGTAATGTAAGATCATGAAGAAACATTAGCAAAAACTCCCCCTCAATGTGTGACTCAATATCAACAAGGGAAAAATGTTTCAAGTAGGAGTATTCATAAAAAGAGTATATCCAATAAAATAATTAAAAATTGCAGATTAGGAGAAACTCTTGTTGAATGTGCCAAAAAAAAAAAAAATACTCAAAGCATGCAAGAGTATCAAAAGATGAATAAACAAAATAATTGGTGCAACTCATGTCATGCCATTATGTACCATCACTATTTATGCTATATGTGTTGTGTGTGATAAGCCACAGTCAAGAGTCAAGCAATGGACAAATATATATTGACAAAGAAGGCACATTAAAACTTCCAAACCATATGAAAGAAAATCATATCTTGTTAGGTTAGAAGTCAAACCTTACTAAAACCTCTCCGTGACAGTCAAACCCAAGAAATCACTATCGAAAGATTATCGAGAGGTTACAAACACTAGGAACACTTACAACCCTTTGCAAGACCTTGGCTCTGTAAAATTGACACACCTACAACTTGTCTCATTGCTCACAATCTTCTTCAATGTGATTCTCCTTTACCGGACCTTTCCGATAGACTTCTCAACTGTAGATTTATCAAAGGAATAACTAAAACTCTAAGAGATTCAATTTAACGCTCACCACATATGATCTATCTTAACACAGCCTTCGACAAACTCTCTGGGGGCGAAAATTCGTGCCTCTCTCTTCTATAATGATGTATATATATTAGTACATCAAACCCTAGACCTGGGCCCACTAAAAACATGTTTTTGGGCATAATAGCTACGGGGTATCCGGATAGGTTAATGGGTTGTCCGGACAGGGCCTTGCGGAGCAAAAATATGCTTGCTGGAAAGCCTGTCCAGACAACCTAGCGCCCTGTCCGGACATGGCCTGCGGTGGGGAGAAAACAACATTTTGGAAATGCTGTCCAGCCTTGATCAACAATTCTGAACAATGGGCATTTGTGGTCCGATTGAGCTGAAATTTTGCAGGGACATTCATGACAAATGAATCTACATTATGAACGGTGGAGATTTGATTTTGAGTATGCTATATTAGTGTTTGAGCCCATGGACAGTAACCTTTGCATTTTGGAATTGAATTAAGCCAACACAAGAACTAACAAACCCAGGACTCGATCATCCAACTTGATTTAATTAACTAATCCATACCACATGCATATAATAGTCAATCACATGCATATGCGGAATTCAAGAAAACAGGCATTAATCAAGTTAAGCATCACAATATGATTATCACAAAGGCACTAATATTGAAATATTAAATAAACATAATTTGGGCTTCAATCTAGCCTATTAAAGTATTAGTTACACAAAATTAAAATAAAGGGAAAAGAAAGAACTGAAAACTGCTCCTAGAAGTAACCTCCAAATTCCCCTCTCCAAAGTTGTCCCAAGATCCCCCCAAATTATGAGGCTTAGAGGTCTATTTATAAGCTTAGGAATACCCTAAAAAACCTAGAAACCCTAGTAAAATCGTAGGGTTTAGTCCTAGTGCAACTAGGACTAGAAAAACCCTAATATGGAAAGCAATATAAGTCTGGCTGCAACTTCTGGAATGCGCATGGGTGTGCTCGATAGCAACCTGCGTGCGCTTAATTGCACGGCTGCAATCGATCGTGTATCTTCTGCGCTCGGTCCCAGATGCGATCAAGTCTTCTTTTGTGCGCATGAGCACATGCCTTGCTCTTCACGGCTGGACCTCTCTGGAAGTGTGCTCGATCGCAGGTCCCCTACGATCGATCGCACTACCAGAATGCTTTTTCTTGCTTCAAATCTTCTAGCTTTTTCTCAATTTTGTCCTTTAAGCCCGATACTTCTAGGAATGCTTTCTTTTCTTCCAAAAACCTATAAAACAAAGAAAATACAAAAATGAAATAAAATAGCATAAACTAACAAAACTAAGGAATTAACAAATATAAGTTAAGGGCCCAAATATGAATATTTTAGCACTTATCACTGCTTTTGGAAAACCCCTTGGATAATACCTAAACATACACTACAGCCATTGAACGTTGTGTAAATAGTACCGAATGTAAGCCCCGATAGTACCGGACGTCTACTACATTTCAAAGCAGTTGGTAGCACCCTCTGCTTCTTTCCCCTATAAATACCCACACCCTTCACCCTTTGAACACGCCCATTTATGCCCCCAGGCTCCAGAACTCTGTGTGAGTGTGTTCCTTATGAGTTTTGTGAGTATTTGTGAACAAGGAGAGGAGGTTCTTGGAAGTTACTTCTAGGAGGTAATCATCTACGCTTAACTTTTATTTCTATGTCGTTATGCTCTTTAAACGCTTGTTTAGACTAGTTTAGCTATTATTTCGAGTTTCTAGCTAGGTTATGCTTTAATCATGGCGGGTTAGCGTTTATATTGATTAGATGTGTTTTCGTATGCATGGAGGCTTTATTTTGAGTTAGGAAGCCTTAGAAAGCCTTTTGGTAGCCTTAGAAATCAATTTGGGAGGATAGGAGGACGCATGGACAAAATGAGGTTCTACTTGAAATCTTTGGAGCGAACGTACGATCAGAAGCATTCTAGGGAACACCATTTTAACCAACTGTCCTATAGCTTCCATTTTCTTGTTTTAGGGTTGTTTTAGTGGAATTAGGACTAATAGAAAGTTTTTCATAGATTTGGAGAACCCCGACTGTTTGGAGGATTATTCGGAGAATTTGTACGACCCAGGTGAGTTTTAACTCACATAATGTTCGCTATTATTCCATGACTGCACTACTATTTTGTGTACCAAAACATTCATATTTGCAACTCTCACAATATACACTTGTTGCACACGAGCTCTAGCTTTTTGTGAAAAACGTTGTGCTTAATATGTTAACAAAACTGAGATTTGTAAAAACATGCATGTAAAATACGGAATAGATAAATTGCATCGTATGATATGGTTCACCGGTACGTGCGAGATAATGGCCATGGGCTTACTATATATGTTAACTTTATGGTCAAATGTGTGTGTTATATGGGCATTGGATCCAATGGTTGTTTCGTGACCGGTGCAGCCTTAATGAGATGTCAATACAGGATGGACATCATTAGCGGTGTGGGCCACCTGAGGTCGGACTCGATTGTGCCGCTAGTGTTATATACAGTAACGTACAATGGTCGGGGCACCAGCATTGTATTACAGGTCCCTCAGGACAGCGCCAACCCTGCTGAAAAATGGTAATATCTCATGTAGCCCATACTGTTGAATTGTGACTGTGATTCTATATCATATATCTATATCACACTTATGAAAATTTGTCATGATGGAACTGTTGCTTACTTCATAACAAAATAGAGTTCATTACAAAAACTGGCATGGGTATTATATGCGTTAACATTCACTAAGTCTTTAGACTTACCCCGTTATTTTATGTTTTTCCCTTTCATTACGAATAGTTGTGCAACTTAGCTAGCCTAGACGAGGATGCCTTCGGATTAGACATGGGTGATTGTGCAGGACCTGATTCAAGTCATTTTTTGAGGACAATGACTTAGTCTGGTTGAAGTCCATGTGGGATGACAGAGGAACCACCCGTGCTGACATGATTGAGATTCTTATCTCATTAGCATTACTTAAGCTTAGGATTTGATCTATTGATCTTTTTAAGACAATTATGTTATGGGTTGTAATCTCTTATTTTGTTGTGGGTCTGATGACCAATACATTTGGAGACTACTTTTATATTATGAGGTATTATGTTTACTCTAGTGTATAAATGTGTGGTTGTTTATTAATTGTCTCTATTCCTATAGTTTAGAAAGTCTTCCGCTGAGGTCTCTTGCTTATGAGAGGTTGAAATCCCTAAGTTTTGTCCTATGAGGGATAAGGTTGGGAGGCGAACCATAGGTTCAAATACTAGTTAATTGATTTGCCCTTCGGGGTCGTTAAACTTAGGTTGTTGGCTGTAGTGGTTGGTAGAGGCATGTATGGGCTGCTTGTTGTTGTGAGTTTTAAAATGATACTCGCAAGTGCACGAGTTGTGTGCAGTACAGTTTATGCAAGTGCGAGGTTGATCCACAGGGAATTGCGTCGTGAAATTTAATCTCTATCTAAATCAACTCTATTTTAATCTAGTATCGAATTTTGTGTAATTTTGTCATGCAAAACATAAGCTAAATAAACCTGAATCAATACCAGTAGATTCAATCATGATTCTAGAAAAAACTTCCATAGCAAGAACAAACAAATAAGGAGACAAAGGGTCTCCCTCCCGTAAACATTTTTTTCCTTCAAAATATCCAACCAAAGTGCCATTCAAACAAATAGAGAACCTAGGAGAAGTGGTACACTCTTTGATCCAACTTAGAACCTTCTCAGGAAAAACCAAAACAATGAAGACTTTTTGCACAAAGGTTACTCATGGATGTTGTAGATACGTAACATAAACTTAGGCATATGATTTGCGTATTAACAAACGAGTGGTGTGAGGGAGAATGTGAAAATGCGTTGTAGTTACATGGGCCAAAAAGGAGAGGAATTTGGCGGAGTCTCACCACCAAATGAAGAGAGAAGAGAAAAAAGAGTGGCAAATAAGATAGTGACATGGAGATTTATGTGGTTTAGTCTATGAAATATGTCCATAGGATAAAGCTTTAAGGCTGCATTAAGTTCTTATTTCATTTAGTAATGTTTACAATATAACATGCTCCTATTTATAAGAGACTCAGTGATATTATGCAATTGTAAGTCAGTAATTGTTTTCATTTGTGACTATTATTCTTGAACTTCATGATATACTCTAACATTCTCCCTCAAATTCAAAGTGGAAACTTGAGTTTGTTATTTGGTCAGTGAAGGAGGCCGAGATGGTGGCTAGAAACTCGTTGGAGTTGGTGACAACCAGAGGAGGTGAGTGGAGTTGATAGAACCGAAATTGAAACATCGGCTGCTCTTGAGCTTGAACTTCGGCAACTTTTGACCAACATGCGCCAACTATGGGCCTTAAATGAGTTACATGGGCCAAACGAATCCCTCTTTTGACTTTTTTTTTTTTTTATTTCATAATATATGACTCATTTCTTTTCTTTTCAATTTATTTTAATTTTAATTTTTTATTTTATTTTATTTTGTGCTAGGTGACAAATTAAGGAGCAAAACAAAAGCCTTGCTTTTGTTCTTTCTAGCAATAAACCACAAAAATATCAACAATTAATAGAGAAAGACGAACCGTGGGTTTGCTCTGGTGGAGCTACGTAGGTTCTGCCGTAGACCAAATCAATCCGGCTCCTCTTTGAGACTTGAAAGCTATGTTTGGCAAGGGAAAGCCCCGCACTGTAGCTGGAACGGCACTGTTCCAGCTACAGTGCAATCTGACATTAACAGTATTAAATTTGACTTTGTAATTTTTTTAAAAAAAAAACAAAGTATTAAAATTGCTGCTGCACGCTTCACGTGATTTTTTTTTTTTTAACTTTTTTTTTTTCAAAGCAAAATATTAAAAAAAAAAAAAAAGGAGGAGAACGATGGGGTGGTTCCAGCCACCCTTGCCAAAATCGGTGGCGGACCCCCATTTTGGCTAAGGGGTGGCTGGAGCCACCTCAGCTGATCCGGGGTGGTTCGACCACCCCATGGCCAAGGGTGGTCCGCCACCCTTGGCCAAAAAAAAAAAAGGAACAGGTGCATTTGGGGTGGCGGACCACCCCAAAGGGCTGGGGTAGTTTCGCCACCCCATACGGCCGGTGTGGGGTGGCGAAACCACCTCCCCTTGGGGTGGTCCGCCACCCTGGCCATGGGGTGGTCGAACCACCCCTAGATCGGCCTGGGGGTGGCTGGAGCCACCCCCTTGGCCAAAAATGGGGTGGTCCGGCCACCCCATTTTGGCCAAGGGGTGGCTGGAACCACCCCATCGTTCTCCTCCCTTTCTTCTTTTTTTTTTTTTTTTTTTTTTTTTAATATTTTGCTTTGAAAAAAAAATTCACGTGAAGCGCAGCAGACAATTTTAATACTTTGTTTTTAAAAAAATTAAAAAAAAATATATATATATATATATATATATATATATATATATATTACAAAGTCAAATTTAATACTGTTCATGTCGATTGATCAGAGTGGAACAAAGGCTGTTCAACTACAATGGGGGCTTTCCCTTGCCAAACATAGCTGAATAGTTGTAAGTCAACAACTGAGACATTGGGCGTGGCCACACGAAGAGAACATTGGGCGTGGGCACATGAAGAGCAATGTCATTCAGCTTCCCTTTGGGACTTACCCGAAAAATTATGATCAAAATAAAAATTGAAGGAGAATAAAAATTTGAAATCTATAGGATTGAAACTGGCGTTAGTTTATAGCTCTGATACATAAAAAAAAAAAATTCATAATACGAAAATAATTAAGCAGAAATAATAAGAAAGTGACAGAGATATATCCATAATATACTCTAATAATTTGTTCATTTACACCATCACTATTGGCGTGCAAAACTATATTCAAATAGACTCATTAGCAAAAACCCTATCCCTAATTTAACTAACTTTGGACTACACTTATTATCTAAATTATAAAAGGAAAATGATAATGGCACAACTTAAACCAACTTTGGACCAATTTTTCTCTTAAGTTAAAAAAAAAAAAAAAAAAAAAAAAAAAAAAAACCCTACCTTTGGAGAAGAGAGAGAGCCTTAAACTAGAGAGAAAAAAATTTGGTCTAGAAGTTTGGTCAAAGTTGGGTTTAAGTTGTAACTGTATCACACTTCATTACTAAATAACATAACTCTTAAAGTTTAAATAAAAACATAGAATTAAATACTAATAATCTCATAAATTCAGGTTTACATCGTTATCAAAAGTCAAAATCACACCACGAGTCCATCAAATTAAAACAACTAGGAAATTAAGGGGAAAAAGCCCAAAATCCGCGTATCCATTAGCACATATAATAATCTCTACTTTCTAATGATCCTTTAGTTGGTCAACTAATTAAAATAAATGGGGTAATTACATTTTCTCCTCATCAACTATAACGCATTTTCACTTTCCTCTCATGAACTATCAACTGTACCATTCGACCCCATGAACTACCATTTTCTGCCTAAAATCCCCATTCCGTCAATCAAAGGCACCCTTCCGTCAGTAAAATGCGTTAACTTAGACGGTCAACCTGTTACTTTGCTCAATGAGTTACAATGCATTGTCACTTTGCCCCCATGAACTACAATGCATTGTCACTTTGACAGTCTGAATTAACGCTTTTGACTGACAGAAGAGAGGTTTTGGACACAAAATTGTAGTTCATGGGGTTGGGTGGTATAGTTGGTAATTCATGGGGGGAAAGTAAAAATGTGTTGTAATTGATGAAAGGAAAAAAGTAATTACCCCAAAATAAATTAATGGTTGCAGAGATGCAGCACCAATGATAATATATTGTTTTCTATCAAATTATTACATGTTCTTCACGACAATATCAAATTACGTGTTCCTCACCATAATATTATAGTATTCCCTCCTAGAGTTCTAGAAGCAGTAAATATTACATTATTATATTTCTTAATGATCTTTACTGCTTCTTGAACTCTAATCCGCAAGTAACAACCTTCAATTATAATAACTTGTAAATGGCGATTTTTTTTTCTTAATAATGATTTATTTTTGAGACATGTTAAACAACTATTTTTCAATCATCTTTATACACAAATTTAATAGTTCAATCATTAGATTTGTAGACTCATGTGGACCGTGTAAGAATTCAATATATAATTAAATGCTAATTGACAATAAAATTAGCAGCGGAATAAATAATTATATAAATACTTCTAGCCATGCTTTGCTCAAGCCAATTGAAGAACAGCTTCACAGAAACAAAATCTGAAAAACTAAAAATTATTGAGAGGCTCTTCTGACCTATGCGTACCAATGAGTGCCAATTGATGGAATACACATGCCTTATTTATAGGTAGGTCAGGAACCCTCAATTAGAGTTGTTACCTTAATTATTCCTCCCATCAAGGAATAAAAATTAAATAAATACAGCTAATTGATTCCACAAATGAAATCAGTAATGAAATCAAATACTTGTTCCATAAGAATTAAATCAGCAATTTAAGTCAGAATATTTGATTGAAATCAAATACTTGTTCCACAAGAATTAAATCAGTAATTTAATTCAGAATATTTGATTTCACACAATAAGCTTTAAATTTGAATAAACTACTGAACACCGTATATTTTATAATTACAATAATATATGTGACATAAGGGACATATTTTAAATAGAATTTCTTTCATTCTCCCACTTGGCCCTTATGACACATAAATTCCTTATGGTGTTCGGTTTTATGATATGGCCAATACTCTATTTATTCCAACCATTCATGGAATCCTCCCACTCACTCAAGGAATACTACACATGAATCATGGCGGTAAAACTTTTATATGATAAGCCGTCTCTTCCATGTATCACGATGTGTAATACCTCCCTAAATGAGTACTTTATGGATAATGTACTTTATGAATGAACTTCCTATAAGTCATTCGGGTCCAACTTTAATTTTATCCCCACGGATAAGAATAATATATATGCACACAAAAATCTTTATAACATTACCTTTATGTCTATAGACCAATTAAAGAGAAACTAAGCACAAATGAATTAATGAATATCATATATTCCACATGACTTTATACTTTCTTTATCGGTAAACCTTTAGTCATGGGATCCGCAATCATTAATTCAATACTTATATGCTCAATAGACACTTAATGTCACTTAATGTTCTCTTTCACAGCGATACTTTATGTCAATATACATACTTCTGGTTCTACTCAGTTTATTCTTAGAAAAGATAACTGCAGTAGAATTAACTCAAAAGATCTTTATGGGTATAACTATAAAATCGACAATCTTGAGACCTTTAACAAAAATGTCTCAACCATAATGCCTGTGTAAATAATTCACAGCATGTAATGACTTTTGCTTTCATGGTAAATGTAGCAACTGTAGTCTGCTTACTGCATCTTCAATACATATATACTGAAGTAGATTCTCTACTATCTACACATTTAGCAAAAATCAAACTTGAATAAACACCACCAAATGGTAAGTGTATTTTTAGGTTAAACTGTAGTTCTTGGTTCATTGCATATTCCACAATACTATATTGACCCAATAGTCCAACTGCTATTTCAATGTCAGGTCTAATATAGACCTGTGCATACATATGGAATATTTTTCATCTGCCTTTGTTCCAATACATTTTGTGACATTATCCCCTTTAATAATAGGTGCTACTGAAGATTCATAGTTCTTCATTCTGAATCTCTCACAAAACTTTAGTGAGAGGAACTTTATGTAGCAAACCTAAATTAGTGCTTGCAAGCAAAATATTATCTATATATAGGACTAAAAGAAATGTAACTTTATTCTCACTGACCTTAAGGTATATACAATGATTAACAAGGTTCTCAAGAAAACCATGTGAGGCAATAACCTTGTAAAAAATTATATTCCACTAGTGAGAGGCCTATCTTAGCCCATAAATAGATATCCTTAATTTGCAAGCTTTCTGACTGTCATCAATAAAACCTTCAAGTTGTCTTATGTATACCTCCTCCTTAAGATCCTCATTCCGGAAAATTGTTTTTCACATTCTTTTGATATAGCTCTAAACCAAAATGAGTTACTCATACCATGATAATCAATGCCTTCCTTTTAAGTAAGATCATTGGCTAAAAGTCTAGCTTTATATCGTTCAACATTACCCGGAAGCATCCTTTTAGGTTTTATAAACCCATTTGCAGCCTATGGCTACAACTCCCTTTGGTAAGTCAACAAGATTGCAGACTTGAATTTTAGCCAATGATTTCATCTCCTCTTTCATGGCATTGAAAAACAATGTGAAGTTATCTCCACCCAAAAGGATGTGAAAACAATTTTGGATTGTCCTTAGGTCCGACATAAAAAATCAAACTCCTGGAAGTATACAACATAATCAGTAGGAATTGTTGGTCACCTTATTCTAGAGAATCTTTTTAATCCTACTTCATTTACTTTTGATAAAGTATGAGTAGGTTCATTCTGAACTTGTTCCTTATAAGTTGATTGTTCTGAAACCGATTGTGGTTGAAGATAATCAATTTGATTTTTCTTAAGCACAATCAAACACTCTTCATGTGAAGGAGCTTCAGTCAACTATTGTGCTTCCTCTAATTCAATTCCTTGAGGATTAACACTCCCACTAAGTTTAGCGTCCTCTAGAAATTTTGAATATCTAGACTCAACAATTCTAGGACTAAATGAAGAACAGTAAAGCCTAAACCCCTTGGAGTTTACTGTATAACCTATAAAATTCCACTAGTTGTCCTTGAATCTAATTACCTTAGGTGTGGATTATAAATCCTCACTATAGCAGGACAACCCCATATGTGTAAACAATTTGAACTTGGTTCCATTCATTCCTTAATTTAGGTGTCTTATGGACAACCCTAAATGGAACCCAGTTAAATGTATATACATCGGTTTTCAAGGCTTCACTCCATTAGGAGAATAGAATATTAGTATTACCTTTCATGTCCCCTTTTTCATGTACCTACCATAATAATATCTACCTCTATCAGATCTTACGATCTTGACTTCCTTTTGTTTTGTTTCTCTACTTCTGCGTTATAGGTACTGAAAGCATTTAATGCCTCAACCTTATGATTTAAAAGATAGAAATACATAAACCTTATATGGTTATCACCGAACGAGATAGGATATCTCTAATCATTTAGGCAAGAAGTGTGGAAAAGGTCTACACTTGTACATGATCTCAAGAATCTCAAAAACCCTTTTGTTGGCATATTTAGTGGTATAGTTGGTCTGTTTTTCCTTAATGCAATCCACATAAATACCAAAGATAGTAAACTTCAAGAGTCGTAAAAAACTCTATCATTTATGGACATTTTATTCTTTATAGAGATATATTCCAATCTCCAATGTCATAACATAGAGGATTTTCGCATTCATAAGACTCTACTTTATGTCAACATTTATATGCATAGATTAATTTTTCAAAAATTGGGATCTAGATCAATTAATATTCCACTCAAAATTTTTAATAATGTTCAAACTTGATTTTAACAAACTAAAATAGAAATTAAATTTCTAAAAGAATTGTGGAATATATAAAAACATTATTAAGGTCAAAATGACATAATTGAATTTTAAAAATTAATCTATAGATCCCAACAAATATTATTTAGAAAAACCCTGCATTATGTTGACAACATGGACCACTAAACCAAATTCAATCTACACAATATTTAGGAGAGTCAATAAAAGAGATTCATGACACAGTAGATGTATGAGATTACCTTTATTTCAAGTCATTTATGATACTTTATGCAATCATTCTTTATATGCCCATAATTTTCCTTAGTGTAAGAGAAACAAGTATCTTAATTGCCATAACACTTTGTTGGCACCTTGTTCTCATTCATCAACTATTGGACATGATTGCCTATCAAGATCTTTTCTGTAACATGAGTAACTTCTGGATTCTCATGTCTTAATCTCTCATCTTCTTGAACACACATGATCAGAAGTTTCTTTATTGATCAGTTATCCTTATGTGTGCCACAAGATATTTGAAAATTCCATGTTTAGATAAGAGAATTTAAAATAAAATTGACCACAATGACTCAAAAAAAACTCAACATTTAGGGACTTTATAATGAGCTGTTATGTCCTTCATTTCCATAATGTGCTCACGCACATTTTGAAACTGTAAAAGGTTTGACTTTAAAGCTTTTCTATTAGGGTGCAGGCCAAAGCCTTATTGGAACTCACTACATGTTCCTAAACTGCCTTTCTTTGGCCCTAAAACATTAAGGAATAAAACCCTAATGCTTTCCTTGATATGAGATTTCATGAACATTGAAACTTAAGCGATTTAAATCACTACAATTGTTCATGTTTAATAATCTCATGTGGCGTACTTGATTTCGTCCACACGAAACGCCAATTCAGTCTCCAAATACCCTAAAGTAAAAAGCACATTTTCTTTGTCAAGAAAAATTACTAGTAGGAATTATTGGAACATAAAATACTAATAATTAAAGCAGTAGGAATACATCCAATAACCAAGACAAATAATATGCTTTAATGCTATGAAATAACCTTATTTAAATTAACCAATGTTAATTTAATAGTAAATTTCAACCTACCTGTGGGCAAAGATGCATCACGCATGAAATTTACTCTTTATTAATAAGACTAATAAATTTAGCATTAATAAATAAAATTTTCCGTACCTGTGAGCCTAAGAGAAATTTTATTTTCAATGTTAAATTTACTATTTTATTCTAATTAAGTCATAAAAATAAAAATGTCCCTGTGGGGATTGGCAAATTAAATTTATGAATTAATTACAACACGATGTTAATATTTTTTTATGAAGTTCATATATATAATCTTGATGCAATTATCATTATAAAATTGGGATGCTGTGGCTCTCCCAAAATTATTATGACAATTACGACTTCATTAACATCTAATTTATTTAAATTAACCAATGTTAATTTAATAGACAATTTTAACCTACCTGTGGGCAAAGGTTGCATCACGCATGAAATTTACTCTTTAATAGGACTAATAAATTTAACATTAATAAATAAAATTTTCCGTACTTGTGGGCCTATGAGAAATTTTATTTTTAAAGTTAAATTTATTATCTTATTCTAATTAAGTCATAAAAATAATAACGTCCCTGTGGGGATTAGTAATTAAATTTATGAATTAATTACAATAGGATGTTAATTTTCTTTATGAAGTTCACATATATGGTCTTGATGCAATTATCATTATAAAATAAGGATGTTGTGGCTCTTCCAAAATTATTATGATAATCACGACTTCATTAATATCTAATAACTGTATAAATGCCAAAACTAAAGTTCCCAAGAATAAAAGACAAAACCAACATGTCGTATTTTTCCAAAGTACAACCAGACAGTGTCCCAGGTAAGTGGGGGCGCACAACGGCACACTTAAGTCCCAAGACTTGCCTTGCCAGAGCTTTCCTATTGCAATTTTGGATAGTACCATAAACATTTACTAACATATGTGGCTTAGTTAATTATTCTCAGGTCTAGGCATCAAACGATTTATTTAAACAATATAAATATATAAATAAAAAGAATATATTTAATCTTAAGTCCATGCATTAAAGAAAATTTTAATGCTAAACAATTTAAATGATGACATATATTAAATTGCAACATAAAAGCATATGAAAATGCATGGCCTAATGGTAGAATGTCTTAAGCTCCTTTAACCTTGAGAGCCCAGTTCTAACAGTTCTAATCCCATAGGAACCCAAAACTGGTTTCTCTCCCACACACCCTTTTTTTTTTTAAACTGAATGGGTTATCGGGTTGGGCTTCCTTATTGGGTCAGCCTTTGGTTTCTGTATTGGGTTGGCCCAATTGGGTTAGCCCACTTAATAAACCTTTTTTTAAAAAAAAACTGAATTGGGCTTGGGTAAAACCCATACCCAATGGCCCAAAAACCAGTTGACTTGATTCTTAATGGGTTAGAAACCCTACCCGGATATCATTAAGTTTTGACCCAAAATTAGAACCTCTAGCGCCTCCCCTGTCTTCTTCTTCCTCATGCCTGCCGCCGTCGTTCCTCATGCGTCGGCCACCAAGGGCCGGCGCTCCGGCCAAACGACAGGCAGCCCGTGTAGGGATGCTGCTGTCGTCCTTTATGGGCGACCCCGGCTAAGAGCCGCCGCAAGCAAATAGTGGAGATAGAGTTCCGGCAAAGCCTTATGCGAGCAACGGTGGAGATCGAGCATTCTTTGCCTGAAAGCGGCATCCTTACGAACGCCGAGCCCGAAACGTCTGGCCACCGCCGCAGATCCTCCCGTATCAGCCAGTCGGCTGCCGCCGTTAATCCTTATGGGGGGTTCATGATGGACCGCTCCTCACTGTATGCGGCAAACCGCCATTGACGGCAGAGGGAACGGTGCCCAGTACTCCTTCCACGGCTCAGGTTCACAGTGCTGTGCTTCCTTATGGGTGTGGGTTTTCGTACAGATGGTTCTCTAGCCATAAGGGCAATATGGTCAAGTCCCCAAAAAACAGCAAGAATAGTTAGCTTTTAAGTCCAAATAGAACAGTGTATCCAAATGAACCAAAACTAAACATCCATATACAAGCTTCACGTAAAAACACAAGCTTTATTTTATTTCAACATAAACAAGTATCAACAGGACCGTGCAACAAATAAAAAATATCTTGGGTTTCAGCTTGTTTCAAGCTATTTTTGTTTCAATAATTAATTCAACAAAATGAATATTATTGAAACAAAAATAAAAATTTACAGCAGGTATATCTAAACATTAGACTGAGCAAATATGGCCTAGAGGAGGCTCTGATACCACATGTAAGAATTCAATATATAATTAAATGTTAATTGACAATAAAATTAGCAGCGGAATAAATAATTATATAAATGCCTCTAGTCATGCTTTGCTCAAGCCAATTGAAAAATAGCTTCACAAAAACAAAATCTAGAAAACTAAAAATTATTGAGAGGTTCTTCTGACGTATGCCTACCAGTGAGTGCCAATTAATGAAATACACAGACCTTATTTATAGGTAGGTCAGTAACCCTCAATTAAAGCTGTTACCTTGATTATTCCTCCCATCCATGAATAAAAATTAAATAAATACAGCTAATTGATTCCACAAATGAAATCAGTAATGAAATCAAATACTTGTTCCACAAGAATTATATCAGCAATTTAAGTCAGAATATTTGATTGAAATCAAATACTTGTTCCACAAGAATTAAATCAGTAATTTAATTCAGAATATTTGATTTCACACAATAAGCTTTAAATTGGAATAAACTACTGAACACCGTATATTTTATAATTACAATAATATATGTGACATAAGGGACATACTTTAAATAAAATTTCTTACTGACCGTACATAAATTCAATATTGAATTCTTCCATGTATTCACTAAAGGATATAACAGTAACTTTTATCTTTTCTCTTTATTTTTCATACATATAAAAATTGAAGGATTGTTTTAAAAATTACGAAGATGGAAGAAGAATAAAGAGAAAGTGAATCATTTCTAAAAAAGAAATGTTCCTCTGTCTATAAAGGATATAACAGTAACTTTTGAAACAGGTAATGTAGGGGTAGATTTTCTATTGAAGAATGATGGAGAAGACAGCGAGCAGGTCGAAGATTGTCTGGTCAGCTCCACTAACTCTCTAGAGCTGCATGTCCCTGCCGCTTTAGATGTATAGACAAAAAAAGCCTTTAAATAATTCTACCAACTCTTTACAATTTAGAAGGGGCAAAAAAAGTAATTTACATACTTAAAAACAAAAACACCCAAACAAATTTCTAAACTCTTAACTACGTTCAAATATCTGAGCAAAATATGGTCAAAGAAGTCTACAAGGCTGCGGTAACTTAGGTAAGAATATTTCGAGTTCAATCACCATAGACTATTTTTAACTAAGGCTCCATTTGTTTTGCTTAAAATAATTTTTAGAAAATATTTTTTATATTTTTGGGTGTTTGGTGCGACGTAAAATAATAGTCAATAGAAAATACTTTTGCAGTGAACGAAAATTCTTCTTTAATTTTTGAAAAATGGTTTCCATTTTTGAAAACCATGAACCATTTTCGAGTTTGAGTATCTCATTCTCAAACAGACAAACCCTGCCAAGACCCTGCTGAGACTTGATCGGGACTCGCCTGAGACCCGATCGAACCTGCCTGAAACCCCGTTGGGATTTGCCTGGGGCTCGATTAGACCTACTCGAGACCACGCCGAGAGTTGATCGAGACCTGCTTAGGACCCAACCGGACTTGCTCGGGACTTGTTCGAGACTTCACCGGGACCCTACCAAGATTAGACTGGACCTGCCCGGGACCTCGCCGGGACCCCGCCTGGACTTGACCGGAACTGCATCGAATCTGCCCAGGACCTCGCAGGGACTCAACTAGGACCCCACCAGGCACATCGATGGGACTTGATTGGGACTCACCTGGAACCCGATCAGACCTGCCCAGGACCCCACCGTTACCCGACGTCGGAAAATATTTTTGGCGGAAAACATTTTCCTCGAAAACGATTTTTAATAAAACATTTTTCGGTATTTTGCATGTACGGAAAATCAGTCGGAGCCCCAGTCGGGTCCTCGACGTTGAAAAATGTTTTTAGCATAAAATATTTTCCTAGATAATATTTTCCGGTAGTCGCTATCTACAGAAAATCATATTAAACTCTAAATTACGAAAATGTTTTTGTCGAGTCCTAGGCGGGTCTCGGTGAGGTCCTAGGCTAATTCCAATGGAGTATCTGTAGTGACCCAAATAATTAGAAGGTTAATTTGGGTTTTGGGTCACTAGGAACAGCTACAAGGGCATTTTGGAAATTCGGACTTTCGAACCGGACGTATGCTAGGGTTGCCGGATATACGCTCTTGTATGTAATAGAGGACGTACGCATGGGGACCACTTGACATACACTAACAATAGTACATTGTACTCTGCCAATAGTACATGGACGTACGCTAGGGACCACACGGACGTACACTACTTTGTAATACCCCTTGGATAATACCTGGACGTACGCTATAGTCTTTGGACTGCTGGGTAAACAGTACCGAACATACGCTGCAATAGTACCGGACGTTCGCTACTTTTCAGAGAAGTTGGTAGCACCCTTTGCTATAAAATACCCCTACCCTCCTTACTCTCACAAGCTCATTTACGCCCCTAGGCTCCTAGAACTCTGTGAGAGTTTGTTTTGTGAGATTTTGTGTGTTTTGTGGAGATGAGAGGAGGTTCTTGAAGTTTCGCTTCAAGGAAGTAATATCCGTAAGCCTAGCTCGTTTCTTAACTGTTATGTTGTTTAATTGCTAGCTCAGTTATTGGTTTTTAAGTTTCTAGCTATGTTATGCTTTAATCTTGGCGATTTAGTAGTTTATCTTGATTTAGCGTCTTTTGTATTGCATGGAGGACGGTTATATCCTTTTAGTCGCTTTAGAATCAGTTTGGGAGGATAAGAGGACGGTTGAACCAAATGAAGTTCTATCTGAAACTCTCTGAGTAGACGTACTGCCACGAGACCGGATGTACAAGCTTTTTGGGCAGACATACCACCACGAGCTCGGACATACGATCAAAAGTGTTCTAGGGAACGCCACTTTGGCCAGTCGACTGATAGCCTTTGTTTTCATGTTCTAGGTTCATTTTAGTTGGATTTAGAACTAATGATAGGTATTTTCTCAGTATTTGAGATTATGGAGCCTTAAGGGAATTTTATGGAGGAGCCTTACGACTTGGGTAAGTACAAACTCACATGGATGCTTGTTGTTACTTTTCCTGCATTGCACGCCTATTTTATATATATCAAATTTGCATATTTTGCAACTCTCATGAAATACATTTTAGAACTACTATGAACTCTCTTTTGCAAAAACGTATGTTGATTAATAAGATAATGATGAGATTTGTAAAACTATGCATATAAAAGACAGATAAGATTAAGTGTATCGTATGACATAGTACACCAGTACGTACGAGATAACGGCCATGGGCTTACTATACAGGTTAACTTTATGGTCAAATGTGTGTGTGTGTATGTGGGCTTTGGATCCAATGGTTTCATGATCAAGGCCCAGTCATTCCCTAATGGATGGTCACTATAAGGCAAACATTATTAGTGGTGTGGGCCACCCGAGGTCGGACTCGGTCGTGCCACTAATGTTATGTATAGTAGCGTACAATATTCGAGACACAGATGTTGTATTACAAGTCCCTCGGGATAGTGCTAACCTTGCTAATAAAGGGTAATATCTCGGTTAGACCATACGGTTGAGCTATTACTGTTACCCATAATTATATGCATATATTATATCTATATCACATCCATGATAAACTGTCATCTTATAATGTTACATGTGCTTTATAAAAAACTGAGTTCACCATTTAATGACAGGTATGTCATATGCATTTATACTCACTAAGTCGTCGGACTTATCCTTATATTATTTTCATTTTTTCTCCATATGTATAACTATACGGTTATAGATAGTTTAGCAGAAGTGGATACCGCAAAGCATCTGGTTACCTTGGAGGATTCGACCTGGGAGATGCTTGAGGACTTATTACAAGCTTAGGCGGGTACTCATGGTAACTAGTACTTTTGAATTATGTTGTAGACTTAGAACTTTTATGCATGTCTGCATATAAAGGTATAACATGAATCCCTTGTAAAGATGATAACTTGTATAGTGTGATTTTAGCTACTTTGATGACCTTTGGTAGATGCTCTGGTTGTAACGATTATGTTTACAGAATCTTTTTGTTTCCGCTGTTTATGATCCTCTCTTTTCGAGGAGTAAAGGTCCCTTAGTCTTTTTCGGAGTGGAATAAGGCTGGGAGACGAATCATGAAGTAAATTACCAGTTAATTAATTTCCGGGGCGTTACAGTACCGATAGGGTTTAGGCAAGGTCTGGGCAGGTCCTGGGCAAGTCGTAGTGGGGTCCCTGCAGGACTCGATTAGGACACCTCTAAGACTTGGTCGGGACATTTTTGTAATTTAGAATTTAATATGATTTAATGAAAATATATATAAAATAATTGTGATTTTTCGTATGCACCAAATACCGTAAAATGTTTTCTAAGAAATCATTTTTCAAGAAAATATTTTCTACATAAAATATGTTCCGACGGAAAGCCTTTTACGTCGAAACAAACGGAGCCTAAGTTTATGTTTATTTCAGCGTAAAACGATTTCTGTAAATTTTTTTTTTCATATTTTTCAGTATTTAATGTGACGAAAAATAATAGTTAATAGAAAATGTTTTTAGTTTACCTGAAAAAGTTTATCTAATTTCTATAAAATAGTTCCATTTTTTTAAGCATAAATTATTTTTAGAATTTGAACTTCTCATTATCAAATCACTAGGACTCCATTGGGACATTGCCACAACCCGATTGGGACCTGGTTGTGACACTGTTGAAACCAAATCGAGCCACCACTGGAACTTGCCAAAACCAGTATTTGATGTGACGAAAAATAATAGTTAAAAGAAAATGTTTTTAGTTTACCTGAAAAAGTTTATCTAATCTCTATACAGTAGTTTCATTTTTTAAATCATAAATTATTTTTAGAATTTGAACTTCTCATTATCAAATCACTAGGACTCCATTCGAACATTGCCACAACCCGGTTGGGACCTAGTTGTGACACCGTTGAAACCAGATCAAGCCACCATTGGGACTTGCCAGAACCCGATTTGAACTCGATTCGGAATCACCAAGACTTGGTTAGGAACTCACTAGGACCCGATCGAGACACCGTTGTGACATCATCGGGCCCCTACCAAGACAAGTGTTTGTGTGTTTATGGCGAGTCCCAACGCAGTCCCGTTAGTGTCACGGTGCACCACCACAGGAACCTCATCGGAACTCAAATAACATAATTTTTTAGAAATATTTTTATGTTGTGAATAAAAATTAATTTTTATAGGTTAATATAATTGAATATAAATATTAAAAATAATCTGATTTTCCTTAAGGCTTCCCAAGTATACAAGAAAACACACCAAGTAGCTAGGAGAAAAAGAACAATAAAGTCCTGATAACTAAGCACCAAGGGAGAAATAAATTCAAATACTGTACAACGATAAAGAATAAAGAATTAAGAAAAAAATTAAATAAATAAAATAAAATAAAAGACTCAAGCTCTTTTAATATCCTCTCATAGTCCTAAAAATTTTTATCATTCATTTCCCTCAGAAAGCAACACAAGAGGCAAGGAGGCGTCATCCACACAACAGCACTTCAAGTGCTACCAACAAACCACCAAAAAGCAAGCCATCCATATATGCTTCCAATAAACAAAACCAACTTAACTAACCTTGCAACTGACAATACGACATGCTTCCACATCCAAAATAGTGGTTATGATGATTGAAAAGTAATAACATTCCTTGGTTCATGTTCTACTACAAACTTAGAAAGTGGATAAACAAATACATCACCCGCTCAATATTATTATTATTATTATTATTATTATTATTAAATCTCTAAACCAACAATCTACACACAAAGCAATAAGCATTCTGCAGCAATCAACATTCCATAACAATATTTTGAACACAACCAAATATTATAAAGAAATCAAAATTCCCGTCTCAAGGGAAATCAAAGACCTCAAGAAGAGAAAAACTCTCCTCGATGAACGTCAAAGGCGGATGAATTAATAGAGATATCTGAACAAAACCAAAAGCACCCACAAAAAAGGAAACAAAAGTGAAATTCAAAAAGTGATAAAACCACTAGGAATCAAATCAAAGATTGAAAGTACTCCACTGAAGCCTCAAGAAATCTGTAAAACAACTTCAGAATCAGTGTAAATTAAAAAGATGAAAAGAAAAATGAAAATCGACATTGAAATCTTTGAATACATTGTCTTTCTTCAATCGTCATCCATATTCATTTCAGAATTATGATCAAACCTCAATCTTTTAGCCTCTCGATCGTTGACAAAGCAACCATGGCTTGATTTTGCTTCATCATCAGGATAATGTTCACACCTCAATCTTTTAGCCTCTCGTTCATCATCAAGGCAACCGTGGCTCGATTCTGCTTCATCATCACCAAGGCCTCTTTTAGACTTGATCGCAACCTGATCTATAGTCAACCCATCTCCATGGTCACCAACAACAATGGCATCCTTTCTGGATGTAGAGGCATAATGAATCATTTTTCCATCAATAACCCTGCCGTATATTAGGTGAACCCCTATCTTCTTGACAACGAATTCACACTCTAAATCTGCGGTAACCTCCACTTTGTCACCGGCCTCCAAATTAGACGTATTGAAGAAACGTTCAGAAATATTGCTTAGCCAAATGTGATCTTCGCAACCATAGGTGATTAATGCTGGATGAATTGTTAATGGTCTTTTACCTAGAGTCGTACTCTTGGTAGAATTGACTACCGTAATACTATTGGTACGAAAATAAATAACATTTTCCTTGGAAGGATATCTTGAAAAAACAATGCATATAATGAACCCTTCGAAATTACCATCAGTAATGTGAGGCACTTCAAAACATACAGAGGATCCCTCATCCTTATACGTAAACCAATTTGGAATATCATTGCCAGGGAGATTAATGTTTGAAGGAACACGAAATCTACTTAGAGGCCATTCCTGTACAATCAAAACCAGGACGTATATAAGCACTACTTCGAGACAAAAAATAAATAAATACGTATTTTGATAGAGAGAGAGAGAGAGAACCTGTAGGATGCTTCGTTGAAAAGCATTTGTTAAATTGTTGCACCATAACATTTCAATGTCTATATAGGACTTCAACAACTTATTCAGGCCTGGAATCTCAACTAATTTCTTGCAATTAGAGAGGCACAAAAAATTCATATTTGACATATTTGACATATTTGGCATTCTTTCTAACGCCATGCAGTTTCGTGCCCCCAGCAACCTCAAATTTTGTGGTAAATCTGGAATTGATTGAAGCTTTGTGCAACCATTCAAACAGAGAGTTTCAAGCTTCGAAAGACCACCAAAGCTCGATGGTAAGCCATGAAAATGATTTTTTTCAAGATTTAAATATTGAAGGGAAACTAAACTCCCAATATCATTAGGAATCGCATCATCTGATAAATTGCAATCACCGAGACATAAATCAGTTAGTGAGTTCAAGCCTTGTAGTGAAGTAGGTAGATTGAGTGACTTAGGATTTTTCCTTGGGGATATCCAAGACCAAAAGAGTGAAGGGAGTGACGTAGATAGTGATCCCTTACACCCATATAGCGACAACTTTTTGAGGTTCTTTTAAAATTTTAATTTTATCTTATCAAAAAAGGTTTAATAACTTTTTAGCAATTAATTTTAAATTTTAATAAATCAAAATTAAAGAATCAAAATTGGTCCATTTAGGAAATAAGAAAAACCAATTTTAGTCAAATTACCATTTTAAAACCTATAGAAAAATGGCCAAGGTTTATGATGTAATTTAGGACAAGCCATTTGGACTATTAATTTTTTAAATTTTGAAATTAAAAAAATTAAATAAATTTTGATACATTGACAGAATATTTAAATTACAAAAGTTATCTTTTAATAAATGAACCAAAATCCTTAGCAAATTTCATACCAAATCAAATGTATTATTGGAATTAAAGCAATAAATCCAAAGTAATTTAAACAAATAATTATTTGATAAAGTACATCATATCCCTCAAAATTTTAAAAATATTATCATTCAAACCACAACTTTAAGGACAAAGCATAGATTTTCACAACATTCATTACCCAATTTTAAAAAGGATGAAATTAATGATAATCTCTTTTCCAAAAAATTAATAATTTTAGTTTAAATTTAAAGTTCAAATTATTTCCAATGTTCTAAATTATAGGGAAACCCAATCAAAAATAATTTTAAAAAAATAAAGTTTTAATTAAAAAAAAAATTTAATTTTAACCAATTTAAATTGGTAATCATAATTGAAAAAAGACTAAGATTTTGGGAATTATAGAAAATAAAAAGTTTCTGATTTTTATATATAATTAAAAAAAATGATCTGAATTACACTGCCTTAGGACCAAATCCCTTTCTCAAATTTTTTAACCAAAGTAAAAAATATTATATACAAAAGATTGACCAAAAAAACCCTTTCCTTTTCCATTACTTCCTAAATTTTGATTAAATATATTCGGTATTTCCTCAAATTCAAAATCAACAATAACAGAATTCAAATCACCCAAAACAAATGGTTTATAGGTTAAGAAAAATTTGAAACCCAAATAAGAAAAAGGGTTAAAAAAAATAAAATAAATACTCCTTTACCGCATTTTATTTTGCCGGTTAGGAATCAATGGTTGGAGGAAGAAAATTTAATTTGATTCAAAATTTTGAGATTAATCAGAAATTGAGAAACCATGATTTTATTTAAATTAGATAATTTGGGGATTAATAAAAATCAAATTTGACAATGTTTATTTCTAAATATTTCACAATACCCTAAATCCAATTACAACTAAATAAAGTTCAAACAACCTAAAAAAAACCTCTTTGCGTTTACATCAAAGGATTCTTAAACACCTAATCTCTTGGTATCTCTTTAAACCAACCCTCCTTAAAGAAGCTTTTCACTCTTCAAATTCAATTGACATTAGTCAACTATGTCAATACCACGAATACAAAATGTTTATAGGAAATAATGGGATGTTTTTCATAAAATTCCATGAAACAGGTTATTTTCTTTAAAATAGTAAATTCTGAGCAAGTGTATATCATTATTTCTAGAGTTTGAGAATTGATGGAGCTAAATTCAAGAAGAATCAAACGGTCTTTAAATGATTATTTCTATTATATTTTTTATCAATAATCATAAATGGAATTTAATTAATAGTACAAATTTGATAATGAAACAGACAATTATTTTACCAATATTCGATCATCAACATTCAAATACATACAAGTACTACTAAAAACAAACACACTTGCTTTAGCAAATAGATAATACCAAATTACAATGTAGTATACTCCAGCCAACATGCGTACAAGAATTTTGGAGCTGCACATGGGATTTGGGAAAATTAATCATGATGTTAAGACAAATTGTAAGCGTCATTCTATTTCATACTCAATATAAATTATGATTTATATTATGCATAGGCGTATTTAAATTCACTTATGATTGAGTTTGAGAAAAAATTTTTTTTTTTTGTTTCAATAATAACAAATTAGAAACGTATTATTCAAAAATATTCTCACTATTGGTTAAATCTACGAACTATTCAATTTCATAATAGAGCATATCAAGAATCATTATTCAAAAGATGGAATAAAAAAAACTATACAGCAAATTCAAACTAGAAATCCTTATAACAGATCATGAGGCCACAAAAACATTGGTGTCATTGTGGAAACACAGATGGTTAAAGATTGCAGTTAGAAATTGTAAATGTTTTTAAGTTTAGACACATTTTGATTCATTAAAGCTATAGTAGGATGATTTTTCTAATACATATTCTAGATCCATAAAGCTCATATTTTAACAATGCAAATATGAAAATACTAGTTCTTATCTCTTATGATGCTTTTTAAATTACATAACCTATGTCAAATGCTCACTTAGATCAGACAATTTTCAACAGTAAAATAGAGACAAAAATTGATTGAACAACAAAAATAAAAAAACAGATCTTGATCACATTGTAACCCAAAGTACAAGACGTTCGTGTGAAAACCAAACTGTTGGCTTGGCAATCACTTGGAAGTTGCTAAATACTAAATTGTTTAAAAGGTTATTAAAGAAAATATCATATTTGTTAGATATCTTACAACTACCATGTACTTCTGTGCAAACTTACTTTCTCTCAGATAACCTTAGCTTATTAATTTAATGAAGCTAAATTGAAGACTATTGTAAATATTGGTTGATTTCTAAATTGCAACAAGTATTAAATTAGGATGCAATAAATGATACTTATATTATAAAAAAATTATCAATAAGAGTAAAAATTGTTAAAATATTAAAAAAAAAAAAAATATAAGACTCTAATCACATTAAAAATAAGTAAAAATTATACAACATGACATCACAAATGATGAGAAATTGCACAATAATCGGGAAAGGTAACAATGGCAAATAATACAAATTCTTACTTGCTCAGGTTATTTATAAATTGTAGGCAAGGCAATATGTACCTCAGAGAGCCACTGATAAGATTCTTCTTCTTTATAATGATTTTCTAAGTCAAAAAGAGTAATTTATATAACTCTTGATACATCAATAAATGAAAAAATATAATGTACATAATAATATCATTATTAATGAAATAAAGATATTCTATAACCAAATCGTCCCAAGATGCATTATAGAATAACAATAAAGAATTATTATTTGACATCATTAAGATTTTAAATATAATCAATTTCAAAAAATGAAAACCAAGAAAATCTAGAATAACACTAATACTTCATAATTAGAACCAATATGACAATCAATCCTGCAACATCCTTAAGAAAAGTTCTATAAAGCTTGCTAGATGCAAATTTCTTTAACATATTTTATTAACGAAAAACTCGAATTCACAAGATAGAAATTAGTGTTAAATACTTACATTAATCCAAGCTTTAGAATTGAAATAATTATATCGTAATCAATTCAATAAAATAGACATAAAAAGCATATGAAATATATCAACAAATATTCACTTGAAATAAATACTCTAACAGTACTTGATTGCGAATCATATCTCATCTTTATATTGTCACTTTCATTAACCCTATTTATAATTATTAAAGCTAACTTCAATCATAAATTCTAGTAAAGAAATCTTTATTAAATGATTTTACAATGGATGTAAGAAGATAAGCTATCCATATTGTATCTAAAATAAACTAAAACATACAGAACCTTTTCAATTATATCATATGCTTAGGCTGATTAATATAATTGCAACACAAAGTTTTAGCAATGGAATTTTACAAAAATCAAAATAAAATCACTTGAAATTTAAACCCTAGAATAATTATTATAAAAATTATATACTAAGAATATTCAATCATAGAACCCAATCTTTAATTATTCAAGGCCTATAATTCAATGATCAACAATATACCAAGTAATCCATGCCAATTAAAAATTACTAATCCCTTCCATTATTATAATGTCTTAACAGGTTTGCATTGCATTACCTTAATTAATCAAATACTAGCGTATCATCTCCATGAAATATTTTATCGTTTCAATGTATAATGTCATCTTGCAAGTATAGGCGACTATTTTTTAAATCTGATTCTTGAAATCCAATATCTATGCTTCATTGCAAACTTCTTAAATTTATTTTATGATTCAATGTTATGGCATGAGATATTTTGAGTAATGTTTTAAACTATTTTGAAAGTGACTTGGATTTGAACGTGAATATTAAGTTTCAGTAAAATTCATGCACGATTTTGAATTACTGTATCTAACATTCATTTATAGATCCATTATCCCCCTTACAAAAGGCAATTTAAATTAAACAAAATGTATTTAGTTCAATTTCAAAATTTTGGAAGTTAAGCACAACTACAATTCATAAAAGATCTAATTAAAATCTTCTAGTAAGTAATCTCAACAATGACATCTAGAATTGAAGTTAAGATATAAGAGTTCTTAGTGATAAAATTGAATTTAGTAAATTGTGAACATGACTGTGAACAATAAGAAATATCCAATTAAATAAATACTTTAAGAAATTCCTTTTAAATTATAATTACTTAGCTCATATTAAGATCAGAACTAAACTTATGAAAGTGAAATTTTCAAGATATTGTCAATTTCCAATCACCTTTAATTTTAGAACCACAATTGAACTTCAAATGTCATTTCAGCTAAATCAGTTCTTAATCTTTCAATTACTAAAAGATTGAGTCCAATATTTAAATTAAAAAATTTAAATCTTAGTAGTTACTCCAGTAGGAAATTGCAAAGTAACTGAACAATAGAATTGAAAGTTAGATTGCTTTACATTTGAAAAAGTACAATTTAACTAATAATACATTTCTTTGAATTTACTTAATGTTCGTTAACTCCATTTTCATTTTCATTAATTTTAGCACTAATGCGATAATTTTGATTAAAATTGAATTCTAATTGATAGAATTGAACGAGACTCCTTTAATATCCAAAATTAATAATATAATAATTCCTAATTAATACAATTTTGATATAGTAAGTCTCAGATATCTTAAAATATGACATAAGTTATGAATCTCACAGATTCTAGAATTAACGCTCCATGCTTAAGAAAAAACAACTTTTGTGAATTGTAGCTTCAGTATTAATTGGAGCGTTCAATGAATTTGTTAAAAATAAATTTTAAAAGTTGCATTTAAATTTTAATATAGCTATACTTTAATTTAATAAATTTAGTATCAATTTAATTTTGAATTAAATTTTTTTTCTCAATATAATTTTTACAATTTTTTACCTTTAAATATTGAAGTTTATTAATTCCTTATCTTAATTAAGAAAAATTTAGTTATAATTATAATAATTGAGTTAATGATAATTGTATAAAATGTAAAATAAAAAGCTAATTTATTAATATGCAATTTAATTTCAACATTTTATTTTCTTTTAATTATTTGTATTATAAAATTAATAATAAAATTTACATATTTAATTCTATATTTAGACAATAATTTAAATAAATTAATCCTAATTTTAATTCATTATTTTTAACCAATTTTTTCTTAATTCTTGTCTTTTTTTATATCATTTAATTTTTTTTTTTATTGAAAATTTTGATTTTTTTTCAATTAGAATTAATAAGGTGTTATTATTATATTTAATTATTCATAGAAAGTTATTTATAATAGTTATTTTCAATTAATAATTTAACAAAATTTTATTTTAACCATTTTAAATAATAAATTAATTTTCTTAATTTATATTTGACTAAATTATAATTGTTTTATTAAAGAATTTATCTTTATTTTTCTAAAATTAGTACATAATTATGTTAGAATTATAATTTAATAACAATTATATAATATTTTTAACTTTTTAACATATTTTCTTTATATATTTACATAATTTAATAAATGTAAAATAAAAATTATCCTTTTATAATTTTTTATTAATAATATTTTAAATACTTTCCTATTTTTTTTAATTAATTTCCTATTTCTTTATTTTTAAAACTTGAACTAAATGTAAAGATTTTAATCTAAATTTTAATAATATTGATAATTCCTTATATTAAATTTGTTCTTTAAATTAATGAGTTAATTCATATAATTCTTATTTCTATATTATTAATAAGTTTATTATTCATCAATTTAGGTATCAATTATCTTTTAAGAATATTTCTTTGTTTAATTTTTATTTCAATTTTTAACTAAATTTAATTACTTATATTATTCAATTTTACATAGTTTCTAATTAATATACATTTATTTAACCTTTTTCGATATTTTTTCTTATTAAATTTTCTATCTATATTATATACGCTAATTTAAATCTTTTCTATCTATTTACATAAATTTACTATTTTTCTAATTAATTCATTGACTTCTTTGGTATTACTATGTGTATATTTCTTATGTAATTATGATTTATTAGGAATTATCAATTAATTTATGTAATTTGAATAATGTTTTAATTTTTATTTTTATAATTATTTTTTACAATCTTTTTATAATAATATATTTCACTTATATTTTATAAATATCATATTTCTTTAAACGCAATATTGTCTTATAAATTTTTGAATAATAGTTTGATTTAAAATATTATTTTATATTTTAAAATATCATGATCAATATTCATTTTCCTTAGCATAATTTTTATTATTTTATTGTTCATTATTTTATTTTATTTATTAAAAATTTGAGAGATTTGGTTTAGATGAAGTTTGTTTTATAATTCAAATTGAAGTGATTTATTTGTTATTGAATTTATAGTTTTTTATAATATATACATTATAAATTAGATAATATATATTAAAGATATTTTTTTTATTTGCTAATTTAATTCTAAATTGATTCTTCAAATTTTACATAATATTGCTCAATTATTAAGTTTAGATGTAATAATGTATGAAGATTCTACTGCTTGAATCTTCACCAATTCATGTTAATTGATCTTAATATTTAAAAAGATTGGTCAATCTTAGTTGCTATGTAATTTTGTTAGGAGGTATAAATGTCTATCATTAACAGCAATTTAGACAAAAGAGTAAAATTAAGTTAGTTTTGCTTTTATTTCTTAATTAATTCCAAATTTATGTAATTATAAATTTCAATTAAACTTATGAACTGGTTATTTAACTCAAACTTAGTATGTATTAAACTGTTGGTTACTTCTGTAAATTTGTTATAAGTATGTTTAATTCAATTTAATAATGGTTAAAATTAATTAAGTTCTTATATTTGCGAAATTTAAATTATTGTTGTTTTAATATATGTTCCAATTTATTATTTTGATTTATTTCTATATTTGATAAGAATTTGTACTCTTAATTTATTTTGTAATTTTAGATTTAATCTATGTTTGTAAGTTACACTATCTAGAAGTAATTTAGTTTTAATCTTTATATGTTTTACTATTAAAGCTATTTAACTATCTATTTAATAATTTACATATTGAAATTTTTATGTTTTAATTTATAGTATGAACTTATGTTAATAACTATGACTTAAATAGATATTTAATTTATAATTAAAACTATTTATTGTAAATAGATATAATCTTTAACATAACTTTGTTAATTTTCAATTAATATGATTGATAATTTAATCCAATTTATTTTATATTAAATATGTAAAATACCAAATGACTAATATAAAATCAAACTAATTAAAGATAATTATAAACTCAAGTACAAGTGTCCATAATATAAATGATAAATGGCAACCATACAATTAACTCCTACCAATTATAATAGATATGTTAATTTAAACATAAATATAGAAATAACCATAATATTAGTATAGGAAAATTATATTGAATTAAGATATTTCATATTGTTTTAAAATGTATTGATCTAATGGATAATGGTAGGATGAATGTTGCATGATACAAGGTCCATATATAGTCCATTAGATCAAGGTGTATATTAAAATTTTTTTATTTAACAATTATTATAAATTCTTGGGTCAAATAGCATTATATTCTAGTTAATATATATTTATAATATAGAATAAGGTGGTACAATTGAATAGTTTGTCCTTTGTCATTGCTTTAAAATTGAGAAATGCATCTTCTTCAAACAAATTTTAGATTTAATTATTTTGACATAATTTATTTAACTAATGGCAATTCAAAATAATTTTTAACTTAAGTACATGTTATAATTGCAAGAATTTAATTTTTTATTCTTTACCAATTACTAATTTTAAATAATTTAATTAATTATATATTGAGCAACTAGTTAATATAAATCTTGAAATAATGGGTAATACATTAACAAATTCTTGTCAAACATAAATTATCAAGAACTTTTTAATAGTTGAAACATTATAGAATAAATATCACAATTGACTTAATTTCCAAAAGATTAAAAATTAATTTTTATATACTTGTATACATAAATAGAAAAATGTTTAAAGAAACACAATTTTGATTCATTAATGAATAATTAAATGTGAGTATTGTAATGTCATTTCAATTAGTAAATTAATAAATGAGAAATTATATAGTGATTTCATATTTTAGTAAGAATAATTTAGAATATTTAGATTTAAATAGAGTATCCTAATAAGTAATTTTTTAAATCTAAAATACTTGATAACACATTTCTAAATCATTTAAAATTGTAATTACTTAGTCAATCAACTATTTATACTTAGTTCTACTAGATGCATTCTTTGCTAATTCATCTTTCGTATAGAAGTGAATGAGTTTTGCATCATGGAAAGTGTCAAATTATGAGTTAGTATGGCTAATTTTTCTTCACATTCTTAATTGTGATAATATTATGTTATTAAGAGTTCTTTCTTAAATGAAATTTCATAAGATGAATTCATTTCATCTTATTTTATCTTCAATATTTTGACAATTTGCCATTATGATCATAATGTCATCATGAATCTAATATTTGATTATTAAGATAAATATACAATTTTTTATTCTCAATAAAAATTCATTTTATGTTCAAATGCCTTGAATAGCATGTTCCAAATTTTAGAAACGAACATAATATCGAATGCTTATTCGTAAGTGTATTAGATTCTTAATTCATACTAATGATCTTATTCCATGTCTAAGTTGAAATCACTTAAAGTTGCTTGTAATCTTACCTAGCTTCAATTGCTATACCTAGGTTCGTTGTAAATTCTTCTGCAGTCAAGATCAAGATCATCAATTCATCAATTGCTATCTATATACTCTCAAACATTTAAAAGAAGCAACTGAAGTTAATTCCTTAATTTTTTTAATCCATTCTTTGTTAATCTAAGTTTCTCAATCGTATACCAACTATATAGCAACTCTTCTACTTCTTTAATGTTTGTATTCACTCTAATTTCTAATTTTTTTATAATTCTAGTTTCCTTTCAAATTCCATATTCTGCATCTATTTTGTTCAATATTACATGAATTATTTCAAAGTATATCTTAGAATTTTTTTCAATATTGTAAGTACTATCATCTAAACTTTTAAATATTATAGTATGTTAATGTTTCTATTCACAAATTTAGGTAAAAAAGTCATTAATCTTAAATTAAAATTTCAGTTAATACTGTTAAAGCAAATAAATTTGAAGTTTCATTAACATAGCTTAATATGTAATTCCATTTAGAATATAATAATAATATTGACAATTAATTTAAATAGTAAATCTATAAATAGAATAAAGACTAATATTTGGTTTATCATAACATATAATCTATTACAAATTAGAAATCCACATTATGTTCATCATAATGATTATTATATATTTCTGAATCAAAGTTGCTCAAATGTAAAATTTTAATAATACTCTATTGTTAATAATCGCTGGTAAATCTTATGAGTACATGTAATCCTCGTTTTCCATCAAAATTATTGACAACAGTTAATGAAGTCAATCCTAAGATATGCATCTTAATCCTTAGTATAAACATCGTAAATTAGAACTTAGACAATTAAAGTCCTAATCTATGAAATTCTATTTGAAATTAAATCCTTTTCGAAATCGATTTCATCGCTAAATAGGGAGCGCTTCACCGTTACTTCAGGATAGTGAATAATTTAAGCCGTCTTTAGCTCCATACAAAGTACATCATGTAACCTTGATGCAGAAATGAGATAAAGAATACCTTCGCCGATATTGTAATCTCGACCTCTGATCCTTGTTCTAGTTTTTGACAATATAAGCTAGCCATAGGAGGGAAGCTCATTAATTAATTATTAACCGTCTCCATTTAGTGAGCTGGTTACTTTGTAAGAGATTATTGATTGAGGATTTGACCTTTTGTTCTTTCAGCATGGAGGTCGGTTGATGAAATTTGGTTTTGCTTTTTATCTAAATTAATTTGACATACACAACTGGCTATGTTGCTCCTCTCCTTTTGCTCATAATTAACATGTATTGGTGGGACTGTTATTGATATATGTTAGAAATATTGTGGTTAGGAGTTAGTCGATATATGTTACTGATACCAGTGTTTCCTCGTTCTGCGATCGAGCGCAAGTGGAGTGCGATTGATCGCAAAATATCAAAAACTTACTGGTTCCGCGATCGAGCGCATGCCCAATGTGCGTTCGAGCGCAAAATGTTGAAAACCCACTGGTACTACGATCAATCGCACTCCACGTGCGATCGATCGCAAAATGTCAAAAACCTACTGGTTTCGCGATCGAATGCATGCCCAATGTGCGTTTGAGCGCAAAATGTCGAAAACCTACTGGTACTGCGATTGAATGCACAATTGTGTGCGATCGAGCGCATATTATTTTTAAAATTTTTTTTTTTGACCATTAGCTTTGTGGACCCTAATGGTTAACTATCAGCGTCCACTTTGGTTTGAACGTTGATAGTTAATTTTTTTTTTAAATTTTTTTTAGGATCATTAGGGTCCACAAAGTGGACGCTAATGGTTAATTATCAGCGTCCACTTTGGTTTGGATGCTGATAGTTAATTTTTTTTAAAATTTTTTAGGACCATTAGGGTCCACAAAGTGGACGCTAATGGTTAACTATCAGCGTCTACTTTGACTTGGACGCTGATAGTTAATTTTTATTTTAATTTTTTAGGACCATTAGGGTCCACTTTTGTGGACCCTAATGGTTAATTATCAGTGTCCACTTTGGTTCGGACGCTGATAGTTAATTTTTTTTTTTTTTTATTTTTTTAGGACCATTAGGGTCCACTTTGGTTTGGACGCTGGTAGTTTATTTTTTTTTAAAAAAATTTTTAGGACCATTAGGGTCCACTTTGTGGACACTAATGGTTAACTATCAAAGTGGACGCTAATGGTTGACTATCAGCATCGACTATGGCTTTTGTTTACATCACCTTTAGGGTCAAAACATTGCGACTTTTAGGGTCGATAAAGTGAACGCTAAAAGTGATCATTAGGGTCGACTTTAAGTGGACACTGATAATCACACATTTGATCATTAGGGTCGGACAATTAGCGTCGACACCTTTAGGGTCCAAAAGTGGACGTCGTTGTCAACAACGTCCACTTTAGGACTTTTAGGGTCGACTTGAAGTCGCTCCTAAAGACCTAAATTCTTGTAGTGTCATTTATTAATACGCAAATCATATGCATACTTAGTTGTATCTACAACATCCATGACTCACCTTTGTGCAAAAAAGCTTCTTTGTTACAATACTTTTTATTGCTGATGATTTTGAAGACAATATTTTGAGGTCAGTTAGAAAGTCATGGTTTGGTACATTCCCTATATATATGCAATAGCACAAGCAGAATACGTTGAAAGAATTCTAGGAGGCAGCTAGCGGTAACAATATATGGAGTGCAATCTCTATAATCTATTTTCCAACTAACAAAAAATTATTAATTTCGATTGTTTTGTTACAACTTTAAAAAATGGTTCTAAAATTATTGATTCTTGATGTAATTTCATATAATTATATACCGGCCTAATAACTTCCCTTCACAACATTAATTAATTTTAATAGGAGCAAAAATAACAAGTGATCAAAATATCAACAAACCAAAAAACGTAAGGTGCCACAAATACACAAAAAGTAGAGAAGAAAACACACCAGCTAGGTAGCAGAAAAAATAACAAGAAAATCAAGATAACGGAGCACTAAGGGAGAAATAAATGCAAGCAGGACGGTCCAAAGATAAGGAGTAATATAGAAAGAAATATGACTCAAGCTCCTCTAATGTCCTCTTGCGGTTGTGAAAATTTATATCATTATTTTTTCCCGCTAAAGGCACCACAAGATGACAAGGAATAATGATAAAAACTACCAACAAGAAAGCCATACATGATTCCAATAAGCAAAACCAACTTAACTAACCTTGCAAATGACAATTCGACATGCTTCCACATTCAAAATAGTAGTAATGATGATTGAAAAGTAATAACATTCCTTGGTTCATGTTCTACTACAAAGTTACAAAGTGGATAAACAAATACATCACCCGCTCAATATTTATTATTATTATTATTAAATCTCTAAACCAACAAACTACGTACACACAAAGCAATAAGCATTCTGCAGCAACCAACATTCCATTACAATATTTTGAACACAACCAAATATTGAAAAGAAATCAAAATTCCGGTCCAGAGGGAAATCGAAGACCCATGGGAACTAATTTTTCAGATCCCTACCATTTTAAAACCAGTCAAAGTTTTCAGATAATTAATATGGACACCAAGGGATGCATGGGAACCTCCAACTGGTTAGGGATCGCACTCTGTCCCACTTGTAGGACAAAATCTTCTCTCCTATACATCTTTGCCCACTTTCACCAAAGAGGAAAAGAAGAATCTTTCTTGATTCATTGATATTGAAATTATTTTGAAATCTCATGATTATGTGTTAGTTCACTTTACACTAATTGAAGCTTATTGTATCTCAATTTGCCATTTATAAGTGAATTTCATTTTACGCCCAAAATCAATGGTTTTTCTTGTATTTGTTATTTAAAGCTCTGAAACATAAAAACAAAACAAAATCAAATAAATAACAACGCTAAGAAATTAACATATGCAAATTAAGGGACTTGAATATGCAACATTCGGTACTTATCAACCTTCCAAGCAGAGAGTAAAACAAAACATCTTTGATTCAGTCATTTAGCAGTCAAACGACTCTTTAGTGACCAAGATGACCCCTTTGATGCTCTTCTTTCACTGTATACCATTACCCCCTCTATCCTTTGGAAGTGGAATTGATTATGGTAGTCTAACTTCTTCAAAATTACCATAAATTCAGGCTTTACATCGGGGTTTAAAGAGTCAAAATCCACCACGAACAGCAAAATTTGTGCTAACTAGGAAATTAAGGGGAGGGGGAACGAAAGTCAAAAGAAAGCCCAAAATCAAAGGGTTGGGCTTTTGGTAAAAAAATAAAAATAAAAATCATAACAATTACTACTTTTTCAACCCTAGTATCCATTTTTCCTAGGGTTTGTGGTGTTGTAAGTGGGAATCAAAGGGTTGGGAGAGAAGAACAGGAACAAAGGGTTTTGGGAGGAATATAATAAGAAAAAGGTAAGAAAAATAATATTTATATGAAATATAATAGATAATATGTTGGGATGTGTATAGAAAAGACAGTAATCAAAATAGAGAATTTAACCTTTGGGAGCCCCTACTATGCGGTCCGTCTGCAAACCCAGCCTTTTACAGCAACCAATAGCTGAGAGACACGTAGGCTTATTACACAGATACACAATAAAGCTGAAACACCAAATAAACTGGTCTCCCCTTTAAGAAATCCAAAATACTCCAAAGGCCTCCTCTCTTAAACAACGGTAATTGCTCTTGCGATTATCTCTTTAAGAATCCAACCCACCTTCACCAAGAAGTCTCTCCCTCTCTGGAGCTTTCGTTCATGGGTTTCGATTGTGGGTTTTTGTTGTTTGTGAGTTTTGGGTTATTCTTTGCATAGAATGGGTTCCGACTTTATTTTTTTTAATATATTCGGTTCCGATTTCTTGATTTTTTCATTTTCTTCGATTTAGCGAAATTTCTTGATTTTTGAGTTGTTAGTTTTGATTGCAATGATGGTTTGGGTGTCTTGATTTTTGAGTTGTAAATCTGGGTTTTGATTTAGGTGGCTGATTTTTGAGTTGTAAATCTGGGTTTTGATTTAGGTGGCTTATTCAAGTAAAACAAAACAAGCAATTTGACAATAAGATTTGATTTCTATATTCATAAACAATTTTCATTTCTATCAATAACCACCTAATATGGCAATTACCAAGTTACATGAAAAAGAGAAGAAACATAAAAAATCTAAACAAAATACTTGGCTTAACTTGAGCCAACTGATATTTACACAATAATTCTACATTGGAAGTGTCTTAAACATCTCTTCATAGGTTACATTAGGATAATCTAAACTATAAACACACGTCCACTTCTTCCTCTCCTTAGTAAGAAATCTAGTCCAGTCAATGCAACAAATGCAGCAAGTGCTTGCCAAAGTATGTCCTACACAATACCTGCCAAAAGCAAGGAAAACAAGGAGAATTTTGTTAATAACAAGGAAAACAGCTTAACAAAATTGAAGAAGAATTTTGTTAAACCATAAAATCAAATGCCAAGAAGAAAGAAAGGGCTAACATTCTTTGAAAAACATAGCTCAAAAACTACATGAGGAAAAAGAGTATTTTCATGGAAATTTCATCAAACATATAGAATGCATGAGGAAAAAGCCAAGCAAAAATCAAAACCCACACTCAAAACTGAGTACCAGAACAAATCCGATCTTTTTTTCTTTTTTTTTTTTTTTTTCAACCCAAATCACAACTCAGCAACAACATATCCACAAAATAGTCTCCACTCTTTGGCCATTAATCCAAAAAACAGCCAACAAATTTTTTTCTCCATCTATGGTCTATCAGTATCAAATAGAAGCAAGTCCAAGCAATAATCATTCAACAAAAACTGAAAAAAAAAAAAAAAAAAAAAAAACAGATCTTGGGCAGTAGAACAAACCAAATAGGATAACTGCCAAAAAAAAAATTGTAACAAGCTCACTAGAAGGAACAAGCCAACAAACAAAACGATTTGGTGTTGGGACGATTTGGGCAAAATGCACCATAGATGGTTTAAATAATTATTATGTTCATGATTTTAGTACTTAAATTGTAAACGGGCTTGAGCAATTTCTTTCTCATTCATCATATATTTGATTAAGCATATAAATGTTTAAAAGCTCACCAAGTGGTTGACTTTCTTGCTCCTTAACTTCATACATTCTTCAGATTTCAACAAACCCAAAAGGCTTTCCTTAAAATTTTGAATAAGAACAAAATAGTGAGAGCAAAGATCCATTCTTTTAATCCAAAAATGATTGTCATTACATAGGTAAAAATTGACCCACTAAATTTAATCTATTAGAATCAAATAGAGCAAGTCCAAGCAATAATCATTCAACAAAAAAAAAAAAAAAAAAAGAGCTTGGGCAGTGGAACAAACCAAACAGGATAACTGCCAAAAAAACAAAAAAAAAAACTGTAACAAGCTCACCTTGCTAGAAAGAACAAGCCAACAAACAAAACGATTTGGTGTTGGGCAGTGGCGGCAGCAGCGATTTGGCGTTGGGCAGTGGCGGGAGCGTTGGGCAAGGGCGTTAGCAAATAGGAAGGTGTTGCTGTTTTAAAAATGGGTCTATTAAGAGTTTTTGTTCCAGTGTTTTGGTCTCTATTTTATTAAGTGCATCTAGCTTAGGTGTAGCTGTTGTATTGATTGCTGCAAAATACACTTTTTGCAGCCGGACTGCACAAGAGGTTTATCCTTCACGTTTTTATTAGCTATTTTACATAATGCTGCTAGAGATGCTATGATAGAATCCTTATCATATAGCCTAACACTTGGAGTAGCCATTTCTAGGAGAGAATGACAATTCCCAAGTTATTTCATTCAACTTTCTTCAATTTTCAATTATAGCCATTCATTTTTATGAAAAAATAGTTATTCTACATACTAGATGTACCAAAATTTGGATTTGAATTGTAAAAAATAAAAAATAAAAAAATAAAAACTAGAGATCTCTTGTAGTTTCTTCGACAATCCAAATTTAATTTCAAGTTATTATTATCATTGTTATTACATCACCAAGCCAAAAACTACATGCACAAACTATAGAGAATGAAAGAAACTTGGCCATAAAGCAACAATCAACGTACATTTAATTACAATATATATTTTGAGAACAGAACCAAATATTAGAACGAAATCAAAATTCCCCCCTGACCCATCACTTACACGAAATCTACACAAACAAAGGCGGCCATAGCTAGGTGAGGTAGCACAGGCAATCTTGACTTGCCTTTTGCTTGCTCTTCAGAGACCAGGATGAGCCCTTTGATGCTTCTTTTCCATCCTTTGGAGGTGGAAGAAAGGGTACTTTTTATTTTTTGTTTATTTATTTTTTATTCAAATATGGGAAAAGGGAATGGAAGAAAGGGTACTTGATATATATAAATTATGTCAATAAGGAACCAAAGATTTCTCTATTTTGAACAACCTAAATCCTCCTCAATCAGCACTTGATAGATTATCCTAGCCTGAAGAAATCTTGGTATTTGTCTACTCATTTAGATATAAAGTTACTGACTTTTTTTTTTCATATTTAAAGCTGCCCTTTAGATATGGTTAAAGGGCACCACTGCGCCAACATAATACCAAAATTCTTCACTGCCCGCAAAAAGGAGTTTCTTTTCCTATAAATTTTTTGAGACAAAAAGGCAGGTTGTTATCAAGAAGATGCTTCACATGCATAATTTCTCCTTCATTATCACTAAATTGATATAATATTTCTATAACCAACATAACTACTGCAAAACATACAGACACAAAAACGAAAAAATGTCAAAACAATAACAAAAATATGCAAACTAAGGCATGAATTAATAGATATATCTGAACAAATGCCAAAAGTAGCCACGAAAAAGGACATAAAAGCAAATCAAAGATTGAAAGTACTCCACCGATGCCTCAAGAAATTTTTGAAACACCTTCAGAATCAATGTAAAAAAGATGAAAAGAAAGATGAGAATCGATACTAAAATCTTTGAATACAGCTCAAATCTCGAGAAACCCAGATTCATAATTCAAATAATTAGCGAAAAATTCAAAAGGGTCCAAATGAGAAAGAATCATGAAATGCACTTGCTTATTGTGATATGAGCTTTTCTTCTTCAAAGCTCAATCTTTTAGGCTCTCAATCACCGTCAAAGCAACCATGGCTTGATTCTGCTTTATCATCAGGATTATGTTCACACCTCAATCTCTTAGGCACTCGATCGTCGTCAAAGCAACCATGGCTCAAATCTGCTCCATCATCACCAAGGCCTCTTTTAGACTCAATTGCAACATAATCTATGGACGCATCTCCATCGTCAATAACAGCAATAGCATCCTTATTCGATGTAGAGGCATAATGAATCATTTTTCCATCAATATCCCTGTATATACTAGGCGAACCCCTATCTTCTTAACATCGATTTCTGGCCCAAAATCTGCGATAACCTCTACTTCGTCACCGGCCTCCAAATTGACCTCATATTTATCAAAATTGAATATCCAAATGTGATCTTCATGCGATATTTCTAGAGTAATGTTAAATCGCCTTTCATTTTGATAAGTGGTACTCTTGGTTTTATTGAGTACGGAAATGATAGGAAGATCACCAGCGTACCATATCTCTCCATTGTCACATGATGAATGAACAGTGCATACAGCGAACCCTTCCATATTATGATCAATGATGCGAGGCACTTCAAAACATATAGAGCGTCCCTCATCCTTATATGTAAACCAATCAGGTATATCATTGTCGGGGAGAAAAATGCCATACAAGCTACGAAATCCACTCAAAGTCCATTCCTATAACCACCAAAATCATTATGTCTATAAGCAATACTATAAAAAATACGTAGAGAGAGAGAGAGAGAGAGAGAGAGAGAGACCTGTAGTATGCTTTGTTTAAAATTATTTGTTAAATTGCTGCACCGTTCCATTTGAATCTCGCTAATGAAATTCAACAACTTATCCAAGCCAAGAATCTCTGCTAATTTATTGCAATTACTGAGGTACAAAGCTTCCATATGTAAGAAATTTGATAGATTTGGCAATCTTTCCAACGCCATGCAGTTTGAGGCACGCAGCACATTCAAACTTGGTGGTAAATCTGAAATTGATTTAAGCTTTGTGCAATTATCCAAAATGATAATTTTAAGCTTCGAGAGACCACCAAGGCTCGATGGCAAGCTATGAAAATGATTGTTTTCTAAATCTAAAGATCGAAGGGAACATAAACTCCCAATATCTTTAGGAATTGCATCATATGATAAATTGCAATTACTAAGATTTAAATCTCTTAGTGAGTTCAAGCCTTGTAGTGAAGCAGGCAACAGATGGACTGGCCTGGGACTTTTCTTCGGGAATATCCAAGACCAAAATAGTGAAGAGAGTGACTTAGATGGTGATCCTTTACACCCACTCAGTGACAAGTATTTGAGGTTCTTCAGTTGTACTATGGTACATGGCACCTGTCTTATGGAAGTGTTATCTGCAAGAATAGTTGTCAAGGATTCCATCTTCCCCAACTCCTCAGCCAAATTGTCAATTTTAGAACAACCAGAAAGAACGAGAGTTTGAAGAGACTTCAACTTGTAGAAACTCTTTGGCAGACTTTGAAGACTTCTGCAATCTTTCAAATTAACCAAAACAAGATTATTAAGATCCCCAATAGATTGGTGAACCTCAAACAAACTTGTACAATCTTTGAGTATTAGTTTCTCAAGTTGAGGGAGTATTGCAAAGTTAGGGGTCTGAGCCAAGTGATGGGAATGACTAAGATTTAGGAATTTCAACTTCTCGAACAATTGCTGAACAAATGACAAAAGAAAGAAACAAAATATTAGCGCCAAAAATGTCAAAACTTATGGCTTAATGGTTATGAGTATAATATACCTTGGAATTTTTCCAAATTTGTGTGAGATTGCTATATTGCAAGTCAATCGCAACTAGGTTTCTTGAGTAAAAGTTGTTTGGAAAAAACTTTTCAGAGAATCCGTGCAATGAGCCACCTTAAATCTTTAGAAAGATGTTCATAATCTCCGGTAAGGTGTACATGATCAAGGTGGAGTAATCTTAGTCTCTCAATCTTTATAAATGTTTTTGTACTAAAAGTCTCCTTACTTAATCTTGACAATTTTAAAGTAAGTCCTTCAACTGCTTCTGATCCCTGCTAAGAAAAAGATTTGTGTGATGCAACTCTAAAGTAGTTATATATATTGAAGTTGAGAGCTTGTTAATGTACTTATAAATAAAGAAATGGAAAACTACACATATTTCTTTGAACTAACACTCGACAAATACCTTCTCTAAACTTTAAAATATGACAATCAACCCCCTCAAACTACACAACACTTTTATGTTTCCCTCTCTATTAATATTTTTTTGTTAAATTGGACGAAAAAATTATTCTCATGACCAATTTGACATTTTCTTACCAATATAGCCCACATTAGATGAGTAAAAATAAAATTATCCCCCTTATAATAATAATAATAATAATAATAATAATCATATATATATATAAAAGCCAAGTTTTGATGTAGAGAGTGCTTAGAATTGCGACACATGTCCATGTTTTTTAATATCTGAGAGTGCTTAGAATTGCGACATATGTCCATGTTTTTAATATTTGAACCCTTTTTTTTTTTTTTTTTTTACCTCCAGTCATTAATTAGCGTAATTAATTGTGTTGATTATATTTTAAAAGTTTTCTATACATAAATTATTCAATAAATTAAGCATTATTAATGTCCGAATCAAATAAGGAAACAAATAATATAAATGAAATTATAACTTTTTTTTTTTTTTTTCACACCAACAATATTTTCTTTAAATTTTAAATGTTTTTAATCATAATTTTTAATAATTGAACCGTGCAAATATTGAAAGGGTTTTTCCTTTGTCATTAATTAGCGTAATTAATTGTGTTGATTATATTTCAAGAGTTTTCCATACATAAATTATTTAATAAATTAAGTATTATTAATGTCCGAAACAAATAAAGAAACAAATAATATAAATGAAATTATAACCTTTCTTTTTCACACGAACAATATTTTCTTTAAATTTTAAATTTTTTTACTTATAATTTTTAATAATTGAACTGTACAAATATTGAAAGGGTTTTTCCTTTTTCTATTTTTTTTTAATGAATTAAGTGTACGATGTTTAATTAATTCCTTTTGACCTTTCTTTTTATTAACTCACGTGTCCTTTTTTTTTTTTTTTTTAATTTTAATTTTTAATTTTTTTTACTCATAATTTTTAATAATTGAACCGTGCAAATATTGAAAGCGATTTTTCCTTTCTCAATTTTTTTTAATGAATTAAGTGTACGATTTTTTCTTAATTAATTTCTTTTGACCTTTCTTTTTATTAACTCACGTTATCTCTCTCACCCTAAATCAAGATTTTTAAAAAAAAATTAAAATTTTTTTACTCATAATTTTTAATAATTGAACCGTGCAAATATTGAAAGGGTTTTTCCTTTGTCATTAATTAGCGTAATTAATTGTGTTAATTATATGTCAAGAGTTTTCCATACATAAATTATTCAATAAATTAAGTATTATTAATGTTCGAATCAAATAAGGAAATAAATAATTTAAATGAAATTATAACCTTTTTTTTTTCACACGAACAATATTTTCTTTAAATTTTAAATTTTTTTACTTATAATTTTTAATAATTAAACCGTACAAATATTGAAAGGGTTTTTCCTTTTTTCTATTTTTTTAATGAATTAATTGTACAATTTTTTCTTAATTAATTCATTTTGACCTTTCTTTTTATTAACTCATGTGTCCGTGTTTTTTTTTTTTTTTTTTTAATTTAATTTAAATTTTTTTTACTCATAATTTTTAATAATTGAACCGTGCAAATATTGAAAGGGTTTTTCCTTTTTCTATTTTTTTTTTTATGAATTAAGTTTACAATTTTTTCATAATTAATTTCTTTTGACCTTTCTTTTTATTAACTCATGTTTAATTATCTCTCTCACCCTAAATCATGATTTTTTTTTTTTAATAAATTAAGTGTCCTAATGCATTAATATCTCTCCCTTTATTAAAACACAATTTTTTCTTAATTAATTCATTTTGACATTTTGTTTTATTAACTCACATTTATCTCTCTCACCCTAAATCACATCAGTCTCTCTCACTCTAAATTCATGTCTCTCCTTATACGGCAATAACGTTTCAAAACTCTTTCTTATAGAAGTTGACCATTGCACAAAGTTTATTTGATCAGTTTCATGGAAATATATGTGACTCCGAACTATGATTTAAGAAATGAGATATTCAAGATGAATGTATCATTGTACTTTTATGTATAAATTTTTAGCAATTGTGAATTGATGATCTTTAGTTTGTTTCTTGAGATTTTTTTTTTTTTTTTTTTTTTTACCAAACACCGTTTTAAATTAGAGATTTGGTAGAGATGAATATGTTTCGGTTTTATATTGTGAAATTTTGTTCAGCTATTTTTTTTTTTTTTTTTGCTTTTTTGAATGTTCAGAATTATGAGTTTTATTTGTATTATAATAGTTATTACATCAAAAATATTAAAATTTTATGCTAATTTTATATTAATACTTTGATAATCAAAATTCATGTTTTCTTGCTTTTTTTTTTTTTTTTCCTAATTTTCTATTAGTTTTCATGTTTTTTTTTGTTCTTTATGCTTTTCATTTTAAACTACACATATGGGGACGAATTTAGGTTGTTTTAATTTATTTTTTAGATTAAGGGAAGATTGAAATGATTTATTTGATTGCATTAAATATTGAGTGAAAGATTTTGTTATTTTTGTATCCATATAAAAAATAAAAAATAAATAAAAAAGATTTGTTATTTTGCTTTGTATTATTTTTTTAAGAGGTATGATACATCCACAATTTAAACCTAACTTTGGCTCAACTTATGTCCCCAAGGGGTAGCTCAATCGGCTGTGAACTACGCCTCATGAAGCGGATGTTACTAGTTTGAATCCCTCCTCCCCTTCCCTTGTGTGGACATGTCAAAAAAAAAAAAAAAACTTTGGCTCAACTTCTAGATCAAATTTTGCTCTCTCTCTAGTTTAAGGCTCTCTCTCCTCCACAAGCAAGTTTTTAAAAAAAACTTGAGAGAAAAGTTGGGTTTAAGTTGTGCCTTTATCATTTTCCTTTTTAAATGTCCAGAATTTTATGAGTTTTATTTGTATTTAAATATAATAGGTATTACACAAAAACTTATTGAGTTTAGGGTTACTCTCGGTTTTGCTATCATTCTTAATATATTGTTATAGGGTTTATGGTTACTCTTTTCTTATTTTTTGTTCTAATTTATATATTATTTTTCATTCAAATTTCTTATTGTTCTTTTGTAAATTTAATTGACTTCGTTGTTCATTATGTTTTTTTGTGTTCCAATATTCCTTCTATGATTTTTTATCTCTATCTTTGATAAAAGAAATAAAACTACTCCTATAAGAATAAATATTTTAATATGTTTTATGGGTCTTATGATTTAAGGGTCTTATGTTTTAACTCATTTCAGCTGGTTTTAAATTACATATATGAGAATTTTTTAATATGTTTTAATTTATATGGATTAAAACTAAAATTATATATGGTTCTTATGATAGTATATTTTTATATGATTTATATATTCATGCAAACTTATGTGTAATTGTGTCACTATGTTCAATAATATACTGTCAAATAACCTTTTGATTTTTTTTTTTATTGAAATAGGCATGATAGATTTTTTTACACAATTTTTTTGACCTATAATAAAAAATACAATGGAGATGTGTTCTTAAGTTTTAAAATCAAACTATAATGAATAATCCCGCGCATAGCGCGGGTTCTAAGCTAGTAATAATAATAATGAGGTAAAGTCCACCTACCCATCAAACTCCCACGCAATTGATAATGATAATGTCCCCTCCAAACTTTCAATTGTGACAATATCCATCCAAAACTAGTAAAAAGATAAAAATGCCCCTATACATTTCTCAATTAGACAATAGCCTACACCTTGATCTAAGGAGATTCATAGTGAGGTCGTGCGTCAATCTTCATGGCTAGGGGAGGATGTAGATGTGTGGCCATGGAAACCCAAGGCCATATATAGCCTCCATCACGGTCAAGTGGTGGTGAATTAAATTTTTTCTTTATTTTTTTATTTTTTTTTTTCACATATCTTATGCCGGGTATAATTTAAGTCAAAATTAGTCATGTGATAAATCTTCCTTCAAATTTAATAGAAAATGCTAACATATGGGTTAAAATGAAGGTGTTGTGCTATTTGGGAGAATCAATTGTCACTCTCTAAAATTCAGGAGAGGGGTCTTTGCAAATCCGATATAAGTTTGCTAGGAATAAGTATAGTTATTTGAAAAGAAAACATAGACATGTTTGTAGTGTCCGCCACAAAGGAAGTATTATGTAACCTATAGTTTGCACCTCAAGTTATAACAAGGAAAATGCCCAATTTTTCTAATCCTCTCACCAATATTTGAGCCAACTAATGTATTATTGTCGAGTATTTAATTTAGCTGAGGCCAACTTACTTTAATATAACCATGCATGCTTGAAAGTAACAAAATAGTATAATGAAGTTAGCAAAGAAAACAAATATGGGCCTTGTCAAATGATAAATTCTCCCTTGAAATGAGATATGGGAATCAAAACCAATCATTTCCTGAGCATTTACATGCAGCAGACTCCTTGTACGGGGTTTCCTTCCCTAAGTTTAGGAAAAATGTTAAAAAAATCCTAAAAACCTACCCACAACAGACTCTCTAAATGAGTCATAAACATGAGGATTACTACAGTGAAACCCAAAGTATAGGGTTCCATTGTAGTGATCCTTGTGATAATTAAAATAGAAAAGAAAAATGTTTCTCTCTCCTGCATCATTAAAGTAGTACAAAAATAAAGAAGTAAAAAAATATAGAAGAGTATATAAATGATATTTAATTAGTATAGGGAATGATAAAGGGAAATTATTGTGGAGTATATTAAAATAAGAAAGCAAAAAGTAGTTTGGATCCTTAAATGTAAGAAAAATGACGAGGAAGCTGCTAGGAATGCTCAACTCTGTCCAGAACGTACCATTTAAACACAAGTAGTAGTAGAATTAAAAACAATGGTTACTAACTTTAAGAATTATAGTAGATTTTGGTCCCAAAAAGTGGGTTTGCGGTGCTAGGTTGCTTAACTATCATCATTTTGTAAACACTAGTAGGGTAATGATGTAGTTTTGCACACTTGGGTTAGGGGCAAATTTATCATTTTGTAGGGTCTAGATGCATGTGCATCTCACATTCTATACTTTCCATCCATATTAATTGGTGGATTTAACTAAAGGAGCAAATCAAAACTGAAATTTCAACTTAAAGGATGAATTGCAATAATTTCAATTTTTTTTTTTTTTTTTCCTAGTGGAAGTTCGTACCTCATGCTTTGCCAATATATCAAGTGCATCATCATGCAGCCATAATCTACTACGCTTTCCTGGAATTTTGGGGTATTCTTCACGAACAATTTCTCTTCCCATGTCTCGAACTAAATTATGCATTACGAGCTTGTTTCTCTCACCAACTGAAAGAAGACACCTTTGGATGAGGACACTAATTCCAATCTTTGCAGAAAAACCACAGGCATTCAATATTTGTGTGACATAGGCTTTGTCCATTCCGATAAAGAAACATGATATATCAAGGAATATATCCTTTTGAGTATCGTCACTTAATGCATCATAGCTTATTCGAAGTTTTGTTTGAATTTCATCATTAGGGATTCTTTTCAATTTCTCTAACGTGTCTTTCCAATCATCCATGCTCCTAGAGAATAGAAAAGAACCCAAAACTTCAAGAGCTAGCGGTAGTCCTCCAGAATAAGCAACGACACTTCTTGACAATTCCATATAATCTTCGGTGGGATAACCATTTCTAAAGGCATGCCAACTAAAGAGTTCTAGAGATTCTTTTTCACTCATTTCTTTGGTTGTATATACTTCGTCCACTTGAAGCACCTTTAGCATTTGCTCATCTCTAGTCGTTATAATAATCCTACTTCCTCGGCCAAACCAGTCACGACTTCTAGTTGTTATGGCATCAAGTTGCTCCAAGTTGTCTACATCATCAAGTATAATAAGTACACTTCTATCACGAAGTCTTTCTTGTATCATAGTAATTCCTCTATTAACATCATTCACCTTTATCTTTCTTGTCTTCAAGATATCAGAAAGAAGTTGCTCCTGTAATCGAACCAGGCCATAAGGTTGCTTAGAAGTTTCCCTAATATTTGCAAGATAACTTTTATCCTCAAAACTATGGAAAAGTTCGTTATATATGGCTTTAGAAATGGTTGTTTTCCCCATTCCACCAATTCCCCATATGCCTAACATGCGGACATCATCGACTCCAACCCTTAACAATGAAGTGATGTCTTTCACACGAGATTCTATTCCAACTGGGTAGAGTGTAACAAATAAGTATGTGCTGTTAAGTTCCCTTGAAACCTCTTTAACAATTTTGTTAATAAACTTGGCTTCGTGCCTGCAAATTATTTTGGAAGTGAGGTAGAGTCAAATCATACAAGTTAGCATTTAAATATAGTAAATATTCCATTATGACAGAAAAAAAAAAAAAAGAAAAGAAAAGAAAGGAGCTTAGAGCATATTTTGGCCATTATTCCTAACACACTAGTGCTTAAAATGCTACTTGGCCCAAATTTAAAGAAACTAAACTTAAGATACTATAAAATTATGTTGCATATATACATGAATCTATGTAATCATTTGTGAGTATCAACTTAGTTAGCTGCCAAAATTTCCCATTTTTTCATGAATGACGGGGGAGTAATATTATTACAAAATTTCTCTGTTATACCCTCCAAGTTATGTACGGTCATCAAGAATTTTATAATTCCCTATACTTTTTTCTTGTTTCAATTAAATCCCTGGGGCTGGAAGCAAGGCATATTATTGAAAAACTCTTCACCACTCGCTTCAATAGCCCATGCAAGATCGTCGCTCATCGAGATTAATTCAACTTGATCAATCAACATTATTTTGTCCACCAAATTTTTGAAATCTAAAGGAGTAAAGTGAAAGATCTAAAAATGATCCGCTAGTGAGCACTTACCCATCCGCTGTGTTTTTTAGAACCCACCCTGACAAATTAGCAGCTTCCCTTAGAGCACTCCTCCACCTAAGTACCTTGTCTATGTTTGACAAATAAAGCTCTTCATATTTCGAAAATGCTTGCGCAAAACTACCGGTTTGGTAGCGCATATCCGATGGTTCAACATCGTAGAAGATAGGCAGAACGAACTGCCTCACCGTTCTTCGGCACTCCATGATCTTTACAAGTTCCTCCAAGCACCACGTAGAAGCCGCGTAGTCCCTAGAAAAGACGATAATAGAAATTTTAGACCCTTCGATGGCCGACAACAATTCGGATGAAATATCTTCTCCTCTTCGGAGTTCATTGTCATCTCTGAAGGTCTTGATTCCGGCATTGTCGAGAGTGAAATAGAGGTGGTCGGTGAAATTTTTGCGCGTGTCTTTACCTCTAAAACTCAAGAAAACATCGTAAGTTCGGTTGGAATGGAAAGAAGAAGATGAAGATGAAGAGGGGAAGGCAGTGGCAGCCATGACCTAAGGATTGAGAGTTGGTGAGAAGTGGAAAATGGCAAAGGACGTGGAAAAGAGTGATCCAAATATATTATTTATGCCCATCGATCGTTGAACGTGGAAATTGGTGATCCAATTTGAACGCGTGAACAACTTGGTCCATGTGTTCTTTCCCGCTTGCTTCCTTTCTTTCTTGTTTTCTCTTTCCTGTGTAAGAAGTTAAGACAAGTTCCTTTTCCTTTCCTTTCTGTTTTTATGGCATATTAGTCTTTCTCCATGATGCTTTTTATGGATTTACCCGGGTCAGCCCCAAGTTGCAATGTCTTTCTTCAATTTATTTATTTATTTTTTTTTAAATGAGAAATTTACAGATAAACGAGAAATTAAGTTCAAATTTTATAATTTACAGATAAATCTTGTTTTTTTTTTGACAATGAGTTAAAGAAAAATATGTCTTTTTAAGTTTATTATATTTGGTGTTCTGTGGTGATGTGTCATCATCTTATTGAAAGGCGTAAAAAACTTAGTTTGTGCTAAGTTCCCGAGTTATTCTCAATTTTGCTCTTTACTGATGATAAGATTGTCTCAATTTTTGTTCGTAAGATTACTCTTTTAACACATCAAAAAATTTTCCTTTTAGAGAAAATTTCTTGCTTACATTTACTCAAAAGACACATCTTGCTCAACAAGGGCAATAATTTGAACAAAATTAGGACTATTCTCCATCCATACTTTATCTAAAGATTGGTGAAGAATTGCTTATGCTAGACAATAAATTGCTTTATTAGTCTCCCTTCTAATATGCCCTCCAAATCCAAATGGTGGAAAAGAAAAGGAATTAAAAATCACGCAATTCAAAAAGAAGAGAAATTTAGCAGAATTTCACTACCATGTGAAGAGAAAAGTGGAAAATGAGTCGCACTTCAAAAAAAAAAAAAAAAAAAAATTATTTATTCATTAACACTACTTCAAAGAACAAAATTTGTTTATTCACTAACACCGTCTCTATTGGAGTACAAAACCATATTTAAATAGACTCATTAAGAGCATTCTTAGAGCATTCCCAATGGAAGAGCCAAATGTTACTTTTATCTAGAATAGCTCTTCAAATGTTCAAAAAACCTCCCACATTGGATGAGCCAAAAATATATGTAAAATAGATATTTGATTAGAAGAGCTAAAAAAAAAGTTAAATGTAGCAGCACTTTTTAAGGGAGCCATTTTATTTTTTAGTGTTTCTCTCTCCTACTTTATCTTTTTCCCAAAACTTTTCCCACATTTTTTTTAGAAATATAGCTAATCGGATGTGGAGACACTTAAAAATGGCTTAGCTAAACTAGATAAAAGTGAGTTTTGAAGAGCCATTTTACATAAAAATATGGCTCTTCCATTGGGAATGCTCTTAATGGAAGAGCCAAATGTTATTTTTATCTAAAATAGCTCTTCAAATGTTTAAAAAAACCCCTACATTAGATTAGCAAAACAAAAATATAAAATAGATATTTGATTGGAAGAGTTAAAAGAAAAGCTAAATGTAGCATCACTTTTTAAGGGAACTATTTTATTTTTCATTGTTTCTCTCACTTGTTTTATCTTTTTCCTACTTTTTTTTCTGTATGTTTTTTTTTTTTCCAAATTTTTTTTCAATTTTTTCTCTCACATATTCTTTTTTTTTTTCCCAAAACTTTTATTACTTTTAATAATATTTTAATAGAATAGATAGAAATATGACTAATCGGATGTAGAGATATTTAAAAAAGGCTTAGTTAAACTAGATAAAAGTGAGTTTTGATAAGTTATTTTACATAAAAATATGGCTTCTCTATTAGGAATGCTCTTCAAAATCCTTTTACCCAATTTAACTAACTTTGGATTAAATTACAAAATAACATAATTCTTAGAATTAAATACTAATAATCTCATTAATTAATAAATCTTAAATAAAAATAAGAACCCAATTAACTCTGTCCTTAACTCTGGGTTATGGTAGCATAATTTCTTGAACGTGACCATAAATTCCGGCTTTACGTCGTTTTGAAGAGTCAAAATCGCACAAAGTCCAACAAATTAAGAAAAGTAGGAAATTAAGGGGAAAAACCCAAGATCCGCGGATCCATTAGCACATATAATATTCACTACCGTACCATCTCAATCCCGCGTTTGCATTTTTCCTCTTTATTGGTCACTATTCAAAGTCATGACTTGCTAGCATTTATTTATGTAAGTGGAGGTGGTTATACTCCCAAAGAATTCTCAATGTGGTTAAACATGTATTAGAACGAGAGTTTAACTTTTAAAATATAAATCTTTAATTTTATTAGTATTAATCGACATGTGTTGCATCAATGTTCTAATAGAATTAGATTAGGGTATAACTCAATCGAACTTAAAAAAGAGTTTACAGTTCTCATCATCTAGGCTTCCCTCTGATCTCATCATCTAGTTCGAATATGATTCTCTGATCTAGTTTTAAAAAAAAATAATAATAATGGTGTCAACTGTTGCCAAACCAGTCCATCTTTTCAATAATAACAATCCACGCTAGCTGAAAAGACTCCAAAGGAAATCATGAACAAGTCAATAATGGTTTTATAATGATGCTTTATTTATCATACAACATTACAACCCAACATAACTACATTAAATAACCCTAAAGGATATATATACATTTCAAAGAGGCATACTGGGGGCTTCTGCATTATTTATTCAAGGGTCAGTTGTTCATTTGATTCCACAATAGTACTAGCTACCCCACTTCCATTCATTGCATTCATCCTAAAATTCCTTATGAATATTTGATTTAATATTTTAATCATGATTCATGAGCATACACCATCCTCATTTTCCGCAGATTCGCGTCCTCTTTTGCTTACTTAGTTGGTCAAAGAAATTGATGCAACCCTAAAGCTAATGTATATATATATCATCTTTTATCAAATTAAATATTGTTCTTTGCGACAATGTTATAGTATTCCCTCTTAAAGTTTCAAAAGTAGTAAAGATTACATTATTATATTTCTAAATGATGAGGAGCCGAAACTAACAACCTTCAACTATAACAATGCGTAAATGCAAATTTTTATTTATTTTAATAATGATTTATTTTTAAGGCATGTTACACAATTATCTTTAAGGGTTACACAATTATTTTATTTTAATAATGATTTGTCCCCTATATTTTTATTTTTATCACAAGAGGCACTTGTGGTTTTCGTAGAAATGAAAATGGTACCTCGGTTAAAATTCCGTTCAAAACTTAACAGAATGCCATATCAACACCAATCACATTGCGCCACGTGTCCTATAATTAATTTTTTAATTTTTTTTAAGAATTAAAAATATTTAAAAAATTATTTTTTCAAAAAAAAAAAAAAATTTTGGGGATAGCCACCTCCTTTGGCAATGGGGTGGCCGAGCCACCCCATCTGGCTGGTTTCAAGGAAAAATGGGCAAAGTGGCTGGATAGTTTCAAGGAAAAAACTGTGATATTTTGTGCATTCGGAAGCGAATGCATTCTAAAGAAGGATCAATTTCAAGAACTGGTTCTGGGTTTTGAGCTAACAAGCATGCCTTTTCACATTGCTCTGAAACCACCAATAGGTGTAGATACAATTGAATCTACATTGCCAGAAGGGTTTGAACAGAGGGTGAAGGGAAGAGGGGTTGCTCATGGGGATTGGGCTCAGCAGCAGTTGATTTTGAGGCACCCTTCTGTGGGATTGTTTGTAACACATTGTGGCCCAAGTTCTTTCTCTGAAGCGATGGTGGTTGATTGCCAACTGGTGGTTGTCCTGCCACAAGCTGGAGATCTGAAAGTAGGGGTTGAGGTTGAGAAAGGCGAAATAAGACAGGCTGTTTACAAGGGAGGGCGTGTGCATGTCAATGACTGGCCAAATGGGGGTAGCTGGCCACCCACCAAATGGCTGTAAAGGATAAATACTCTCATAAGATAATTTTCAGTCTTATCCCAACAGACTCAAGATAACGAGCTGTATTTTAGATTAGGATAAATTACATATTTAAAACTCTATAGATAGATTACATTATCTCTTATCTCAAAGAGAGTTTACTATTTGAATATTTTCCACATTGCTTTAATCTAGCATAGGCTAATGATATTTATAATCGAAAACAACGTCTCTAGATATGTATAGACGACTAGCCTTGAGATTGAGACATTGATAACCCTTATGACGTATACTATAACCTAAAAAAATACACTGCGTAGATCAAGGTTGCAGTTTATGAAAATTTTATGGACAAAGATTTGGCCAACAAGCACACCCAAAAATACGTAAAAGTGTGTAATCCGGAGAATCTTTGAATAAAATTTCATAAGGAGATGAATTTTTTAAAAGAGGTGTGGGCATGCGATTTATGAGATAGCATGCAGTTTGAAAAGCTTGTTCTCAATATTCAAATAGAACATGAGCATGAGAGAGTAGAGCTAATCCAGTTTCAACTATGTGATGGTGTTTGCGCTCCACAGCACCATTTTGTTGGTGTGTGTGTGTGGACAAGAGAGACGATGAGAAATATCCAAATTTGTGAGAATTTTGTTGAGGGAGCGATATTCGCCTCCCCAATCAGATTGAATGGTTTTTATTTTGTGTTAAAATACCGTTCAACATATTTTTGGAATTTAAGAAAAATAGAGCAAACATCACTTTTGTGAGATATTAGAAATAACCAAGTATAACGACTATAAGCATTTAAAAATGAAACATAAAATTTATTTCCATTTGTGGAAAACATAGGAGCTAGTCCCCAAACATCAGTGTATATCAATTCAAGATGATGATTAACACATGTTGAGGACAAATAAAAAGAAAGATGTTTGATTTTTGACATGTGACAAGCAGAGCATGTCAAAGGTTGATTATTTGAAGAAACTGGTAAATTAAATCTAGACAAAACATTTAAAGAAATGCGAAAAGCTAGATGCCCAAGCGTTCCCCAATAAATTACATATTTAAAACTCTATAGATAGATTACATTATCTCTTAGCTCAAAGAGATTATCTCTTATCTCAAAGAGAATTTATATATTTTAATTGTAACGATTCATATTATAAATATCATTAGCCTATTCTAAAAGTAAGGTGTAAAATATTCAAAATCTCTGACTTTACATGGTATCAAAGCTACCAAAAGACTAACGTCAATTTTTCTCTCCTTTTACAATTTTTTATTCTACATATTTTATTTTTCCCCTCACGTTAATACCTACTGCCCTTCATCAATGGCAGCCGTGCATTTTGCCTCCCGAAACCCACCTTACCGCGGTGGGCGTGGCAACCGTGGAGGCTACTTCAACAACTCCGACTGTGGCTCCTCCCTCCACAGTGGATGCTACCATGGCTCCTTTCCAAATGGTCGTGGCTACTCATCCACACGTCCTCTTTGCCAGATTTGTAATCGTTTGGGTCATGTTGCAATTGATTGCTATCAACGCTATGAAGAGCATATCACCACCCGAGAGCCTCATCCCATCATGCAAGCCAACTTCTCCGCTCCATCAGGCGGCCTAGACCAAAATTGGTACCCCGATTCCAGTACCACTCATCAGCTCACATCCGATTTCAATAATCTCAATCACCGATCCATCAACTACACCGGATCTAACCTAGTCCATATGAGTAATGGTACGGGTTTAACTATTCAAAACACGGCTGACGCCCATCTATCCTCTCCTAATGCATCTTTTTTGTTGCAAAATGTTTTACATGTTTCATCCATCACAAAAAATTTACTATTTGTTCATAAATTCACTTTTGAAACCAATACTTTCATTGAGTTTCATCCTTGGTATTTTTTTGTAAAGGAACAGGGGTCGGGGAAAATTCTTCTTCAAGGCCTAAATGATCGTGGGCTTTGGTAAAGTAAATATTTAAACCATGCATCGACATAATCATAGTAGGTACAAGGAATCGAGAATCCGTTAAGGGATCTCGTGACAGAAGGATGGGTGCCCCATTCCTTTTCAGAAATAATCCGTTTGAAATAGACACTATGATAAAGTATCTTATTAGGATTAAGCCTGTCAGGAATAGATTTGAAAGAGACAGAATCAGTCTGCTTTAGAACAGCAGAATAGAAAGCCAAATTCTTATGTGGATGTTCAGGAATCCAATGGAAATTTGGGGGAAAATAGGAGACGGCAATATCTCCGGGAGATTTAGAAGAAGCAGAACGATTAAGTTCGACAAAGAACAAGTTCTGATAGTAAGGGAGAATCATGTATTCAGATTTAAAGACAGACGTTTTATCATGTCTTATGAAGGGAGGTCTGGGCTTATCAGCAAAAGGATCATAGGAGGAGGCAGGAGTACTAAAGTACGTCATTGGGGAATCATAAGAGGGAGCAAAGGGAGCAAATCTGTTGGTTATGGCAACAGATGAAATTGGTAAGGAAGAAGCAAGAGGGGAGGATTCTGACTTTATAGTCAGGGCTTTTGAAACAATTTTCTCTTTATCTTTTTTGCTAGCCATGGTAGCACTGCAAAAATTCAAAAGGAAGATAATTAAAATCAAAAGGGTAAAAACCTTTATAAAATAAATGCAGAATAACGTTAAAATTATTCTTTGTAAAACAGAAATAATAATATGCGCCATATGACAGGGAAAGGTATGATCAAAGAATTCTGGGTAAACATGACCGTTAGGTGGGTGTTTAGACAGGACAATACTCTGATGGTAATAGGGTCCTCATCCGTTTCTAGATCTAAGGACTGCCTGAACTTAATATCCAACCTATTAACATCAATTTCAAATTTTGACGCAAAAGGTATTTGAATATTAACATCAAATTTAACAGTTGAAACACCAATTTTGTTAACAGAAAATGGATAAAGCAAAGCAAGAAAAGGCATACCAAGAATTACCCTTTCACCCATATTTTTAACAAGCACAGTAGGAATATGAAAATGAATATTATCAAAACAGACATATGCATTTTTCAATTCAAAATCAATGTGCAATTTGCTTCCATTGGCTGAATGCAACCATTGTGTGGATTTTTCAAAATATTTGCTGGGAATGAAACCTTCTTGAATGCAATTTAAATCAGAACCGGAATCAATCAAAGCAAAAACATCAAAAGAATAATTAGGGGAAATGGTAATTCTGACATTTGAATACCATCTCGGAGGGACAAACTTGCTGATCATACTGACAATCTTAATCTCATTGGACAAAGATTTATGACAGGATTCTTCATCATCATGCTCAGAAGAAGTTATTTCGTTATCTGAAATACTTCCAGGAAAAATTTGTTTAAGATTTAAAAGCAAAAGCTTTTGTTGTAAATCTTGATTTTCATTTTTTACATTTTGCAAGGCAATTTGCAAGTTGACAATATCTTTCTTGATGGTACTAATCTCATGCTGCAAATCTGAGATAGTAACTACCATGGATTTCTGTTTTGAAAATCGTTTTAAGGTCTCCTCAAGAGATATAGTGCCGACAGGTTTTTCAACCACATCATTTGTCATGAGTTTCTTAAGTTTTTTAAGATACTCTTCTTTCAAATCAGGGTTTTCAATTTTTGAAATCAGGGTTAGGAGCAAGTCTTCTTGTTCTTCTGATTTTGTTAAAACAGAGCAAGTTTTTGAATTGCAGCAGGCATCAGTGCAACCAATTTGAAAACAACTTTCAGATATTTCTGATGCAGATCGATAGTCAGAATCAGAGGATTCTAAAAAATCATTATCAAAGGAATAATCTGAAAAAGCATTGTTTTGAAAAATTCGAAAGATTTTTTGCTTTTCATCGTTATTGATGTTTAAAGCATTAATCTCTTTTTTAATCTTTTTGGGAGCTTTTGGGCACTTGTCAGCATAGTGTCCCTCTTCTCCGCAATTGAAACATTTTGGGCACTTGTCAGCATAGTGTCCCTCTTCTCCGCAATTGAAACATTTATTTTTTGAAAAATATTTTTCAAATTTAGATTGTTGTCTCCGTTTAGGAGGAGGTTTAGAAAATTTAGGTTTATTAAATTTTCTTCTCTTGTTACTATTGTAATATGGAGGGGGTGATTTCATGAGAGCTTTAGATTTCTTCCTATGCATTTTGGAGGGAGCCATAGGAGGTAATCCAAACTGTTCACAGAAATTTCCCATTTCATACTTAGCTTTCTTGGCTTTTTTAAGCTGCTGTCTGATCATCTTTTGATCGATGCACATCTTAATGCCAAGTTTTTTGACAGTTGAAAACAAATCACTACAAGTTAAATTTTCAAAATCGATGAGACCAGTGTCAGTACTGATCAATTCATCTTTGACTTTGTGAGCAAATAAAGAAGGCAATCCGTCAATGAACTTTTCTTTCCAATAAGGTTTTTGACTGTCAGATCTAACCATGACACGGGAAAGAAAGACATCTTGATACCATCTATAATCAGACATAGTAGGGCATCTAAGATTGTTCAAATAATCAGAAATTCGGGAGGTGATATTGGAAGGAGTTCCGACAAAATGTTTGATAATTGTATAAATCAGAGAGTTAACACCATCAGGTTCACCCATTCCAATTTTCTCATCGAAAATAGGTAATCCTTTTTCATCACTTTTTACTGCTTTCCTGATCTGATCTCTTCGATCTTCAGTGAGATAATTATCCCACCAATTTCTCAAAGTACCAGAAAAACCAGTAGCAAGTAAATCCACAATATCAGCTTGGCTTTTATTGTGATTCGTGAGATAGGCATTAGCAACCATGGACATATGATTCATCTTATTAAACAGTTCTTGCTCAGACAAACCGTCAATATTCCATTCATACAATTTATCAGCAGACACAGAGAATTGGGATTGGAGAAACCTTTCCTCGAATTTCAAATCAGGAGGAGTAGGTTTGGAATAAAAATTCTTTGTAAGATTGAAGGGTTTAGATCCGTCATAGATCCTTCGGAGTTTAGGCTCCATTCCAAAGTTTTGTTCAAGAATTCTGATGTCAGAATCAGTGGATTCTTGGGAAGAAGTTTCAGAATCAGAAGATGAAGCTTTTTTGATAACAAAATTTTGTCCAGAAGAACTGGCACGGGCATGGGTTAATTCAGAAAGTAATTTGTTGACTTTCTCAAGGTTCATTTGAGAAGTCGTTTTTAAACCAGAAGATTTTGACAAATCAGGGAGAGAAATTAGGGGTTTTTCAATCTTTGGAGGATCAGATGAAACTTTTGAATCAGAAGAGAGAGAGGGAAGTTTCTCTTCGATACGATCCAATTGTTGTCCTAAAATATGCAAAGATTGGGCACAAAAATTATTTTGTTCGATAATTCTCCTATCGTTATTAATAGGATCCTTATCATGAGTTTTGAAAGGGGAACATTTGACAACCATTTTGTTGACATCAAGAAGAGTATTTTCAAGAGGAGGGTGAGAAGATTTAACAACAGATTTATCTTCTTTGACAAAATTCTTTTTGACAACATTCAAAACATTATCGACAGAGAAATGTTTTTGAAGATAATTAAAAAACAAAATATGTTTTTAGGACTCAATCATCATCTCAGTCCATTTGACCTTGATGAGATCTTGTTCCTTGGAGGAGTATTTCTTTTGAAAAGCATGCCGAAAAGCACGGTTTTCTTTTGACAAAAAATCTTTTGATAAAGCAGGCCAATCAATGACAGAAAAGAAATCTTTGATTGGGGAGGTAGAGGTGATGACATTACACTGATGAGGAGCAGTGGGAAGAGGAGCATCAAAATCAGAAACAGAAGGAGAAGTAGATCTACCTTCGTCATCCGTTAGGGGATGATTTCTAGTAGAGTAAAAAGCAGAAGAAACTTGGGAATCAGTAGAAATTCCTTTGAGTTTCAAATCAGGATTAACAGGACAAAGAGGAGGAGAGGCGTTAAGTGACTCGTCCACATCTTTATCACGACGACGAAATCCTTCTGAGGTCGTTGAACTCGCAAAAGAATTCCTTCGTTCGTTAACCAACAGAGGCCTTACAAACAGCGGACGTTCAATCCTGCTGGAAAGTCCTAAATCAGAAAAATTGATTTTGACAGATCCATCCATATATTGTTGGATGTAATCAAGATTAGAGGCATCATTTACTACTCGAGAAGGTTTTGTAACACCTTCCAAAAGCCACTCGTTGGGGAGGTCAATCTCATCCCAGCGAATCATTTTTGGAGTTTTGATATTTGCTTTCTGAGTAGAACTTTGAATTAACAAAGTTGATTCACCTGGATTCTTGATCACAGCTTATGAATCTAGATTTGTCTTCATCAATTTATAATAAACACGATAGATGATAGCAAGGGGTCTACTACCTTCTTCCATGTTATAACCAGAAGACAGAATATTAAGCGTCAGAGCTTTCAAAATATGCATATCAGACAAAGCAAGAGAAAGATTGGGAAAAACATCAAAATGGACAGGACCAACAAACAAGGACGATTGGATCATTCCAAGTATACTGGTCTTAAAATCAAGAAATCTTGCGTCACGCAAGCAAAGCAAAACAGAAGCATTAATACCAAGTCGAGTCAATGGCTTGACTGCAATTTGAACACAACCAACATGCAAAAACTTATAACCTTTAGCGAGAGAGTCGTTAATGAACCTCTTGTTAAACAGTGTTATAGTTTGATCTTTGCCGGTAATAGCAAAGGTTTGTTCAACAGTTTTGACAGAATATTGAGATTTAAAAGAAGATTTAAACCAAGAAGTGGTGTAAACATCCTTAGCGTCCAGCTTAGGGATGTTCCATTTATCAACACAAATTATTATCAGATTCAACAGAAAAATTTTCATAGTTAACCACGTCCGGTGGCAAACTGGAATTAGAGCTAACCGAAGAATTAGATCTCCACATTTTGACACACAAACTAAACTCAAAATCACACACTCAGTAAAGTCTTAAAGGATCTCATCCTAGGTACTCACTCACTGGGTAAACTCTCTAAGGATCTCCTTCCTAGACGCTAGACTATTCACACATACCCTTGGCCGCGAACAATGCTGCACATACCCTTGGCTATTCCTCTACAGTCTCTTCTTCACGCCCTAAACGCCAAACCCAGGCTCAAGCGGGACTTACAGGTACCTCGACAACTGTAATAACGGGGTGGCTACAATCTGAACTGACGGGGTGGTGAACTACCGACCAACAGCTAGGATCTCGACACAGAGAAAGGTTAACAGGGGGTAAGCAAAGAGGATAAGAGCAAGACAATACTCAGGGGGCAAAAAGGAGAGCAGGGTGTACATCAAGCAGCAAAGAGATCGCAACTCTTATGGCTCTGATACCAAAAAAGGGGGGAGGTGATATTGGAAGGAGTTCCGACAAAATGTTTGATAATTGTATAAATCAGAGAGTTAACGCCATCAGGTTCACCCATTTATATATATATATATATATATATATATATATATATATATATATATATATATATATTAAAGAAAATTTCAGGCTTCCATTAACTCAAAAGAGAAATCCTTTTTTTTTATTATTATTTTTTTATAAGTACCTCAAAAGAGACATCTTGTTCAACAAGTACAATACTTTGAACAAGGCTAAGACTATCCTCGATCCATACTTTATTTAAAGATTGGTGAAGTACTGCTTCCACTAAACATTGGATTTCTTCATTAGTTTCCCTTCTAATATGCCCTCCAAATTCAAATAGTGGAAAAGAAAAGGGATTAAAATCACACAATCCAAAAAGAAGAAGAATTTAGCAGAGTCTCACCACCAGATGAAGAGAAAAGAGAAAAAAGAGTAGCACTCAAAAGAACAAAATTTGTTTATTCATTAATGCTGTCTCTATTGGTGTACAAAACCATATTTAAATAGACTCATTAACAAAAATCCTAAACCTAATTTGACTAACTTTGGACTAGGCCCATTATTTAAATTACAAAATAACACAACTCTTTAAAATTTAAATAAAACATAGAATTGCTAAGAAAAATAAAAGAAATAAAACATAGAATTAAATACTAATACTCTCATTAATTAATAAATCCTAAATAAAAATAAGAACCCAATTAACCCTGTCCTTTAACTATGGGTTATGTTAGCATAATTTCTCGACCGTGACCATAAATTCCGGCTTTACGTCGTTTTCAAGAGTCAAAATCGCACCACACTATTAGTAGCACATATAAATAATCACTACTTTCTCAATCCCCGTATCCATTTTCCCACTTTATTGGTCAATGATCCTTTAGCTAGGAAGCAGCTGTAAGAATATTTGGAGTTCCATCTCTATAGACTATTTTTCAACTAAGAAAAAATTATAAATTTTATATTGTTTTGTTACAACTTTAAAAATGATTCTAAAATAATTGATATTTGATGTAATTTCATATAATTATATACCTAACAGCTTCCCTTCACAAATGAAGATGTAAATTAGCACTTGTCCTAAAAGTTTAATCATATAGGAAGATATAAAGTTACTCATTTAATTATTACTTTAACAATTTTATTATTATTATTTTTTTTAATACAATGAGTTAAACAAAAATATGGTGTTTTAAAGTTTATTACGTTTGGTGTTCCACAATGATGTATGACGTATCGTCATCTTATTGAAGGGCATAAAAGACTTAATTTGTGCCAAGTCCCTATAATAGTTATTCACATTTTTGTTCTTTGCCAATGTTAGGATTGTTTCAATTTTTTTTTTTGTAAAATTACTCTTTTAATGCATCATAAATTGTTTTTTTAAAGAAAATTTCAAGCTTACATTAACTCAAAAGAGACATCTTGTTAAGCAAACGCAATACTTTGAACAGAACTAGGAATATTCTCCTTTCATACTTTGTTTAAAGATTGGTGAAGAACTGCTTTTGTTAAATTGTAAGTTGCTTCACTAGTTTTCCTTCTAGTGTGCCCTCCAAATTCAAATTGTTAGTTCTTGTGTTAGCTTAATTCAGTTTCAAAATGCAAAGGTTACTGTCCACAGGCTCAAACATTGATATAGAATGCTCAGAATCATATCTCCATTGTTTATAATGTAGATTCATGTGTCATGAACGTCTCTGCAAAATTTCAGTTCAATCGGACCACAAATGCCCATCGATCCGAGCTGTTAATCAAGGCTAGACAGCATTTCTAGAATGCTGTCTTCTCCCCACTGCAGGCCATATCCGGACAGGGTGCTAGGCTGTTCGGATAGGCTTTCCAGCAAGCATATTTTTGCTTCGCACGGCCTTGTCCGGACACCCTGTACCTATTATGCCCAAAAACGTGTTTTTAGTGGGCCTAGGTCTAGGGTTTGATGTACTGATATATAGACATCATTATAGAATAGAGGCACGAATTTTCGCGCCAAAGAGTTTGTCGGAGGCTATGCTAAGAGAGATCATATGTGGTGAACGTTAAATTGAATCTCTTAGAGTCTTAGTTATTCATTCGATAAATCTACGATTGAAAAGTCTATCGGAAGGGTCCGGTAAAGGAGAATCATGTTGAAGAAGATTGTGAGCAAGGAGACGAGTTGTAGGCTTGTCGATCTTACAGAGCCAAGGTCTTGCAAATGGTTGTAAGTATTCCTAGTATCTGTAATCTCTGGATAATCTTTTGATAGTGATTTCTTGGGTTTGGCTACCTCAGAGATGTTTTACTTTTAGATCGGTTTCTAAAAGTTTCCTCTTCGTAATCAAAATATCTGTGTCTGCCTGTTTATTGCTTTATATATTTTGGGTGATTGAATTGTTTATTGCTTCATAGTATTAATTTCGTATAAATTGTGATAAACAAGTTTTTGGAGTTGACATAGCGTTTTTCAATTGGTATCAAAGCAGGATCACTCTGTTTGGATTAAATATCTTAGTGACATCTGTTGACTCCTGTTTGCTATAAATACTTCTCAAGGGGAATATGATCGTATAAACTCCTTCAACAATTTGTTGGAAAAATTCACTCTTTTAAGACATCAATACACAAATTGTTTGGAGGATTTTCAAGATCTTGAACATGTGAAAGAATCTATTGTTACTAAATTGTCTGAATCACATGCTTTAATTAATTCTTTAAAATCTAAAAATTTTGTTTTAGGTTATAAAGTTGATTTGTTAGAGAATAAATTAAAAGAGTTAGAAACTCAATTGGAAAAATTCGCTAACAATTCTCTTGAGAAAATGTTGCATACTTAGAATTCTGATTGTGATAAATTTGAGTTAAGTTTTGAGTGTCATGTTGCTTTGACTTCCGAGATAATATTTGTTAAATCAGAAAAAGTAGAGCTGCCTCGTCCTCACAAGGTAAGAAAGTTAAGAAAATTCATATTGAACCTTGTGTATCTTACCCCAGGTATAGAGTCGTCCATCCTCTTAGGAATCTACCTCCTAAAAGGTTTATCCCTACTTGTCATCATTGTAGAAAAGTTGGTCACATTCGACACAACTGTTTTAAATTTAAACCTCATATGCATAAAAATAAAAATTATGTTTTTAGGAAAGAACCTTTGGGGTTATGCACAATGATGATGGGCGGTTTGTCTAGATTAGACAACATTGAAAATGTTCACGTATCTACACCTTATTTCAAGAAAGTTTGGGTTAAGAAGGATTATACCATTCACCCATTGAAGGGGAGTGGTAGTCATCTCACATAAATTTAGGTGAGTAAATAACATGTTTAGAAATGGTTGTTTTGCTTATTTTTAAAAATCTTAGAGCATGTTGTTTTTCTCTACTTTGCATTTTTTTTTGTTTTTGCTTTCTAGTTTTTGCATTGCAATTTTTTGTTGTTGTTACACTTTTTGTGTGAAGAGTGTATACATGTTTGTTTTGAGATTCTTGTTATGAAGCATATTCATAAAGGACTTTTTTAAGAAATTCATATGTTATGATCTTTGAAAGGCTTATAGATGAGATGTTGTCTGCGCACCACCAATATTTTTGTCTACTTGCTAATTCAGTGTTTATGAATGTGTAATGTCTTGTGAAGACCTAGAAGTAGTTATTAAACCAAATCATTATTTTGTAGTCGGACTTATAAGATGTGATGAAAATTTAATGCTAAAAAACATTCATGTATTGCCTGTTGTAATCTCAATTCAAACATGTTGTTTTTCTTTGCTATCCTTCTTTGTGGTTTATTTGTGCTAATAAGATGGATATATGCTTTAAATGCACTTTAATTGCTTAATTAGAAATCCTCTTAGTTTATGTACCTATGAAATATCCTTATCATGCTTGAGTTGATTATCTTTATAATGAACTGTCATTGATCCATTCAAGTGTGTTATTGTGGTACATTTCATTTATGCTATCTGTATGCACTTAAGATTCAAAAAGGAATGTCAATCCATGACAAATTTGTTATGTTGAACAAACCATATGCATAGGATGAATTTTTTTTTTTGTGGGTTAAAATTGACCAAATGCTGGTTGAACCTAAAACCTATAAATTCCAGTTCAAATCCTTATGTCTTGTACTTTAATTTTTATGAAAGACATGTTCTCAAAGATAAAATCTAAAGTGAAATGTACAAAATGCCAAAATATTCCAAAAAAGGATTTTCACTGTGTCAATTTTTTGTGCTTGACTCATCTATAATTAAAATTCCGGATGTGGTTCTGAGCCTTGTGATAAGACTAAGGGAGCATATTGGATGAGGGTGACTACGCCCTAGTAAGGTTTGACTTCTAAGCTAACAAGATATGAATTTCTTTCATATGGTTTGAAAGTTTTAATGTGCTTTCTTTGTCAATATATATTTGTCCATTGCTTGACTCTTGATTGTGGCTTATCACACACAACACATGTAGCATAAATAGTGATGGTATATAATGGCATGAAATGAGTTGCAACAATGATTTTGTTTATTCATCTTTTAATACTCTTGCATGCTTGAGTATTTTTTTGGCACATTCAACAAGAGTTTCTCATAATCTACAATTTTTGATCATTTATTGGATATGCTCTTCTTATGAATACTCCTGCTTGAAACATTTTTTCCTTGTTGATATTGGGTCACACATTCAGGGGGAATTTTTGCTGATGTTTCTTCATGATCTTGCATTACTTCATGCATGTTCTGTTATCAGTGATCATGAGTTTTATTTCTGTATTCCTATTCCACATATGTCTTAATGTATTTTGTGAAGTGTTTTAGGAAACATGAAGACCTTTTGTCATTCTGTGAAAAAAAGAAGGAGCAAATATGGGGAGATGATGCTATTGGCTCGCCATTTTGATTTTGTCACCGAATTGCCAAATTGAGAGTTTGTTAGTTCTTGTGTTGGTTTAATTCAGTTTCGAAATGCAGAGATTACTGTCTACGGGCTCAAACACTAACATAGAATGCTCATAATCAAATCTCCATCGTTCATAATATAGATTCATGTGTCATGAACGTCCCTGCAAAATTTAAGCTCAATCGGACCACAAACGCCCATCAATCGGAGCTGTTGATCAAGGCTGGACAGCATTTCTATAATGTTGTTTTCTCCCCACTGCAGGCCATGCTCGGACAGGGTACAAGGCTGTCGGGACAGGCTTTCCAGCAAGCATATTTTTGCTCTGTAAGGCTTTATCCGGACCGCCCATTAACCTGTCCAGACACCCCGTACCTATTATGCCTCAAAGCATGTTTTTAGTGGGCCTAGATTTAGGGTTTGATGTACTAATATATATACATCATTATAGAAGAGAGAGAGAGATGAATTTTCGCCCCCAGAGAGTTCGTCGGAGGTTGTGTTAAGAGAGATCATATGTGGTGAGCGTTAAATTGAATCTCTTAGAGTCTTAGTTATTCATTTGATAAATCTACGGTTGAGAAGGCTATCGGAAGGGTCCGGTAAATGAGAATCACGTTGAAGAAGATTGTGAGCAAGGAGACGAATGGTAGGCTTGTCGATCTTATAAAGCCAAGGTCTTGCAAAGGGTTGTAAGTGTTCCTAGTGTCTGTAATCTCTAGATAATCTTTTGATAATGATTTTCTGGGTTTGGCTGCCCCGGAGAGGTTTTACTTTTATATCGGTTTCTAAAAGGTTTCCTCTTTGTAACCAAAAGCTCAGTGTCTGCCTCTTTATTGCTTTATATATTTTGGGTGAATGAATTGTTTATTACTTCATTATATTGATTCTGATAAACAAGTTTTTGGAGTCGGCATAGCGTTTTTCACAAATGATGCAGGACAATTCAAAGTCTTATTTAATAATAATAACAATTGCAAAAAATATGAAATTGGACGAAGAAGAAGAACAAGGGCACCACTGACTTTATATCTTTTTTTTCACAAAGAAATAAAGTCACTAACTTTTTTTTCATATTTAAAGCTACCCTTTAAATATGGTTAAAGGGCACCACTGCACCAACATGATACCAGAATTCTTCAATGCCCGCAAAAAGGAGTTTCTTTTCCTATAAATTTTTTGAGAGAAAAAGGCAGGTTGTTATCAAGAAGATGCTTCACATGCATAATTTCTCCTCCATTATCACTAAATTGATATAATATTTTTATAACCAACATAACTACTGCAAAACATACAGACACAAAAATGAAAAAAATGTCAAAACAATAACAAAAATATGCAAACTAAGACATGAATTAATAGATATATCTGAACAAATACCAAAAGTAGCCACGAAAAAGGACAGAAAAACAAATCAAAGATTGAAAGTACTCCACCGAAGCCTCAATAAATCTTTGAAACACTTTCAAAATTGAAAGCCATTTTATAAAATATGCTCTTCTTGATTCCATTAATGGTAGCCAATATTAGTAAATAGTATTAAAATTTTAAAAAATACTTAGTCAAATAAAAGTATAAATTAGATATTGATTAAATTAAAAAAGTAACTTTCATTTTAAGTTTTTATTTTAATCCATTTCTTATTTTTTTATTCATTTTCAAATATTTTTTAAATACTTTAATGATATTATTAAATAAAATTACTATTAGATATTAAATTTTTAATTTAAAAAAGTATGTTTATTTAATGAATTTCATTTTGAATATTTTTTAATTTACAATAATTGATTATTTAAAATATTTTAATAAAAATCTATTTTATAAATTATTAAATAAAATTTAACTTTTTAATCTAATATTTAACAATTTTAACGTCTTTAAAATTCGACAATCTATTTAGGAAATTTAAAATATATTCACAATTAATATAATTTAAAATAAAGATCATAATATAAATATACCTACTTAATCTGATTATTGGTATAACAAAGACTATTGCTTAACGTGATTATTAGAAGTTATTTTACTAAACAATCCATTTAGCATTGTAAATTCAGAAATGAATCAAAATTAAAATTACAAATTAGGATCCACTTGGATCTAATTACTAAATTAATACGTAATCTCATCCGTTTAAATTTACTATATCATCATATTCTAATCATTGTCAAATATTTAATATAAATCCAAGAATGTGTAACTCGGAATTCATTAACATGTAAAACAGTATTTAAAATAACTAATATAATTTAATATGTTTATAAATACAATGTTCAATATATAACATTAAAGATAACTCTGAATTAAAAGAGTTTAATCCATCACTAGCTTCCCCGATCATTGCATCATATTATTTATAATTATATTCATTTCCAAATGACATACTATTTCCATTCAATCGTCACTTTCAAAATATGAAATATGCATTGTTTATAATATCTTCATATGTATATACATTAATCCCAAGTAATATGTAGTTATTACTAAGTAAGAATAATAACTATAACAACTTTCTAAATTATATATTTTAAATCTTTATTTAGTATTCACAATATGTTCTTTAGTTCAAATTATATTATGATTAGTCCAATTTATTATACTATAATCTTAAATAAATTTATTTAATATCTTAAAGTTCTTAGCCATATATCCAATCATTTTCTCATATTTGTTTTTAAAAAATATAATTTCAAGTAGAAAAATATGCCACTTCTAATAATGTACTTTAGCATTTATAAACAAATAAATTGGACAAGTTATAAGTAATTTTTAATTTAAGATATTTATATTCAAAATTAGACCCAACAAGGTAATATAACACATTTCAATGTTTAATAATATATGTTATACAAATGAACATATTTTGGGTTACAATTATTTATTAAGGATAGTCTATATGTTATTTTATACAGAATTGTCACATAGTGTTGATACAAATTGATCATTAATTGCAATTACACAAATATCGAAATTTGTTATATATATTTTTAATGTTTAGGATTAAAAAATTTTTTAACAAATTGGGTGTCATCCTTTGGGGGTCAGCCCACCTGGTCAGAGAAATGGTTGGAAGCTAAACAATCGTAAGGTCATATCAAGCATTTAGATGGATAATTCAAAATGTCTGGATAATGTTATATATTCCTCTAAATCACTAAAATAACAGGATTTAGATTAATTATATTAACATCGTAGATTGAGACATACTAGCTTAGATTACTAAACATTTCCGTATGAATATTATCTATAATAACCTGTAAGTTTTACGGTTGAATGAATTGGTCTATGGCCAATCAAATCGATTTATTAAAGTTGTAATGAATTGCCAATTTCAAGAGTTGATTACAAATGTCAAATGGTGTGGTTCGAAAAGTGTTAAATTAAAAGACTAATAGAGTCAATGTTTAAAGGGTGTGATTGAACTCAGGTAAACCTTGTAATTCAATGATCAGAGGAGTAGACTATAGTAATATTATGTTTTCTAGAATTTTGTTTTAATGAAAATATTATTAGATAGATATACCTTACTTAATGAGATTTTGATAAGCAACTCTTTCATACCAAAATACATATGATAACGTTGATAAATGAAATATTGAATTGAAAAAGCAAAAATACGTTGTATATAATAAATATAATAATCATAAGAGTGAAAAAAATTTTTGATTTGAGAGAAAGCATGAGCATTTCAAAGTGAACATTCAAAGAATACATGGTAATAAGAACATTTAAAATTGATGCAGCTCAAATTTTTTAAAGACTAAATGAAAATTTAAAGAATACTGATAGATTTAAAGATATTCGATAATTAAATACTGCTATAGATAGTGTACAATCCTAGTTCAACAATTGATTTACCTCGAAATTTAATATTTTTATGTACTTTTATGAATAGATATTAATTGCAAAATTTTGAACGTTTCCTCCACATTGGAAAATCGAGTAGTTTCCTAAACATAGATTAATTTCAAGATTCATGTGCAATATCATTTGTTTGAGATGCAATGCCAGTGAATTTACAGAAGGCATTAAATGACCTAAACATTTAGTTTCCAAAGTAGCCAAGCATCCAAATCGATCGATGTACATTAGATAATTACATTTAATCTACTAATGAGATTTCAAATTGATTACTAAGAATGTAGTATTTCAAAACTATCAATTGCCTCTAATGCTAGCAATTAAATGTACTTTCAATCACATCACCAACTTACATATCTAATTCACTACTTAAATTTTATTAATATCCTTTATTTACGTAAACATATCCTTACACAATCATGCTCGAATATCATTTACGTGCTAATTAATTTATCAAAATCATTAGCTATTTAAATAGTGTAAAATCACCTTAAGTAATGTTAAATAACGTGAAATTCTTCAATTTGATTTGAAATTAATATTTGAGATTAGATCGCTCAATTGAGGATTTGCACCATGACTTTAAAAGCGCTACTCACAGTAGCATTCAAAAAGCCTCAAGATGAGAACATCATCCTTTAAACTATGTTTATGAATAATCCGACTATGCAACTAATCGGTTGGAATGTCATGGAATGGACGGAGAACGTATGAAGACAATAAAAGATTCCTATCGAGCGAATATTCGTCAATGTATTCATGTACTAAAAATTTAATATTAAGATCATAAAAATTATAATGGAACTTAAACTACAATAGAACAATTATAATGAGTGAATATTAAGATAACAGGTAACGGTTACTGGTTAAACATATCAACATGATCCAAATAATTAGGTTAATTAAAACCATAGAACTTTAATGTCAATCAATACTAAATATCTTGATAAATATAAATTATATTAAAACCAATGTTAGAATAATGGATGGAAAATGGAAGATACAAGATTTTTCAATCAAAATTGGGAAATGGAAGAATAATCACCAGATCTAGGACAATAATTCAAACAATCTGGAACTTTTGAATAACAGTTATCAAATTTTGATGAAGATCTTAAATTAAATCAAGAAGAAAATCTTATAGAACAATAAAGAGCAAGATCATTAGTATTCAACAGGAAATTTGTAAGGGATTAAATTGAAGAAAAATTGATCTTATAATGCGAAGTAATTTTATTCTGAACAATTGTAGTTACAAAATTTTGTAAGTATTAAAGCAACGTACAATTTTAAAATCTTAAAAACTAATTTTAGAAATGTAATATATTGTGAATATAGGATTCAGAAAGAATTAACCTTATTGATACACGTAAATCTCTCTAAAAGGGTTGACAGTTTCTATGATCTGAGTTTTAACAATTCCAACTTTCTCTTCCAATTTGCTAAATTTGATCATTACCAAATGTAATTTCAATTAAAAGCATTTGAAGCATGTTAAATTACAAATAAATTGTCAATTACTTATATTTTAGTAGATACTAATGTATATGACGCATATTCCAAAAATTCAGATTCACCATCATTGAATTTTTTAATTCATCTAACCGTTGTAGGATTTCCAAAATTTTCTGTTACTCTATAGTTAACATCAGACAATTTCTAAGCAAGCATCAATAACAATAAACAAATTCGAATTTCATACATTAGCATGTCGATATGACATGAATTAATCAAGTTATGAAAACCCACCATTTTTTAAATGAAGAGTATTCTTATATCAACATTGATTTTATAAATAACGTCTTTTAACTTGACTTTAATTACATGAAGCTTTTTGATATTCGAAATTTTGCGGACAAGAAGTACTCTTTCATAATTTATGATGATCTATTTCAAATTGCTGTGAGTGATATTGAAAGATGATATTAAAATGGTTTAACTTTTCATAACCTAATCTCCTTACATTTGGTCAATGAAATCTTAACTCAGTCATTCAAGTATTGATTGTAAGTCATGATCGCTTGATGTAGATCTTGAATACTTGAATGATGAATCTATAGCATTTAAATAACATTATGTAACATAGGAATTCATATTTTTTGAAAAATTAATAATTCTTTTCATTAGAGGTTTAAGCATCTCAAGATCTAATAGCCATTTCAAGTTTAAGAATTAGAGTCTTCTGATTGAATGGATTTCAAATAATTGAAATTACATAATTTTGATAATATTACAATCGTTATCAGAATTGTTGTTTCATTAGAAAGATCGTTTAAGTCAATCTTCTTATTCGTAATAGATTTTCAACTAGATCAGTAATTTGAGAGAGAATCCAAATTACCTTTCTATTTGATCGTCGATATGATGAGATCTAAAATGCATTGAAATAAATCATAATAAATTCAATTTAAATTTGAAATTACATTTGATGTTTGAGCAAAAGCAATATGGTTATTCTAAAATTTGAAATTGGTTAATCCGATAGCGTTTTGAACATTTGATCAAATTGATCAACTCGAAGACATTTTTATTTGATCTATTTATGTATAGATGGCTCTAGGAGTTTTTAAATTGATAAATTCTTTGATATTAAATCAAATGGAAATTTAAAAATGTTTAATTAGATATGACTTTAATAGGGGTAAAATCAGAAATCAATCTAATAGTCTCCATTCATTGGATTTTCATAGATCGAATTTACAATCCTTAAAGGTTTTGAAAGACAGAGAACAAATATACACGTATATTTCAACGATGAGAACATTAATGACTTACAAATTGCTGTACTAACACAACATTTCGTCAAGAATTTGAAAGTTAGAAAAATTGAAGAACTCATATTGATACATCAATTTACTGTAGAAGATTTGTAAGAGTAATAGTCAATCCGAAATTTGAGGTTTCTACAAAATTTTTAAAATATATGTAACGATTAAAGAGTTAATAATTATGAAACATGATAACACACATATTGCAGTTCTACGAGATTTTCGATTTCAGAGATATCTACCAATTGAGAAGTCCTGTAAACGACCAAGTAGACAAGCTGTGAATTATTCTGAACTGACTTGAAAGATTCTTGAAATCTTGCAAGATCTAATCAACCAGCAATTATCACAAAGCCAATGATCAAAAACTTTGAAAATTGGATGTGGAATAAAATTCTCTTAAGATTTATCAGTCTGAGGACCATGAAATTTGTTGATCAATAATTTTGAGATAAAGATTAACTATTTGATCAGTTCTTGAACAATTAATCGTACATGAATTTGATCAAAATTTATCAAATATTCACAGAAAAAATTGTTTATTAACTCATCCATTTGAGCTTAAAACTTGTTCCTTGCAAGAAATTTGAAATAATCAACATGAGTTCTTCAAGGATAACTTTGATCATTGAAATCACATTCTCTGCATAGATAGCAAATTCTATGCAAGATATGACATAATTGACTACAGAATTCTTTACTAATCAAAGGTCTAGATCACTTAGTGTGAAGTTTAATACAGTTTGTACAACTTGTGAATTCTAGAGTTTAAAGGATTAACGGGACAAAGGTAGGAGAGATTCTACAAATAGTTGCAATTTTATAGACAAATCCATATGAAAGTTAGATCAAAGATTTGAACAACAAAGTAGACTAATATCAATACTGAACTCTAAACCTTTAGATTACTATTAAATCATTAGTAAATTTTGAAATTATAAATCATATTTCTTTTAAAAAATCCTTCAAAAGCCATTTGAGACAAAATTTATGATATTTTGATTACGTTAAGAACTGATAGTTATAAATTGGAATTTAATAATTACTTCATTCCTTAGAGTGACTTCTGAATGAAAAGCGAATATTGGGCAGATTTAAGAAGCTCAAGGAATGAAAAAGAAGCAACCATGTATCAAAAAGAAGAGTGTCTTCAAGACGAGTCTAAAATGAATTTGCTCTAAAGATTACAAACAATTCATCCTTACTAGAATAAATAAATTTATAATATAATTTACCATATATTTGATTAATCAACTTAATTAATCAAATTATTAAACATAGTTTGTTAAGCTATTAAAGCATGTTCAGTCAATCTTTAACAAGATAACATCTTTAGAATCTTGAGATGTAACATATTTCATGTCTAAATTAATAATTTCAATTGCCATAAATTCATATCACGACTGCAAAGTAAGAATTGCAGCCACACTATGAGCAAAATAAATAACATTCCAATCAAGAATTTAACGTTTATCAGTCAAAATAGACCTTCGTGATCAACATATTGAAATCACAAAAGCACAAAAATTCTAATTTGATTTCTTTTACCTTAAAATCACAAAATGTTAAACTGTAAACATACAAGTAAACCAATCTACGATGTAAAATCCACAATTACTAACAGATTAATATCAAATTACATTAGTCAATTAATCTTCAACAATACTGGAAATAACGCTAAATATCTCAGTTTACGAAAGAAGATCAAAAATGTAACAATTTGTATTATTCCTATAATATTCACATTGATATATTGATTCAACTAAATTTATAATTATATATTTATTGTAATTAAAATGTTATGACTAAACAATTTTATTAAAATTTTTCAAATCAAGATAACTTGTAAAATCAACTCATAGAACTTAAATCTCATTAGTTTATTAAGAATTTGTTAATTTAGACTACATTATTTCAAATTTTAGTATTTGTCAATCGTATGAAGATCCCTTTAGAGATAGTACTCCAATCCCTAAAGTAACATGTTCAGACTTCTCATGATATAATGGAAAATGAGTCATATAATCAAATGAGTTTTAGAATCTTACTTCCTAAGACATTAGACGCAACTTAGTAATAGGTTACCTAATTTTCGATGGCTTCAATACAACTTTTAAAGATTGATTACATAGACTTTAAGAAATATGATGACAAATCGATGAGTATTAGGTACAATGCTTCATAATCATTTAATGAGATTAATGAAACCTTAGAAATATAACGAAACTATGAAATTTAATCAAATAGATCATGTATTTAAAAATTTCGCTCAAATGCACAAGACAATCTTTGTAGTTTAAAGACCATAGTTACTTGACTATCGATATTCAGTACTTTCTGCAGAACTATCTTCCAATGATATTTAGTGAGCATTGGAATGAAGTACTATGCTATTACTAAAATTAATTTATTGTTTTTCAATTCTGTCATAATGTATTAAATAATTGAATTGAAAGTTGAATAGATTTAATTTAACAAAAGAATTTAGTAATCTCATTAGTAATTAAAGATTTAGAAAATGTTTATACAAATTTTTGAAAAATGTGTTAAATTAGTACAACTTTTTGAAGATTTTGACAAACTCATAATGAATTAGACTAAATTATTTAATAAAATCTGCTTTTAAATTTAATAATGAATTGCTTAAGAGTCATAAATAAAAAAGAGTTAACATAATTAATAAGCATGTAGACTCATTAATTAGTGAAATTAAATAAAATTCTCGAAATGAATGCTTTAAAATGTTTTGAAATTGTTACAGTTGATCAAAATTGTTTGATTCAGATGTACATAATTTGTTAACAAAAATTTCAGCTAACTTGAATCTCAATTCGTAACAATAATTTTATTAACAATGTGATCTTAGCAGATACAGTTTCAAATGCAGTCCAAAATTTCTGAAGTCATTCTAGAATGTTGAGTTAATCAAATTTGGTTTACATTTATGATTAAATTTGAGATTTTGTAAACCATTGTTTGACCCACTTATCAAATAATGATTATGATCTTGTTAAGTTATCTATAGCGAATATAAAAGTATTTCCAGATTCTTGAGATTAGTATATATCATCAACGATTATATCTTAATATTACAATAAATTCATGTGTAAATCTATGTTATGGCAAAAAGCGTGTTTGTATAGACTTATAAAGAGAACATTAGTTTCAGCAATTTATCAGTTTGCAATTTGATTTTATATTTATCCAATTTGTTTTAGATTAATTTTCAAAGATGATACATTTTAGATCGTCTAAGCAATTCTTGACAAAATGTGTGTTTGCTTTGAATATTTTGATTGAATGTTTCATTTCTTCATATTTTTTCTTGTAGGTCTTATAATTTGTTAAAATTTTAGTGAAGCTTAATGTTAAAATTGCATTATTTGTGACAGGCTTAGTGTATGAATTTTACATGAATAATTCAGTTTATAACACTTCAAATTTAGTTCTTAGAATATCGATGTAGTATTAAATCGAAGCTTAATGATCATTTATAAGTCAATGTATTTATCGTAAACATTATGTATTCTAGTGTTAGTTATTAAAGATTGTTTTATAACTACTATTGTATGCTGCTATAGACAATATGCTCAAAAATGTTGATTACTTTGAGAACTTAATGATATATTGTGAGGAATTTCAAATTTGTCTGATCTATCAGTAATTTATTGTGACTTGATATTAGAACTGTCTAAAGTAAGAATCATAAGATAAACTAGTGAAATTTGTTTTACAACATTAACGTGTCAAATCACTCTTAGTGACTACTTCAAGAGTTTCAAATCTGTATCAATGCCTAATGAAATATGGATGGTGCTCACCTATAATTTCTTAGACTTTCAAGTTATAACTTAAGGAAGATATTATGGCTTTGCAATAATGGGATGATTGCTAGATTCATAGAAATTAAATGATAAAGTTTGGTAATTCCATAAGATTCATTGGTTGACATATTGTGATTAATCACTAACACTTGATATATGGATTGTATATATCTCATATATAATTTAACTATAATATTTTATGAATATTATTTTAAAGCATCTTATTTGTTGGCTCATTCAAAGTTATTTTTTATTCATTTTATATTGTCATTTCATAATTTTTACTTCTTAAATTATCATTTTGTTTGTAAATGTTAATGGCTTGATTCTAAAGATTAAATATATATGTTATTGGATGCTAAGTTAATTTCTATCAACCAATTGATTTTTGATTTTAGTTGTTCTAGTTGTATTGTTTAAGTTGCAAATAAGTTATTTGCAAATCATATTATTATCCCAATCCAATAAAATTAAGATTTGTGTATTCCATCAATAAACTAGTGACACAGTATTGTCATTCAGTGACAAATTTTATAGTTTATATCTGCCTGAAATTGGTACAAAACCATAATGATGTACTCATCATATCTTAATGTAGATTTCACAATGCTCATGAACTCTGGAAGCCGATTATTTGGCTTACAATTAGTCCAGCATGACTTTAGATTAAACATTTATGAAAAATTGATTTAGAAAAAAGTAAGAGAATTAGTGGTGGTTAAATTACTATATGTTTAATAGATAAATCAGTTAAATTAGTGTTTCTTAAACTTAGCTTTAAGTTTTATAGAATTACTAGCGCTATCCAAAGGTTATAGCAGTTGTCTTAATATGTTGAAATGACATGTTTGTTATGCATGTGTAAGATTAATACTATTTTAATCGATATCTATAAGTTTCCGCTTTACTGGCGATTTGACTTTATAGTTCAATTGTTGAAAATTGTTCATTCTTATTGCTTATTTTGATAAGTTTATATATTATTCATCATATGTTTTGGATTATCAATTCAAAATATGCAAAATCAATTATGTATATAATTGTAAATTGAATTGACAAACAATGACTTTTTCTTTCACAATACATGTTATATTTTTTCAAATATAAGTCTACTACTTTAAATTTAAAGCATTATTGAAATATCTTAAAGTTATGACATAATTCTTCTTTAATTTAAAATTTTTGTTATATTTAGATATTTTCATAAATCATTGATAATCATATAAATTTTCAATAATTCAACATGATCAACAATGAAAATGTAAATGACAAACATATCAATAGCTGAATTAATTATGTTATGACAAATAACCTAAAATCTCAGAAACAGAAAATTGTTGATTTTTAAATTTTTTGAAATTCAAAATTTTTTTTTTTTAAAATTAAAAATTTTTATGTTAAAATTTTTTAAAAAAAAATTCGAAATTTCAAAGGAAATCTTTAAACCCGAAATTTAAAGTAAATTTCCTTTTAAAAATTTTTTTTTAAAATTGGTAACCCTTTTTTTAAGGCTTTTTTGTAAAAATGATTGGATGATACAAAAATTCTTGTTGACACTAAATAAAATTAATCTGAACAATTAACAATAAGATAAATAGAATACAGTAAATAAAATTAAAGCAAGGAAAAATCTTACAAAGCTATATAATCATGCAAGAACATTGTCTTTAAATGTTGATTTCGTGCCTCCCGGAGTGTATAACTCGGTGCAATTGGATTTCTTGACACGCAACTTTCTAAGATTAAACTATAGCGTCTACCTTCGTTAAGGACTCACTTCCAAGTAACGAAGATCAAATGAACAATCCTTTGATCGAAGAAGATGAGGGACAAAAACCACACCAAAAAGGAAGACCAAAATATAGCTCAATGGCTTATGAAAAGAAAATTTGTTGGACAAATAGAATATGGGTTTAGATGCTGAACAATCCTTTTTTGGAGCCAATGAAGTAAGTTTTTTATGGTGGGCTCAATTTATAAAAAAATTGAGCTCATTGCTTTTACTAAAGACCATTAATAGCCAACAGTAAAAAACAATGCAAGATGAAATTTTCTCTTAAAGCCCATGAATAAATGACAAACCGTTTAAATTAGAAGTTGATTTTTCCTTAAAGCTCATGGAGATGATTTAATGACAAACGGCTAGAAAAATGTAAGTTGAGATTTTTCCATAAAACTCATGAAAGTGATTTAATGCAAACGACTAGTAAAATGTAAGTTAGAAATTTTTTCATAAAACTCATGAGGATGACTTAATAATGTCAAACGGTCAAAAAATAATCAATGGGTAAAATAATAACCAATGTTTGTAACATCATAACAGTCCCCCATATGTTACAAACATTAGAATAGAAGGAGATTGCAATCATGCATCGATGTGGTACCGGAAAGTTTTAACCACACCTAGGATAAATAAGTAGGAACTTAATGAATTGTGGTAGAGTTAGACTCTTTTAACCAAATCCATAACTTAAACAAACTTATCACCTACAAAACTTTCTCCAAAATAAATAAATAAATAATATAAAAAAAAATGGGCTGTTTTGCGGGTTGGCACCTTATACAGGCCATGCGCCCCTAGGTTTCATGTGTGCTATAGAGACCTACCCAAGTTTCATAGGAAGCGGCACCACACTCATATAGGTGGAATCCATCAAGAATGTGTGCACGGAACACCCCATTCCAACAGGTAGGGACTATGAATCCATTAAGAGTTTTAATTTCATCCTTAATCACTCTGCATCTTTGTACTGTCTTACACCATAGAGATGGGCTCATCACTAGTCTTCTCAATGACATAGTGAATAAACATAAAATGACAGTACCACACTGTGATCACTTGTGACTTCGTTTTCCATTAAACCTTATTCATGGGATTTCCAATCATAGAGGTGGGGTACTATCATAGTGTCATCACTTGGGTATCAGTCATATCCCCTTCGATGTTTCACTCACCAGCCTTCTTGCTAGTGGCTTGGTCAAAGGATCTACCAAATTCTTTTCTGACTTCACAAAGTCCATGGACATTATACCTGTCTCGACAAGCTGCCTCACAATTTGTGCCTTAAATGGATATGTCGACTTTTTCCATTATGGATCTTGCTCTTGGCTCGAGCTATGGCAGCCTGGCAATCACAATGAATACAAATAGGTGTAACTAGGTTAGCATATAAATGCAAATGAATTAATAGGTTCCTTAACCATTCAGCTTCAGTTCTAGCCTTCTCCAAGACAACTAACTCTACCTGTATTGTGAATCTGGCTATGCAAGTCTGTTTTGAGGACTTCCAAGAAATAGCCCCTCCAGCTAAGGTGAACACATAGCCACTAATAGGCTTTAGCTTATCAGAATCAAAAATCCAGCTAGCATCACAATACCCTTTTAATATAGTAGGAAAACCATAATATGACAAACCATAATTAATAGTGCCTTTTAAATATCTCAATAATCTGGAAATAGCGTCTCAATGCTCAACACTAGGATTCTGAGTATATTTACTCAATCTACCAACAGCATATGCAATATGAGGGTGTATACAGTTTGTCAAAAACATCAAGCTACCAATGATATGTGCATATTTATCTTGTAAAACACTATCACCGTGATTCTTAACTAAGTAGATTTTAGAATCATATGGAGTAGACATAGGTGAATAATCAAAGTGCTCAAATCTTTTAAGCATCTTTTTAACATAATGTGATTGAGATAAAGTAATACTATTATTATCTTTAAGAACTTTAATGCTCAATATGACATTAGCTTCACCCATTTCTTTCATATCAAAATTAGATGAAAAAAATCTTTTAGCCTCATACACAACATCAATGTTAGTTCCAAAAATAAGTAAGTCATCAACATATAAACAAATAATGACATCTTCATTATTATTAAACTTGCTATAAATTTGACAAAGTGATGTTGTCTAATATGCATTAGAAAACATCACCTTGTCAATTTTTTTATGCCATTGTTTAGGAGCTTCTTTTAATTCATACAAGGATTTCTCTAATTTACAAACTTTGTATTCTTGACTAGGGATTACAAGTCCCTGGGTTGGTCCATAGAAATTTCTTCTTTTAAATTACCATTTAGAAAAGCAGTTTTAATATCCATTTGATGTACAACAAGTTTATAAATAGAAGCAATAATAAATAATATTCTAATTGATGCAATTCTAGAAACCGGAGAGTAAGTGTCAAAATAATTAATATTTTGCTTTTGCTTGTAGCCTTTAGCTACCAAGCGTGCATTGTATTTATCTATTGTACCATCCGGTTTAAGTTTCTTCTTAAACACTCACTTACAACCAATTGGTTTTGTTTTAGGAGGTAACTTAAGAAGTTCCCAAGTGTGGTTAGACATAATTGAATCCAATTAATTATTAATAGAACCAAAAAGGTGCATCAATAGATTTAATTGCTTCATTACAACATGTTGGATCATCATCAACAATATATGCAATAAAATCCTTACCGAAATTCCTTTTCGTTCTAGCTCGCTTGCTTCTTCTCAATTCTTGCACATCATCAACAATTCATTAGAAGTAATAGAAGGTTCATGCAATAATATTTTCCTATTTTTCAAAGGAAACATATGCTCAAAGAAAATAGTATTTTCAGATTCAATAATAGTATTGTAATATAAAACATTACTTTTAATACCAAGGAATCTATAGCATGAACTATTGCAAGCATAACCAATAAAAACACAATCACAAGTTCTAGAACAGAGTTTCATCTTTTTAGGCTTGAGTAGCATAACCTTTGCCAAACACCCCCACACTTTTGAAGTATTCCAAATTAGGCTTACGACCTTCCCAAAGTTCACAAGGAGTTTTACCGGTTTTCTTATGAAGCACCTTATTCTAAATGTGACAAGTCGAAAGAATGGCTTCCCCCCATATGTTAGTGGGTAACCCGAAACTAACAAGCATAACATTCATTATTTCTTTCAAAGTTCTACTATTTCTTTTAGCTACTTCATTAGATTACGGTGAATAAGGAGGTGTAACTCCATGTGTTATGCCATTTTGTTCACAAAATTCCTTAAAAGGATTAGACTCATACTCACCACCTCTATCGGTTCTTAATCTCTTAATCCTTTTATTCTTTTGATTCTCAACTTCAATTTTGTAATTTATGAATATTTTCAAAGCTTCATCTTTGGATTTTAATAAATAAAGTTTAGTAAATCTAGAGTAATCATCAAAAAATATCACGTAATATTTTTTACCACCTCTAGTCAATGTGTACTTTAAATCACCTAAATCACTATGTATTAAGCCAAGAATTTCAGTTTTTCTTGTAATAGATTTACAAGGTTTCTTAGTGATTTTAGTCTCAGTACATACTTCACATTTATCCATATTGGTTTCACTTAGTGAATTAATAATTCTATTTTCTTTCATTTTCTTGATGTACCCAAGATTTACATGTCCAAATCTACTATATTAATAGAATCAACCAAGCACAAGAAGATGAATTTTCATTAATGGTATTAGCTACATTTAATCCAAAAAGACCTTGATCTTCATATCATTTACCAACAAAGACATCATGCTTAGTTAAGGTAACAATACCACCATCAAATAAAACTTGAAGTCCAGCCTTACCAAGCAAGTGTACTGAAACAAGATTGTGTCAAAAATGAAGAACATGTAGAACATCAGAGAGTGAAAGGGTTTTACCTGAAGTTAGCTTTAAGAGAGCTTTCCTTTTGCCTACCACTGGCATAGATCTATTGTCACCAACAATTACCCGCTCGGTGTTTTCCTTTATCGGTGTGTAGGAAGATAAGTCTTCTTTATTTTCACAAATGTGCCTAGTAGATGCGGAGTCAATCACCCATCCTTTTACTTTCGTACTCATGTGAGCTTCGGATACCACCACTGCAATGATCTCTTCTCTTTCCGTCATATTTGCCTTGTTTCTTGATGTTGATCCTTTGTAGTTGTTGGTAGCTCTTTGCTTACACACATCTGTATAATGACCTGCTTTGCCACAGAAAAAACTTTGTATTAGAGAATGAGTAGTGTTGAATCTTCTTTTACTATTATTCCAAGGCTTTCCTTTGGGCTTATGGTCAAATCTCTTGAAGTGTTGTGGAGGCCTTTGGGCTTATGGTCAAATTTCCTTAGCTTTGTTAACCTTCTCCAATGGCCTATTCCTTTATTCTATTTTAATATGCACTATGGTATGTTGAAGACTCGTAAAAGCCTTCTTTTGTTTGAAATGAAGTTTATACTCCTTCCAAGAGTCTAATAATTTTTCAACAAGACATTGGGTCACAAAACTTTCGGATAGACCATCACCCTCTTTGGTCAATTCAGCTACTTTGTCATGAAACTCATAAATTTGAGAAGTAATACTCTTCTCATCAGTCATTTGAAAATGTAAGAAATTGCTTGCAGCAAATTTCTTAGTGCCTTCATCCTCAATCATATATCTATCAAATAATTCATCCCATAAATCTTTAGCAATAGTAAAGTTGCAATAAACATCAAAGAAATCATTAGATAAAGAATTCAATATAGTATTCACACATAATTTATTAGCTAACTCCCAATTTCTTAATTCTTCGAATAGTTCTTCAGATTGCTTATTTGGTCTAGGTTCAGTTACAGCACTAGAAATTTTTGTAAAATCTAAAACTGCAAGAACCTTTTGTTGCCAACGTTTAAAATTATTTCCATCAAAAGGTTTAATTTTTGTAGCATCTGGAAGAACTTTAGCAATGGCAAGAATTTATGCATCCATAATCAACCCTTAAGATTGTTGTAAAAATAATGGGATGATACAAAAATTCTTGTTGACACTAAATAACATTAATCCGATCACAATTAACAATAATATAAATAGAATACAGTAAATAAAATTAAAGCAAGGAAAAATTTTACAAAGCTATAGAATTACGCAAAAGCGTTATCCTTAAAGATTGATTTCGTGCCTCTCGGAGTGTATAACTCGGTACAATTGGATCTCTTGACACATAGAATATGGGTTTAGTGTATAATTCGTTAATGACGCACTCCCAAGTAACGAAGATCAAATGAACAACCCTTTGATTAAAGAAGACGAGGGACAAAAACCACACCAAATAGGAAGACCAAAATATAGCTCAATGGCTTATGAAAAGAAAATTTGTTGGACAAATAGAATATGGGTTTAGATGTTGTACGATCCTTTTTTGGAGCCAAAGAAGTAAGTTTTTGACGTTGGTAGGTGGGCTCAATTTATACAAAATTGAGCTGATCATTGCTTTTACTAAAGACCATTAATAACCAACGGTAAAAAAAAATGCAAGATGAAATTTTCTCTTAAAGCCCATGAGTGAATGACAAACTGTTTAAATCAGAAGTTGATTTTTTCTTGAAGCTCATTTAATGAGAAACGGCTCGAAAAATGTAAGTTGAGAATTTTTCCATAAAACTCGAAAGTGATTTAATGCAAACGACTAGTAAAATGTAAGCTAGAAATTTTTTCATAAAATTCATGAGGATGACTTAATGTAAAACGATCAAAAAATAATCAATGGGTAAAATAAGAACCAATGTTTGTAGCATTACAACAAAGACCACCCCCCTTGGGGTGGTCGCAGCTATACTCCCAAGAGTCGTTGGGGGTGGTTGTTGGCCGACCCCTTTGACAAATTGGTTTTAGTTATTTTTTTTTTTATAAAATAACAATAAATTTTTATATGGGCTTTAAAAAATAATAAAAAAAATGTGGGGGTTTTTTTTTCATTTATTTTATTTTTTAATTTGAATTTGAATTATTTTGGTTCAATTCTAATGAGAATATGTGTTGTCACCAAACTAAAAAAATAAGAATAATTATTTCATTTCACCTTCCTTTATTCCCAGTAATAACCATTATTTTTCGTAATTGAATAATCCATTATGCGTACCAAACGTATCTAAACATAATTTGACGAACTTTGGGTTATGTCTATTATTTAAATTATAAATAACACAACTCTTAAAATTCAAATAAAACATAGAATTTTGTAAAAAAAAAAAAAAAAAGAATTAAATACTAATAATCTAATTCATTAATAAAACCTAAATAAAACTAAGAACCCAATTAACTCTGTCTCGTACTACATCGTCAAATCTTAATGCGGATTTGAAGATAATTGGTTATGGGTAGCACGCTACATATTTGCATTGCTTTCAACAGTCAAAATTGCACCACAAGGTCATCAAATTCATTAATACTTAGAACAATTAAGAAATTAAGGGCAGAAGAAGGGGCACGAAAAACAAAACAAAGTTCAAAATTCTCCACATTTTTCAAAAATCACTAGCAAGTATAATAGAAAAAAGAAAAATGCTACAACATCTACCACTGTCCTTCTAGAGTCCTCATGAGCTGAGCTGGCATTTTGTTTTTTTTTTTAAGGGTTAAATATCTTTTCAGTTACCCTGTGTTTTACGCCTAAATCAAATAGCCACTTCGGTTTTCAAAAATGTCACAAATGATACCTAAAGTAAACAAATAAATCTACATTGTATTTTTGTTACGATTCCGTTAGAATTTTTGACAAAGCTCCACGTACGCCTCACACGTGGACTAGTACCTGTGCTTTTAATGCCACACGTACTAGACTGGTACCTGTGTTTTAGGTCAAATTAATAAATTTATAAAATAATATAATTAAAAAAACAAAATTAAACCAAAAAACTTGTCATCAAAACCGATCTGAAAATACCCACTACCTCATTCTCATGACATGGCTTGAGCCCTAGATTTCTCATCTTCCCAAATCAATTGCGGTGAGAGATGAGTTCTCCAATCATCCTCCACTACAAAAAATTAATTTTTTTGTAACAGCCCATTAGGGATGTGTCATTAGCAACGTGTGTAGCGGGTTAATAAATTGGAAGTCACTAAAGGGACTTTAGTAACGTGTCAATTTCTGACACGTTACTAAAGTTAAAAATATTATTAAAAAATAATAATTTTTTAAAATTTTTTGTTTTCCAGAATTTTTTTTTCTATTAATTTTGTTTTTTCAATTAAACCACAACTGGTTTCACGGAATGCAGAATAATCTAGGAGAAAAAATGATGAATAAAAAAAAGCGCATGATCAAACTTTATGAAAGAAGATAATGAAAAATGCATTGGTGTTTACATCAAGCCACTTACAAGTGCAAAAACTTTACTTTTTGTAACAATTACATGGGAGAAACTAACAACTAGACTACAAGAACATACCTTGTCTACTGTGTTATATATTCTACTTGCAAACAATAATTGCAGTTCCAATATCACCCCTTGTGGAGAACTTCACTCCTTCCTTGGTCACTGCAGAGATGACAACTGCAAGCACACATTGACCCAAAACATTTACACTTTGCGAGAAAGTCATCAAAGAGTAGGACATTGCTGGATTTAATATCACGATGAACTATAGGAGGCTGAACCTTTTCATGCAGAAACTCAAGCCCTTTTGCTGCCCCATAGGCAATCCTAACTCTCTGGTTGCAGCTTAGAGCTGGACCAGGCTCAGCCCCTTGCACGCACACCTTTCCTCCCTGCATTAGAAAAACAAAAATTGAATCGAATTCCATGTGGGTGTGGACTGGGGACAAAGAAAAAGAGTTGGATGCTATAACAGGACACACACCATGCAATATATCATGTAAAGAACCCTTTATCGCAAACTGATATACCAAGATCTGGTAATTTGCTTCCAAACAAATTTCCAAATGCATTTCTCTTTCATTTTCCAACATTTCCACGTACAGCAACCAAACACAACAAAATTTCTTGAAGTCTCAAAATGAATCACACATAAACCTAAATTAGCAGAATAAAAAAACTCAATCCCACAAAAGGAAAAACCCTAATTTCCATAACGAAATCCTTTACCAGTAAAACCCTAACATTCAAAATCAAGAATTCAAAGAACCAAAAGAAAAGTACGTGCTGGTGCTCTCGAACATGAAGGTGACGGTGTCGCTGCCATCGTCGGCCTTGAGGGTGATGATATCATCGTTTCCAGCTAAAAAAAATCAGAGCTGGGGGTGGGAATGCACAGAGAAGAGGGAGATTGAGAGAGCATTTGAGAGAGGAGAGAGAGACTGTGTGTAAAGAGAAAAGATTAAAAAAGTGGAAATAAAGTTGAAAAAAAAAAAGGAGGGAAATAAAAAATTTGAAAAGCGCACTGCCCCAACTTTAATGACCTCTCAAAGTGGCACGTCACCAAAGTAGTGATGTCACTTTGACACGTTACCAATTCTAAAATTGAATAATAATAATAATAATAATAATAATAATAATAATAAAACTATGACAACTTTAACACATTACTAATTCCAAAACTGAAAAGAAATAAATAAATAAAACTTTGATAACTTTGATAACGTGTCAACGTTTACATGTCACCAAATTTGACATGTTACCAATTCCAAAACTGTAAAAAAAAAATAAATAAATAAAACTTTGGCAACTTTAGAAACGTGTCAAACACGTCACCATTTGGTGACGTGTTAACCTTGACACGTTACCAATTCCAAAACTGTAAAAAAAATAAAAAATAAAACTTTGGCAACTTTAGGTGTCAAAGTTGACATGTTACCAATTGGTTACTGCCATATCACCAATTGGTGACGTGTGAAAGAATACCTCAATACTGTAGACACGACACTAATCCCATGTTTTTTTGTAGTGCTCCCGAGTTGGCCGCATTTATCTCAACAGGTTGAGCATACGTTATCTTTACAACACGAATATTGCGAAGCACGAATCTTTCGCAACAGATCTCAACGCCATCGAAATCTTCACAATCCACACGAAATGTGTTCTGGGCGTGGCAAAGATAAGGTTTGTTTATCTTGATTTCATATCGTATATGGAAAGGTATGCTAACTTGTGGATCTGAATAGCAATGACCGTTGAACTCTTCTTCGGGGTCTTCATCGGTTGGGTGCAACTAGGGCTGTTAAGTGAGCGAAGCGTCTCGCGAGTAAGCTCGGGCTCGGCTCGCATAAGCTCGGCTCGTGCTCGACTCGAATATTAAATGAAGCACTTCATGAACACAAATCCTAGCTCGAATATTAAACGAAGCAAGCTCGGCTCGACTCGGCTAAGCTCGTGAACAGCTCGTATAAGCTCGAGTGTGTGTATATATATATATATATATAAAAACTAAGTAATAGATAATTAATTATAAATCTCATAATTATTAAAACCTTAAAATTGCACTTATATTTAAGCGTCAGAGAATGAAAAATTCGAGACCCTTCGTGATGAAAGAGAGAGAGAGCAATCATTAAAAAGACCTCGATTCAATTAGAGCAGATCCAAATGAAAGGAAGAAGAATCAAGCATAAACTATTGAGAGAGATTGCGAAAGGCATTAACTATTGATGAATCAAACAGACCCAAAAACTATCACTACATGTCTGGTGAGTGAGAGTGAGAGAGTGGGAAATGAGAGTTCAGGTGGAAGATCTGTGTGATTGGTGAGGGGATTAGAGAGAGACGTTAAAAATATTTTTTGTAGGGCGTTGTCCCAATGCAGTATGAATGCAACCTGTTAACTTGTCCCATATTGTTAAGAAAACATCAATCTCTAAGTTTGCTTATCTATAAAATGATGCATATCCTCTCTCTTTGAAATCAAATGCCTTACTGTATTGACTCAGGCTCCATACTCGACTAGCTAGGCTAAGCAAATACTCATATGCAAACTAACTTCTTAAGTCGTTTAAGAGTACTTGAAGCTAAAAAAAAAATTTAAAACAAAAATATTAAATATAAGAGCCAGCTCGCGAGCTGGCTCGGCTCGACTTATTATTAGCTCAAGCTCGATTTTTTTGGCTCGCCCTTGAGCTCGACTCGAGCTCGAGCTCGAGTAAAATTTAAACGAGCCAAGCTTGAACAAGGGAAGCTCGCCCAAGCTCGGCTCGTTTACACCCCTAGGTGCAACATGGAGTCATTTGTGTGCAAGTGCGGCTTAGCCGCACCGTTGATGAGTTCGTGGACTGATGAAAACCCAGGCAAACGTTTTTGGGGATGCGCCCGTTATGATTTGAACACTGTAAGTTTTACCTAACATTAAAAAACAAATATTCGTGATTTTGGAGTTTTCTGTGTTTTCCGATTAAAACTTGGAGGGGATTTTTTTTTTTTTTTTCACCATGCAGAGAACTCCAGCATGCCGGATTTTAAATTGGAAGGACCGGTCAGTTTGTTAAACAGCCTGGAGATTAATGGAAAAAAACAAATGCATGAAAAGGATTAAGATCCTCGAGGATGAAAATGAGAAGTATATGGCAAGGGCTAAGCAACTAGAAGACGAAGTTCACAAAGATATGAAAATGGATGATTACTTAAAGAAGGAAAATGACACATATAGGTCAAGAGAGAAATTTTTAATATTTGCTTCGATATTGTCAATGCTAGTTGTCTGTATTGTACTAATTGCATAAGCTTGTGTAGATGCTTTTATGTAGAAGCTGGTTCAATATTAATGTAGAAGCTTTTGTGTAATGGGAGTACTTTTGACTTATGTATTATATATGTTCCTGTAATTTGATTTAGTTCACCTAAATAGTAGTATTAAGTGTATGGTGATGTAATATGTTGAAATGGACACATTGAACCCATGCAAGTGGTCACATTGATTTAGTTCACCTAAAAAGTTGTATTAAGTGTATGCTTATGTAATATGTTGAAATGGACACATTGAACCCATGCAAATGGTCACATTGATTTAGTTCACCTAAATGTTGTATTAAGTGTATGCTTATGTAATATGTTGAAATGGACACATTGAACCCATGCAAATGGTCACATTGACTTAGTTCACCTAAAATGTTGTCAAAACTTAACAAATAAAACATGTAACAGAAAACATAAAAACATTACACAAAATGATCAAGTGTGTGTTCATTTCTCAGTAGTTGCCAAAACACAACTTACTAAAACATATAACATAAAACATTATCCACAAAACTAGGTGTTAAAATTGCAAAATAAAACCATTATACAACCTGTTTGGTTACCTTTGAAATTATAACATAAATACAGTACACAATAGATAGCACAAAGAGTTATCAAAAGTTACCAAAAGTTCCCAAATGTGTGACATTTAAAGTTCCCAAAAGTCGCGTGGATTCTCCAACCATATCAAACTCCAGATTCCTGCTTCCAATGAAAGTAGGAAATCTACTTCATATTTGACTCAATCTCCTAACCAATGAATAGGCCTTTACATCAGGTACAAACCCTAGACTCAATTGTTGTGTATTATCACTAGCACTCCGCTGGGACATTGCCAGGATTCGGTTGGGAAACAGCCAAGACTTTGCGGGACTTGGTTGGGACACCGGCGAAACCCGATCAGAGCTTGGTCCGGAATCGCCGAGACTTGGTCAAAAACCTAACAGGACTCGATCAGGACAACACTAGAACATCATCAGGCCCCTACCATGACAAGTGCTTTTGTGTTTAAGGCAAGTCCCAAGAAGGTCCCGTCGGTGTCTCGGCGCACCACTACTGAAACTTCTTCGGAACTCAAATTCTTAGGTTAATTTTTTAAAAAATATTTTTATGTTGTGTGTAAAAATTAATTTTTATAGATTAATATGATTGAATGGAAATATTAAAAAAAAAAAAAATTATAATTTTCTGTAAGGCGTCCCAAGTATACAAGAAAACAAACTAGGTAGCCAGGAGAAAAAGAAACAATAAAATCCTGATAACCGAGCACCAAGAGAGAAATAAAATGCAAGTACTGTCCTAATATAAAGAATATAGAAGAAAAATGACTCAGGGGTGCAAAGGCGGTTACGGTTAGCGGTTAGTGGCAATAACCGCTAACCGTAACCGCCTTAGCGGTTAGTAGATTTTACTAACCGCAACCGCTAACCGCCTAGCGGTTAACGGTTAGCGGTTAACCGCCGGTTAGCGGTTAGCGAAATAGATAACCGCCCGCTAACCGCTTTTTTAAAATTGGACTTTTTTTTGAGCTTTTTGGACTTATTTTTTTGGGCTTTTTTACCCTCATTTTTTTTTGTATTTTTAATATCTTCTTGGGCCCAATTGCTATAAAAAATAGCCCATATTGAAAAATCAAAAATATTTGACCCAAAATTTACATTTACTTGTACTTTAAAAAAATTTCCTTAAATATTAAATCATAACCGGTTAATTATTTAAATTATTATCATATTTACTTATAATCTTTTTTCTTTGAATTGAACTTAATATCCAATAGTAAATGGTAATGTTCAAACTCATAAATCCTAAATTCCTAAAGTATCTAATAATGCTTTAATTAAATTGTAGACTTGTAGTTATAAGTAATATATTGTTTAATTCAATTGAATAAATTGTGATTATCATTGTACATGAATCATATGATTAACTTGTAGACTTATGACTTATGAGTTATGTCATATTATATATGTATTATTTATTATTATATAATCATATGATTTAATGATCAAGTCATCATGTGATATAATCATATCAATTATAGTGATAATATATAAATTATTAAAATTATAATGATAATACATTAATACTTAAATTGTGTTTATAATTAAGTAACACATTCGTCATTGTTTAATCTAATGTCAATTACTTAATTTGATATTATACGAATCATATCATCATTGTACATTAATAATATGATTTACTTGAAGTCTCGAATAAAGTATTTGAATTATCATTGAATCATATGATTAAGTATTGATATTATACATTTATATTATTCATATACATATGTAGACTTATATAGACTTATAACATATATAGACTTATAAGTTTATAACATACATTGGAAATAAGTCTCTAGATATTTAATTGTTGTATTAGTATGAATTGGTATACTTATGAGTTATGTCATATTATATATGTATAATTTGTTATTATATAATCAAATGATTTAATGATCAATCTCATATGATATAATCATATAAATTATAGTGATAATATATTAATACTCAAATTGTGATTTAATTATTTTTTTAAAAAAATTGTGATTTAATGATCAAGTGATTATATGATATAATCATATAAATTATAGTGATAATATATTAATACTCAAATTGTGATTTAATTATTTTTTAAAAAAATTGTGATTTAATGATAAGTGATTATGTTATATGTATAAATATTTTTATAATTATAATTATAAAAATATATTATATAAAAAAGCGGTTAGCGGTTACGATTAGTAGACCCAATAACCGCTAACCGCTAACCGCTAGGCGGTTATAGCGGTTAGGCGGTTAGCGGTTAATGCGGTTAGACGGTTAGGCGGTTAGGCGGTTGGCGGTTATAGCGGTTAGCGGTTAAAAACCGCCCGCCTTTGCACCCCTAACTCAGGCTACTTCAAATTTCTCAGGCAGTCCTAAAATTTTTTATCACTCCTTTCTCTCCAAAGGCACCACAAGAGGCAAGGGGACACCAACTTTTACACAACAGCAATCCAAGTGCTACCTGCAAACCAGCAACAAGCAAGCCACATATGCTTCCAAGAGACATATATAACCAACTTAACTAACCTTGCAACTAATAATTCGAGATGCTTCCAAATCCAAAACACTAGTTATGATGATTGAAAAGTAATAACATACCTTGGTTCATGTTCTACTGCAAAGTGGACAACAGTCATTAAGTTGGTTGGATAAACAAATACATCATCCGCCCAATAATAATAATATTATTATTATTATTATTATTATTAAATCACCAAACCAACAAACTACACACACAAAGCAATAAGCATTCTGCAGCAATCAACATTCCATTTACGATATATTGAACACAACCAAATATTAAAAAGAATTCAAAATTCCCGTCAAACCAGAGGCGGCATGAATTAATAGGAAACAAAAGTGAAATTCAAAAAGTGATAAAACCACCAGAAATTCAAACTCAAAGATTGGAAGTACCCTACTGAAGCCTCAAGAAATCGTTTAAAACAACTTCAGAATAATGTAAATTAAAAAGATGAAAAGAAAAATGAGAATCAACAGTGAATTAAATCTTTGAATACATGCAGATCAAATCTCGAGAAACCCAAATTCATACTTCAAATAATTAGCAAAAAAAATGCACTTACTTATTGTGATATGAGCTTTCTTAGTTTCTTCAATCTTCTTCTATAATCCTTTCAGAATAATCATCACACCTCAATCTTTTAGCCTCTCGTTCATGATCAAAGCAACCATGGCTCGATTCTGCTATATCATCACCAAGGCCTCTTTCAGACTTGACCGCAACCTGATCTTCATTTTTAGTGACAACAATGGCATCCTTATTGAATGTAGAGGCATAATAAATCATTTTTTCATCAATAACCCTGCAGTGTATTAGGCGAACCCCTATCTTCTTAACAACGACTCCATCCCCAACAGATGCAGTAACCACTACTTTGTCACCGGCCTCCAAGTTGAAGTTACCGTTAGGAAAATTGGTTTGCCAAAGGTGATCTCCTTCATCACAGGTGATTAATGTTCGATAATAGTTTACTGGTGTAGAAAAAATCTCAGTCCTATTCTTTGTATTATTTACTACTTTAATTCTATTGTATGGATAACCAATAACTGCTTTCTTGTCAGGAGGTACTGAAAAAGCAATGCATACAGTGAACCATTCGATATTACTATCAATAATGTGAGGCACTTCAAAACATACGGTTGGTCCCTCATCCGAATATGTAAACCGATTAGGAATATCATTGCCAGGAAGCCAAATGCCCAAATGAACATCAAATTTACTCAGAGACCATTCCTGAACCAGCAAAAGCATGATGTATATATATAAGCACTACTTTGAAAAAAAAGTATTATGAGAGAGAGAGAGAGAGAGAGAGAGAGAGAGAGAGAGAGATATAGAGAGAACCTGTAGGATGCTTTGTTTAAAAGTATTTGTTAAATTGCTGCACCCTAACATCTGGATGTCTATAAAGGGCACCAACAACTTATTCAAGCCTGGAATCTCCTCCAATTTCTTGCAATTAGAAAGAGACAGAAATTTCATTTTTGACATATTTGACATATTTGGCATTCTTTCTAACGCCGTGCAGTTTGTCGCATTCAGAAAATCCAAATTTGGTGGTAAATCTGAAATTGATCGAAGCTTTGTGCAACCATTCAACAAGAGATTTTCGAGCTTCAAAAGACCACCAAGGCTCGATGGTAGGCAATGAAAATGATTGTTTTCTAGATCTAAATATTGGAGGGAACGTAAACTCCCAAGATCATAAGGAATTGCATCACCTGATAAATTGCAATCACCGAGACATAATTCAGTTAGTGCGTTCAAGCCATTTAGTGAAGCAGGTAGCAGATTGAGTGACTTAGGACTTTTCCATGGGGATATCCAAGACCAAAATAGTGAAGGGAGTGACTTAGATAATGATCCTTTACACCCACACAAAGACAAGTGTTTGAGGTTCTTTAGTTGTACTATGGTCCATGGCACTTGTCTTATAGCAGTGTTATCTGCAAGAAAAGTTGTCAAGGATTCGCCCATCTCCCCCAACTCATCAGACAAATTGTCAAATTTAGAACAACCAGAAAGAATGAAAGTTTGTAGAGACTTCAACCTATAGAAACTCCTTGGCATACTTTTAAGAGCTCTGCAATCTTTCAAATTTACCAAAACGAGATTATTAAGATCTCCAATGGATTGGTGAACCTCAAACAAACTCGTACAATCTTTAAGTATTAATTTCTCGAGATTAGGGAGTCTTGCAAAGTTAGGTGTCTGAGTCAGGTACTGAGAATGACTGAGATTTAGGAATTTCAACTTCTCGAACGGTTGCTGAACAAATGAGAAAAGCAAGAAACAAAAATATTAGCACCTAATATGTTAAAACTTATGGCTTAATGATTATGGGTATAATATACCTCGAATTTTTCCAAACTTGTTTGAGATTGCTATATCGCAAGTCAATCGCAACGAGGTTTCTTGAATAAAAGTTGTTTGGCATAAACTTCTGAGGGAATCTGTGCCAACGGAGCCACCTTAACTCTTTGGAAAGATGTTCATAGTCCCCAGTGAGTTGTACATGATCAAGTTGAAGCAATCTCAATCTCCTCATCCTTATAAATGCTCTTGTACTGAAATTTACCTCCCTTAGTGTTGAAAATTTTAAAGTAAGTCCCTCAACTGCTTCGGTTCCCTATTCACAAAAAGATTAAAGTTGAGAGTTTTCTTTATCTACTTGTTTAAATTAGAAAGAGAAAACTATACTAACTCCCTTGAACTAACACTCTTAAGTGCAAATATATCCCAAACTTTATAAAGTGATAACAAACACCTTATGAAGCAGATGTTACTAGTTCGAATTCACCCTCCTTCTCTTGTATGAACATGTCAAAAACAAAACAAAACAAAACAAATAAACAAACAAACAAACCCTCCCTCTAACTATGCAACACTTTTAGGTTACCCTCTCTATTAATATTTTATGTTAAATTGGATGAAATGTTCTGACCAATTTGACATTTTCTTACCAGTATACCCAATAGAGCCGTGATACAGGTTACACGGCGAGCTTAGCACGCCGTGAAGGAAAAATTTTTTTTTTTTAATATTTTAATGGCCAAAAAAAAAAAAAAAAAAATTGAGCACGCCGCGTGCTCTTTTCATTCACCTTACCCCATATAGTGTAAAAATACAATTATTCCCATTACGTAGAAAACAATTTTTTTTTTCCCAAAAAAAAAAAAAAAAATTATTCTATTCATTTGAAGAGTGGAAGTGACCCCTAGAACCTTTTCCCTTAGTTTTGCTCAGACGAAAACAATAATAAAAAAGAATGGTGAAGATTTTGTCATATCATCAATTTCAACTTTTTTTTTAAAAAAAAATGAAAAAAGGATTTCTTTGTGTGGCCACCGCTCCGGCCCTGATCAACTGGCGGGGCTGACTCCATTCCGTAAGCCTTGAAGGGTGGCTAGAGCTAGGGGCAGAATTAACTTATGGCTTGAGGGGCTTCATAAGCTAATTCCCAAAAAGTTTAAAGTTTTAAACATCCCATCTATATATATATATATATATATATATATATATATATATATATATATATATATGTTTCTATTAGGGGGATACTCAAAAATTAATTTCCTCACTCTCGTTCTTTCTTTTTTTTTTTAATTTTTTTTTTTTGTCCATCCAAATTAATTAGTGGATTTAACTAAAGGAGCATATCAAAACACAAATTTCAATTTAGGGGATGAATTGCAATAATTTAAAGTTGAGAGGTGATTTGAAATAGCTAGGTCAATGGGGTAAAATATAAAATTGATCTTCTTTTTATTTTTTTAATAGAGGAAGTTCTTACCTCATGGTTCGCCAATATATTAAATGCATCCTCATGCAACCATAATCTACTACGCTTTCCTGGCATTTTGGGGTATTCTTCACGAACAATTTCTCTCCCCATGTCTCGAAGCAAATCATGCATTATGAGCTTATTTCTCACACTAACTGAAAGAAGACACCGCTGAATGAGGACACTAATTCCAATATTTGCAAAAAGACCACAGGCATTCAAGATTTGTGTAACATAGTCTTTGTGCATTCCAATAAAGAAACATGATATATCAAGAAATATATCCTTTTGAGTACTATCACTTAGTGCATCAAAGCTTATTCTAAGTTTTGTTTGAATTTCATCATTAGGGATCCTTTTCAATTTCTCCAATGTGTCTTCCCAATCCTGCATGCTCCTAGAGAATAGAAAAGAACCCAAAACTTCAAGAGCTAGTGGTAATCCTCCAGAATAAGCAACGACACTTCTTGACAATTCCATAAAATCTTTGGTGGGATAACTATTCCTAAAGGCATGCCAACTCAAGAGCTCAAGAGATTCATTTTCACTCATTTCTTTGGCTGCATATACTCCGTCCACTTCAAGCACCTTTAGCAATTGCTCATCTCTAGTTGTTATAATAATTCTACTTCCTGGGCCAAACCAATCATGACTTCTAGCAATAATTTTGAGTTGCTCCAAGTGGTCTACATCATCAAGTATAACAAGTACTCTTCTACTACAAAGTCTTTCTTGGATCATAGTAATTCCCCTATCAACATTATTCACCTTTATCTTGACTGTCTTCAAGATATCAGAAAGAAGTTGCTGTTGTAATCGAACCTGACCATTAGGTTGCTTAAAAGTTTCACTAATATTTGCAAGAAAACTTTTACCTTCAAAACTATGGAAAAATTGGTTATATATGGCTTTAGAAATGGTTGTTTTCCCTATTCCGGCCATTCCCCAAATTCCTACCATACGGACATCATCGGCTCCAACCCTTAGCAATGAAGTGATGTCTTGCACACGAGAATCTATTCCAACTGGGTAGAGTGTGACATATAAGTTTGTGCTGTTGAGTTCCCTTGAAACCACTTCAACAATTTCCCTAATGAACTGGCCTTCATGCCTGCAAGTTATTTTGAAAGTTAGGTAGTGTCAAATCATTCAAGTAAGCATTTGAATATAATAAATATTCCGTGATGACACAAAAAAACTGAGCATATTTTGGCCATTATCCTACACACTAGTACTTAAAATACTAATTGTTCCAAATTTGAAGAAACTGAACTAATTAAGATACTAGAAAATTATGTTGCATATATACGTGAATCTATGTAATCTTTGTGAGTATCAACTTAGTTAGAGCATCTCCAAGTGTATAGCCAAAAGCCTCATAATAATCAGATTTGGCTATTATGAGGCTTTTTTTCCTTCCAGAAGAATGGGTAAATTGTAGATTTTCCTTCCAACGTGAACAATGAATAGGCCTGTTCACACTAGAAAGTATTTTTATTATTTGTTTCTCTCTCTCTCCCACTCCTCCTCCACCCAAACAACTACAATCTTTTCCAGCCACGCCACTTCAGCAAGTGCTGCCGCCACTACTGGACCCACGCCATAGAGTCGAATCTGCTGGTCTAGAGAGAGAGACGATATGTTGGGTGATCTGTTTGATTTTTTCATCTGGAGTGTCTAATTTGTTGGGTTGTTTTTGTTTTCTATTTGTTTGGTTCTAATTTTGTGTGGCTTTGTTTTTTTGGAGAGAAGGGGATCTTGGAGAGAGACGAGAGTGTAATTCTTGGTGTGAAATTTTGCAGGGATGTTGTTGGTCTATTTGATGGTAGTTGCTATTCTTTGGGGCTTTATTGTGTTTTTCGTTGAGGTTGCTTCGTTTCTCAGATGTTTGAGATTGTAGACAATGGTGAAGATGTTTAGAATAACTTTGATTTGTTGCCTCTGGCTTTTGTTTGTGAGAATTTGGGTTTCCAGAGTTTCTTCCGCTAGTATGGAGAGAGAGGAGAGAGAGAGAGGCGAAGAAAATTATGGGATTAAAAAATAATAAACAAATTATTGAAAAATAATATTTTTTAAAAAATAGAGAGGAAATAAATTATCTGTTGAAATTTGTATTAAAAAGTTAGTAGCTAAAATAGATAAATATAGGTGTATTAAGAGTGGCTAAACTCTTGCTGGAGATATTCTTAGTTGCTAAAATTTCCCGTTTTGTCATGAATGGCATGGAGAAATATTATTACAAAATTTCTCTGTTATACCCTCCAAGTTATGCACGGTCGTCAAGAAGTTTATTATCCCTGAAAGCATCAAATCGATCTGTAAACTTCACATAGAAATGAGTCACATGTGGGAAAGCAAAGTCATATTATTGAACAACTTTCTCCTCACGCTTCAATAGCCCTTGCAAGATCATCGTTCATTGAGATAAATTCAACTTGATTAATCAATATTGTTTCTGTAAGCCAAATTTGGAATCAATAGGAGTAAAGTTAAAGATCTAGAAATGATTGCTTAGAGCACAACTTACCCGTCTGCAGTGTTTTCTAGATCCCACCCAAACAAATTAGCAGCCTCAATCAGAGCTTTCCTCCACCTCAGTACCTTGTCTATGTCCAACAAGTAACGATTTTCATGTTTCAAAAATGCTTCAGCAAAACTACCAACCTGATTGCGCACTTCCAACGGTTTAACATAGTAAAAGATAGGTAGAACTAGCTGGTTTACTGTTTTTCGGCACTCCATGATGTTCACAAGTTCATCTAAGCACCACCTAGAAGCTGCGTAGTTTTTGGAGAAAACAATGATAGAGATTTTGGACCTTTCTATTGCTGACAACAGTTCAGGTGTAATATCTTCTCCTCTTTGGAGCTCGTTGTCATCTTTGAAGGTTTTGATTCCGGCATCTATTAGAGCAAAATAGAGGTGGTCAGTAAAGTTTTTGCGTGTATCACTTCCTCTAAAACTCAAGAAAACGTCGTAGGTCCAGTTAGGATGGGAAGAAGAAGATGATGAAGTGGGAAACGCACTGGCAGCCATGGCCTAAGGAGAGTTAGTGAAAAGTGGAAAATGGCAAAGGAGACGCAGTTCACAAGGGTTGGGTCAGCTCTACTCAATGGCCACTTCAACGAGAGAACAACTTTAATTTTTTTTTTAAGAAGACAATTAGTTCCTTATCCTTTTGTGTGTGTGGGTGTTTTCTTAAAAAAATTAAAAATTAAAAAAAAAAATTATTTTATGGCATATTAAAATGATAGTATAAAATATAAAGTAATAACTTAATTACCAACGGAAAAAAGTATAAAGTAAGACAATAATGGTAGCTTGTAATATAGTAATAGAAGAGCAAAGTCTACATAACCTTCTCAAACTACTATTCAATTGACAATGTCTTTTTTAAATTTTTAATTATGACAATGTCATCTTCAAACTACCAAAATATTGTCAATATCCACCAAGACTAGCAATAACTCAAAAATACCCCTATAAATTTCTCAATAAGACAAAAATACCCTTATAAATTCAAAAAAAAAAATTTATTTTTTAAAAAACGAAAAATTTTAATTTAAAAAGAATTTTTTTTAAATGAAAATTTGCATTTTTTTAAATGGAAATTTATATTTAAAAAAATGATTTTTTTATTTTATTTTAAAAAGCGAAAATTTTTATTTTTTTTAGCTGAAATTTGTATTTTAAAAAAATATATATATAAAACAAAAATTTTCAATTTTTATAAATAAAATCAAAATTTTTAATTTTTAATTTTTTTCTAATAAAAATGATTTTTTTTTTTTTAATTTTAAATTTGGCCATCTCTTAGATTTTATTTTTATTTATTTATTTTTGTTAGTTTTAGGTTTTATCCTAGAAATTTAAGTATTTTATTTTATTTTATTAAGGATAATTTTGTCTTTGGGGAACATTGACAATTTCTGGTAGTTTGAGAGAGAACATTGTTGTAATTGAAAGTTTGATGGGATATTATCAATTGGATTGTAGTTTGAGGGAGATATGTGGATTTTCCTCATAATAGAATCTTAGTTTGTGAACAGCTGAACACTATACTTTGTTCATGGTAAGTTGGTAGGATGAATTTTAAATACTGGTATTGCTGTTAGAAGTTAACGGCTAAATCTAACGGATGAATTCAAATTAATTACAATTGAAAGTTCAGGGGTTCAAATTGAGAGATTTTGAAGTTTGATGAGGAGCTTGTCAAAACACACGGTAATTCAGAGTTTAAAGTAAAGTTTCCTCAAAAATTTAGTAAAATAAAAAACTAAAAAAAAAAAAAAAGAAAAGGAAAAAAGAAAAAAGGAAAGGGGCGGCTTTTTTTTTTAGTATTAAGAATGACATGTGTCGACATTTTTATTGGCGTTGACGTCACATTTTTTAATTGAATTTGAATTTAGGGGCTAAATTGGAATATCTCAAGAACCTTTGTTTTTTTGTATTTATTCCCCATTGTTTTTTTTTTTCTTTTTCTTTTATTTTTTTAAAGAATATGAGTATTATAGGAATATAAAAAAATAAGTGATATTTTTGATACATTTTGATAATTTGATAAGTTACTTTATTACCTTTTGAGCATTATGAAGCTCTTTTGCAAATTACGGTTAATTTGAGAGGCTTTTTTATATTTCTCCCCATAAATTAAGCGAAGAAAAAGGGGGAACTAAAGACAAAACAAAGTCCATAATTCTCCACATTTTTCAAAATCACTAGCACCTATAATAGAGAAAGAAAAATTCTACAACATCTATACCGTTGTCCTTCTAAAGTCCTTATGAGCTGAGATGGCATTTTTTTTTTTTAAAAAAAGAAGAAATTAAACCAAGAAAACCGCCCGGTCCGGCTTGGTGACTCATTATTCCTCTCTTCCACATTCCTTTGATTATCTCATCTCTCTTCCTCAAAAAACGCATCTCTCTCTTATCAGTTCTCACGCATATCTCCCTCTTCCTCCATTACGCAAAACGGCAAAAGCTTCTAAAAATTCAGTCTTCCATTTTCAATGACTTTCTAAATATACTTTCTTCAAGAGTAGATACAATGTCTTCTATTCGTCTTGGTATGTAATTTCTTCAAGAGATAAGTCATGCTTGTAGGAAATGAGATAAAAAGTAGAAAATAAAATAAAGAAATGAAAGATTAGGTGAGTGAGAGAAAAGATAGAATAAAAAAAAGAAAAGAAATGAGAAGTGGGCAAGTGGGGGACGCAATTGGCGTGGTTAAGGTGAAAAGAAGAGGAAAAGAGAAATTAAAAATTAAAAAAAAAAAAAAAAAAAAAAAAAAAAAAAAAGGGAAACTTTATTTTAGCTCCATGAACTTTCATCCGATTTTACAAATTCTCATGAACTTCCAAATCTCTCATTTTGGACCCCTAAACTTTCAATTACTCTCAATTAGAACAATTCCGTTAATTTTAACCGTTAAAAATACAAAAAAAAAAAAAAAAAAAAAGACCAAAATAACATTGATTTTCATTCTTTAAAAATAAAAAAACGTTTTGGAAGTTAGAATTTTATATAAAAGTTAGGGGTGTAACGTTTAAAATCTGATGGAAGGGTCCACATTGAGAGTAATTGAAAGTTGAGGGATTCAAAATGAGAGATTTGGAAGTTCAGGGATTTGTAAAATCAAGTGAAAGTTTAAGGGGTCGAAGTGAAGTTTCTCAAAAATAATTAAAAAAAAAAAAAAAGTAATTTCACTTTAAATCCCTTAATTACTACGAAATTTAAGAAACTTCAAAATTTTAAAATCTCTCAATTTGGACCCGTTAGATTTTAAATGTTAAAAGTGAGACAATAACGTTTATACCCCTTACTTCTTTTTTTAAAAAAAAATCTAAATTTACCCTTAATTCCAAATAAAAAATAAAAAATAAAAAAAAGTTTTTTTAAAAAAAATCAGAAATATTTTAGTCATTTTAGGGATAAATCAGAGAAGTTAACAGCTAAATCTGACAAAAGAGTTTCAATTGATTGCAATTGAAAGTTCAAAGGTCCAAATTAAAAATTTTAAAGTTTGAGGAACCTTTTTAAATCGCGTAGTAATGAATTTACCCTAAAAACAAAGAAGGAAAAACTAGAGAAAAAAAAAAAAAAGAGGGGGCTCTTAGAGCAGCGTCCAGAAAGCATCCGCTCGTCATTACTTGTAATATATAAGGAACTTATTCTTTCCTTATTCTCCGTTTATATAAGGAGTTTTTGTTTTTGTTTTTTTTTTTTTTTTTTCCCTCTTTTCTTCCTCTACCGACAACCTCACCCACCCAGGCCATTCGCATCTCCTTCATTTCTTTTTCATTCTTTTTCTCCTTTTTCTTCTTTCTCCCTTTTTTTATTATATATTTTTTTTTAATTTCTCCTTCTCCACCACTCACTTTGTTTTATATTATTTTATTTATTTCTTTGTCTCCCACTATCCACTCTTTTTCTTTCTTTCTATTTTTTTTTAGAAAAATAAAAAAAAAAGCCTTCAAATTAGCAGCCTTTGCAATAGAGCCTCAAAATATTCAAAAGATACTAAAGTAACTCATCAAACTACTAAAGTGTGTCAAAAATATCCCACTTTCTTTATATTTGTATAATACCCCTAATCTTTTAAAAACTAAAAAAAAAATTAATTGACTGTTAGTTTTTTTTAGAATTTCTTTTTTTTTTTTTTTTTTTTTTAAAGGAAGCATCCATGAAGTTCTGCCTAAAGTGTCTCCATAGAATGCTACCAAGTGTCCCTTTTTTTTTTCCCCTTCTTTTTGTCTCCTCCCCTTTGTCTCATCTTTTACCTCCGAGTCCTGCTATGCGACTGCCAAACTAGTCAAACATATATATATATATATATATATATATATATATATATATATATATATATATATATTTTGTTAGTTAAATTTTTATGAGTAAATTTTTAATTTTTAATACCTCAAAATTTGTTTTTGGATTTAAAACTAAAATCTAGGGATGGAAGATTAACCCTTTAAGGATTGTATCACTCAAAAGGAATTCGATCATCCTAAATTTGATGTTAATACCTCAAATTTGGATTTCCCTTTAATATCTATTTTCTTCAATTTAAAAAAAAAAAAAAAAATCTTAGCCTCGTCAAATTTTGGTAGACGCTGGGATGACCCTAGGCTACCAAAAATCTCTACTCTTGACCTCCACTGTAGCAAGATTCCACCTCCCCACATACACACACACCTTTGTCCCACACCTCCACCCACTCCATTTTCTTCTTTTTTTTCCACACCCACTCCCAGTCTCACTCCTACTCCTACTCCAACTCCTACTCAGATTGAAATTTCCTACAATTACTTAAAATTAGAAAATTTCATGTTACAAAATCGTTTCATTTTAAATTTAATGGTATATAAAATCATTTAAACTTCGGTAAAACAAAAGCCAGTTTAAAATCAAAATTCAGTATCTCGATTATATTAAAGCAACTGAAATTTTATAAACCATGAATTTCAAAATGAAGAAATACAATTTCGTAACATGAGAATTTTTAATTTTGAGTAATGGGAGGACATCACAATCCCACCCGCCCACTCCACACTTTATTCTTTGGGGAAACTTCACTAAAAACCCTCAAATTTTCACCCGTTTTGAAATACCCCATCTGAACTTCAAAATCTCTCAATTTAATCCCTTGAACTTTCAATTGCTCTCAATTTGAATCATTCCGTTAATTTTAGCCGTTAAAAATTCAAGAAAAAGACCAAAATATCCCTGATTTTTGTTTTTTTTTTTTTTTAAAAAAAAAAAAAAACGTTTTAGAAGTTGAAATTTTATACAAAAGTCAAGGGTATAAACGTCATGTGACATTTAAAATCTAACGGAGGGGTCCAAATTGAAAGCAATTAAAAATTTAGGGGACTAAATTGAGAGATTTTGAAGTTCATGGGAGGTATTTCAAAACGAGTAAAAGTTTAGGGGTCCTTAATGAAATTTTCCCTTATTCTTTTTATATAGAAGGAAAAAAATAACAAAGTGGGAGGGGGCCAGTGGGGTGGAGGAAAAAGAAAGAAAGAGAAACAAATAAAAAATAAATAAAGAAAAGAAGAGAGGTGGGGCGTGTGTGCGTGGGAGGTGGGGAGATAAAAATAGTCAAAAGGTTACATTGAAATCTGGATTTGTTCCTTGAGTAAACTAGTCATTTACTGTTATACATGCTAAAAATTTCTTTTATTTTTTATTTAAAAAAAAAAACAATTCGTTTTAAAATTTTTTAAATTTTTTTTTTTTAAAAAAAAAACATTGCCTCTTGAAATCTTGATTTTGCTCATTTGAGTAAAAAAAATTCATGCGTGAAGCAACCATAATTTTTTTAAAAAAGTATGAGATGCTTGCACATATTTCACAGCAAACATTCATAAAACATGGAGTTCTCAGAAAGAATCAGTCACCATGCTTTTCTTCTGGGTCCTACGACAAGTCGACAACCTAAATCCTATGCCAGTGAGAAATCTTCTATGGTTTTCTTGAGAAATCTGCATAAAATTCACAGAAACCAAAAAAAAAAAAAAACTAAAGCCCAATCTTTTACCAAAGCCCAAAACAAAAGAAAACTAACAAAACAAATATCCATACCGTCGGTCTCATCTCTCTCTCTTACGTCTCTGTTTTTTTATTTGTCTTTCTTTGACCGTGGGTGTGCGTGTGAGGAATGAGAAGTTCATCACCATTCAAACTACAACCAAACATGAAGATATTCCACAACCAAAGCAAACTTATAAAACAAAAATCCATACCGTGGATGCGTCGATTTGCATTTCTTTCACAGTGGGTATCGTGGGTGTGCATATGAGGAATGAGAAGTTAATCACCATGAAATTTTTTATTTTTTATTTTTTAAGAACATCATTGTTGATGACAGTATTCCGAGTAGTGATGTGGCATGAATTTCGAGGAGTTGTCGCTATGCAATAGAAGAAAAATAAGATAAGAGCTGTCGGGGTATGCCGGCGGAGATAGCTCTGATGCCTAAGTCAGTGCTTGTTTTGAGAGAGTATAAGTGCAATGAAAGCTTAAGAGAGAATTGTGATTACCAAATTATGAATTGGAGCTTCCATTTGATAGACATCAGGTAGCAGTTGTCGCCTCGGAATTCTCGGCCCCACGTTTCCTAAGATCCACGTACGCAATGTTGGGGAAGTGGTTGTGGGCCATGGGTCACTCTACGATCTTGAGATTGTGGAGTGTGTTAATGGGCGGCTTGGCCTCGTTTTAGTTGAACGTGTGCGCCCGAGTTATCGTCGGGTGCATGTGTCTTGGTTCGGTGTTGACAGTTGAGCCACGTTCTGGTGAATCGTGGAAGCCTTGCTTGGGCGCTGGGAGAATCCCACAATCGTTGGTGAACGTGGGTTCTCTTCACTGTCCTAAAGACTATTGTACCCTCGGTAAAAGATTGTTATGTTCTCAGTAGGCTAGCCTTTCTTCGAATTGGGCCGACTATGTCTCGGCCTGGGCCTGTCCCAATTGGGCTTGCAGACTGGATCGGGCCTAGAGGTTTATTTGGCTTAAAGTGACTGATCCATTACCCAACAATTATCATGAAAACTTCAAACTACAACCAAAGATGAAAATATATTCCAAAACTAAAGCACACCCATTTGGCCGCCTACGCGTGGATTTCAAGTTGTTGATTGAATAGTAAATTTGAAAAACAAGCACCAAAGTAGTTCGAAAGTCAAAAAGGTGTCGGTCGAATTTATGACGAGAGACAAGATCCAAAATCAATGGGATCTTTTTGACAAAAATCCTTTGCAACCTGAGGTCTTCTGTCATTTGTCTTTTAATGTAGATTCACCTAAAGTGAAAATTTTGCTTTAAAAACCACATACCTGCTTCTTCCTAAAGCATTGCCATACCTTACAACTTTTGAGCTTTTTGACACACTTCTTCCCAAGATAGAGCTGCTTATGGGGCAGACTTCTTTGGTTTAAACTCCCCTTTGTCCATTGTGACAAAAAAGGGGAGAATGGTTTAATGGTTTATGATGAGTGTCAAATACTGCATATTTGGGCCCCTTAATTTACATTTGTTAATCCGTTCGCCATGCTATAATCTCATGTTTTGTATTTTTAGGGTTTTGAAGGTTGCTAAGAGAAAAGCATAGAATTAATGCGAAAAATACAAGTTTTTGGGAAGAAGACCACCAAGGCAGCAAGGCCCGCCCGGACGGACGTGCGCTCGAGCGCACACGGGCTTAGCAGCCAGTCAAGACGGGCCTTTTAGCCCGTCCGGATGGCCAAGTCAGCTGCGATTTCCAGTAGCGCCCAAACCTTAAATTAGGGTTATAAATAATATTTTTTCTAGGGAAACGCACCAAGGGGCACCGTTCAGTGTAATTTTGACATTTTTTTTTGACTTTTTGAGCTCTGAACTCGATTTCCTTTGTAAGTTTTTAGTTTTAATGAATTCATTTGTCAATTATATGATGTTTGTAGTCATGAGAGGCTAAAGCCTTCAACTAACGTTAAAGATGAAGCCTCGCCATTGATTAGCAATTACATTCTCGTTATTTCATTCATACAATTCCAACTTTTAATCAAAGTGTTGTTTTATTCTAATTCAGTTATTTGATTAACCTCTTTTAATTGAATGTTGTGATTATTATTTGTGAAAAATCGGATATTCGAGGTGTTTCATCCGACGAATACATCAAATCATTTGATTGAAATTGGATATCCATTGTGATTCGTAAATCAAACGGATACATTTGATGATTTTGACTTCAATTGGTATTCTTTGTGATTTGTTTAATGGTTGAATTCATTAGTTTCAATATGTCTTTTTATGAAACATAGAACAATGCATAAGATTTATTTGTTTGTCGGTTGTATGAACAAAATATGAGAATGTATTGCTTTGATTTGGTGAGGTGAATACTGAAAATCTTAGTGCTTTTATCATTTGATTTAATATCAGTTTTCATTTAGTTTATGTTTTTGCAAGAAAAAATCACACAAAAATTGGAACTATGTTGAAATATAATTGGTTTGGATAGAAATTAACTTTCACAACACAAGTCCTTGCAGATTCGACCTCGCACTTGCATAATCTATATTGCAAACGATTCGTGTACTTGCGAGTACTTTTAAAACTCAAAACAAGCTTTTGGCGCCGTTGCCGGAGAATTGTTTGATTTGTGAAAATAATTTTATTTTTGTCTAGATTGATTTTATTTTTCTACTAGTTTAGTTAGAAATTTTGTTTTATTTTGTTTTTTCAATTTTATTTTATTTTATTTGCTGCAGTTTGATTATCTAATTAAAAACAAAAAAAAAAACAAAAAAGAAAAGAAGAAAATTTTGGTCGTTTTTGCCTGTTTTACAGTTCTGTGCAACAATCTGCTGCAGCACCGTCTGGATGCACCAGAAGTTGTCCGGACGCCCTTGCCTAGCAAACTGCATTAGCAACTTTCTGTCGTAGTCCCATCCGGACGCACCCAGCACCCAGCGTCGATAACATTCAACAGTTGCAAAAAAAAAAAAAAAAGTTTGCCAGATTTATTTTGTCCTTTTTGTTAGTATTTTATTTTCTGTTTTTGCATTTATTTTCTGTTTTACTTCTTTTATTTTTTTTGATTATTTTGTGTTTGTTAGTTAGTTTCTTTTAGTGCTTCTTGTGTGGTGCATGCTTGGTCGGAGATCTTTGAACCTAGAGATTACACCCTTAGATCCCGGAATAGAAAGAACTGCTAGGAGAAATCTTAGAACCCCTGCTGAGTTAGAGACTGTTGAGATAGAAGACCAACCTAGTAATATACCTGAAAATGTGGACCATACTAGATTTCTTAGGGATTTGTTCGCACCTGTTGCAACAAACTCTCCTTCGTGCATAGTGTTGCCTCCAACCAATGCTACACATTTAGACCTTAAATCTCAGGTCATCCAACTCTTACCTTCATTCTATGGTTTAGAGACGGAAAACTCTTACAGTCATGTGAAGAAGTTCAAGGACATGTGTGCCACGTTCAAATTTCAGAATTTTTCTGAGGAGTCTATTCATCTGAGACTGTTCCCCTTCTCTCTTTACGATAGAGCCAAGGCAGGGTTAGATTCTAACATGCCCGGATCCATCATGTCGTGAGAAATACTGTTGAGCAAGTTCTACAATAAGTTTTTCCCGATGTTCAGAGTCAATGAGTGCTGAAAGGAAATTAGTTCTTTCACTTAGGAGGAAGATGATAAATTTTCCAAGAATTGGGAGCAGTTCAAGGAGTCACTGATAAAATGCCATCCACATGGATATGAGAGATGGAGGCTCGTTCAGTTCTTCTACCAAGGATTGACTCAATCCAACTGTAGTATGATCGAGTCTATGAATGGGGAGCGTTTTTAAGTTTCATGGGAGATGAAGCCTACAAATCTTTGGATAAGTTGTCCGACAATTCGTAGCAATGGGATTTTTCAAGTTGTCGAGACAAATCTGCCTGTATCCCCAAGAAAGGAGGCATCTATGAAGTGAAAGAAGACACGGATTTAAGGATGAAGATAGATGCTCTCACCAGAAAGTTCGACGCACTCACAGTGAGCCAGTCCATTAATGCAGCCAATGCATTCAATGTTGATAGTTGTTCCATCTGTGCTAGTCATTTGCACTTAGCACAGAACTATCCGTCTTTACCAGCTTTCGTCGAGTGCACGATGGAACAAGTGAACGCTTTCAATGATTATAGGAAGCAATCAAGTGGACCATATTCGGAGACCTATAATCTGGGGTGGAGGAACCACCCCAATTTCTCATGGAAGCAAAACCAATTGATGAATCAGGAAAGAGCTCCTCTTCATGCTCAAAATCAATACCCTCCAGGATTTCTTCCACTGGTTCCGAATCATAGTCGCTCGGCTCATCCAACGCCACCTTCGGCATTCTAAGCTCCCAATCAAGTGTCAGCATCCTCTTCACAGTCATCTCTGGAAGATACTTTCAAGGAATTCATGAAGCTCACCGGTCAATCCATAAGTGAAGTAAGGAATGCTAGCATGGTAAACACCCAAGCAATTGCTAAGATGGAGAGTCAAATCGGACAAATAGCAAATCACTTGGGTGAAAGAGAGAAGGGAAAGTTCCCAAGTCAGCCCGTGCTCAACCGTAAGGGACAATTTATGGTTGGAAACTCTTCAAATCCTACACATGGGCAGGAACATGTGCAAGCAATTGTCACACTTAGGTCAGGGAGACAAGTGGACAATAAAGTGGTTCAACAAGAAGTGAACCCTGTTGTGTCGGAAGGGCAAGAAAGTCCCAACAGTGAGGGAAGAGATGTTGAGCCTTCGAGAGTCACACCCATTGTTGAGGATCCCCCAAGGACGTTTGTTCCTAAAGCGCTTTACCCTGAAAGATTGCAAGCGCCTAAGAAAGACGGGAAATTTGAGGACATTTTGGAGGTGTTCAAGCAAGTCCAAATTAATATTCCGTTTTTGGATGCCATCCAACAAGTGCCATCATATGCCAAGTTCTTGAAGGACTTGATCACTGTCAAGAGGAGGACAAATGTCCCGAAGAAGGTGTTTTTGACAGAGCAGGTAAGCTCAATTCTGCAATGTAGAGCTCCCATTAAGTATAAGGATCCTGAAAGTCCTACCATTTCTTGCATGATTGGGGACAACCGCATGGAGAAAGCCCTTTTGGATTTGGGAGCTAGTGTAAATTTTCTGCCTTATTCGGTATATCTGCAGTTGGGTTTAGGGGAATTGAAACCCACATCAGTGAAACTGCAGTTGGCAGACTGATCAGTAAAAATCCCAAGAGGGATTGTTGAAGATGTGTTGATTAAGGTCGACAAATTCTACTTCCCTATCGACTTTATAGTCCTAGACACGAAACCAATGCAAAATGTTGGGATTCAAATACCGTGATTTTAAGGTGACCCTTCTTAGCTACGGCTAACGCCCTAATCAACTATAGGATTGGGGTAATGAAGATTTCTTTTGGGAACATGACTAGTGGAGCCAATCATCTTTGACATCAGCAAGCAGCCACTTGAAGATGATGAGGTTAGAAATGTGTTTCTAATTGAAGAAATAACTAATGAGACTGTCAGTGAGTTAAGCATTGAGGACCCTATGGAAGAGTATTTTACTCAATTTGGAGATGATCTGGACCTTGACAGGTTACTTGAGCAAGTTGGTACTTTGTATGAGCCAAGTATTGAGAACCCTGAGGTAGAGTGTTTTGCTCAATCTAGAGATGATCTAGACCTCGATAGGTTACTTGAGCAAGATGGTAATTTTAGTGAGCCATGTATTGAGGATCCTGTGGTAGAGTTTTTTGCTCAATCTGGAGGTGATCTAGACCTTGATAGGTTACTTAAGCTAGTTGAGACTGTTAGTGAGCCTAGGATTGAGGACCTTGTGATAGAGTGATTTGTTCAATTTGGATGTAATCTGGACTTTGACAAATTATTTGAGCAAGCTAATGCCGTATTGGATTCCATTCCTAAGATGCAACCGGAAAATGGGGAAACAACTGAGATCATTCCCCAACCCATCTTCATTAGCAGTTGAGCCTTTCAAGTTGGATGTAAAGCCTTTACCTGACACCCTGAAGTATAATTTTCTGGGCCCTACTGACATTTTGCATGTGATCATAGCTTTCGACCTGGTTGATGCTCAGGAAGGAAAGTTATTGGATGTTTTAAGAGAGCACAAGGAAGTGATCAAACTTTTGGAGGCTTAGCACCCATAACTATCTTTATAAACCACCCACTTTATGTGGGCTTCTTCTCATCTTCCTAATATGGGACTGAGGTGTTACAAACTCCTCCTCTTAAATTCCTGACGTCCTCGTCAGGGCCACATCATACAGTGCTCCAGTACCACATGACCTGGCGTTGCTAGGTGGCTCTGATACCATTTGTAACGACTTAGGAAAAAACGCTAGTCACACCTATGCTATTACCCAAAAAAAACTAGTCAATTTAGAGCTTCCTAGAATTCATTATAAAGTCCAATTTCACCTAGTAACTAGGCAATGTGGGACTTAGCACCCATGACTATCTTTATAAACCACTCACTCTATGTTGGCTTCTTCTCATCTTCCCAATATGGGACCAAGGTGTTACAAACTCCCCCTCTTAAGATCCTGACTTTCTCCTCAAGGCCACGTCATGCAATGCTCTAGTACCACATGACCTGGCGTTACTAAGTGGCTCTGATGCCATTTGTAACGACCTAGGAAAAAATGCTAGCCACATCTGCGCTATTACCCCCTAAAATTTATTATAAAGTCTACTTTCACCTAGTAACTAGTCAATGTAGAACTTAGCACCCATGACTATCTTTATAAACTACTCACTCTATGTGAGCTTTTTCTCATCCTCCCAATATGGGACCGGGGTGTTACAGTCTCTATGGCTAAGGGAGGTCGTGGATCTTTGGCCATGGAAACCCAATGTCATGGCCTCCTCCACGGTCAGGCAGTGGTGAATTAATTTTTCTTTTAATGTTTTTCTTTTATTTTTATTTTTATTTTTATTTTTCTTTCACATATCTTATCTTGGGTATAATAGTCTCTTTAAGTTAAAATTATTCACATGGGAAATTTTTCATTCAATTTAACAAAAAATGCTAACAAATAAAATAATATGAAGGTATTGCGTAGTTTGGAGGAATCATTTGTCACTTTTTAAAATCTGAGAAAGGAAGTATATTTGCAAATCCGATACATGTTCAAGAGAAATAAATATAATTTCTTGAAAAAGGAAATATAAAAATGCTTGTAGTGTCTGCCACAAAGCAAGTAATATGTAACCTATAGTTTGCAACCTCAAATTATAACAAGGAAAATGCCCAATTTTTCTAATCCTCCACAATATTTGAGCCAACCAAGCATTCTTCTAGATTATTTCATTTAGCCGAGGCTAGCATACTGTAATATAGCCATGTTTGAAAGTAACAAAATAGTAGAATGAAGTTAGCAAGGAAAACAAATATGGGCCTTGTGAAATGATAAATTCTCCCTTAAAAATGAGCTATGGGAATCAAGACCAATCATTTCCTTCCAACTCTACCCAAATTGTACCGTTTATTTGATATAAACAAAGACAAAGAAAACACATTGTTCCCCAAACTCCAATATGCCTCACATATATAGCTCTAAACCCACATCTGTTTTAGCCACACCACTCACCTATTACGACAGGGGCTACCCACTGAAATGTAACCAAAACCGGCCAAACAAACTGATGCAAACCCACTAGTAATAGATTAGATTCGTAAAGGAACTTATACCCTTAGATTCATAAGGGAACCTAAACCTTTTGACAAACACAACCTTTTTACACCTGATCACCACAAAACCTTCATCTCTCATGATGTACTTTTTTATGAAGATCATTTCCCCTTTGCCCAAACCACCCCTAAACAATCTTCGCAGGTCTTACCTATTCCTTTTGACCTCTCTGATGATGCCCTTACCCCCTTGTCACCTGTCGTTGAAGTTTCGGATGCCCCTTCTGCCCCTCAGACTACCTCTTCCCCACCTCCAATCACTCGGCAATCTACTCGGTCGACCCAGCCACCTGCATACTTGCGTGATTTTCATCTTGCACAGGCTTTACCATCTCGTACCACTCAATCATCTAAGTCAGCGTTGGTGCGTTCTTCAGGTACCCCTTACTCTCTTGACGCATTTTTATCTTATGCTTGTCTCTCTAACCACCATCGTGCCTTTAGTGCTGCTATTTCTCTTGCACAAGAGCCAAAGTCTTTTTTGCAGGCCATGCAGATTCCAAGTGGCGAGATGCAATGCGTGCTGAGGTGGATGCTCTAGAGTCTACTCAGACATGGACTCTGACCCCTCTTCCGCTCGGAAAGAAACCCATTGGCTGCAAATAGGTTTACAAAATAAAATATCACCCAGATGGTTCTGTGGAACGATATAAAGCTCGCTTAGTGGCCAAAGGTTACAACCAACAAGCTGGCATTGATTATACAGAGACCTTTGCTCCTGTTGCTAAGATGGTCACTACCCGCTCTTTCCTTGCCCTTGCTGCCTCCTGCGGTTGGCACTTGCATCAACTTGACGTCAACAATGCCTTCCTTCATGGTGACCTCGACGAAGAAGTCTACATGCACCTTCCTCCTGGTTTCGGACGAAAGGGAGAGACTAGAGTTTGCAAACTCAACAAATCCCTATATGGGCTTAAACAAGGTTCGAGACAATGGTATGCAAAACTTTCTTCTACTCTCATTAGTGCAGGATATAAACAATCCAAGGCAGACTACTTACTATTCGTCCGATCCCACAAAGGTAACTTCACAGCCATTCTTGTATATGTAGACGATATTATATTGGCAAGCAACAACTTGGAGCAGATTCAGAAACTTAAGAAACATTTGGGTGACCATTCAAACTCAAAGATTTGGGCAACCTAAAGTATCTTCTGGGTATTGAAGTAGCTCGCTCAAAGAAAGGTATATTTCTATCACAAAGAAAGTATGCTCTTGAAATACTAGAAGATACCGGCTTTCTTGGTGCCAAGCCTAGCAAATTTCCCATGGAGCAAAATTTAGCACTCAGTAAACATGATGGAGACCTCATTGCTGATCCTTCATCATATCGTTGACTAGTTGGTAAGTTGATTTATTTAACCATTACGAGACCTTATTTGGCCTATGCGGTGCAGGTGTTGAGTCAGTTTATGGACAAACCACGCACATCCCATTTAGATGCAGCACACAGAGTGTTATGCTACATCAAGCAGTCTCCAGGACAAGGAATTCTCCTATCAGCCACAAGCAATATTCAATTACACGCATTTTGTGATGCAAATTGGGCACGATGCAGAGACACTCGACGATCAGTCACTGGATATTGTATATTCCTTGGAAGCTCACCAATATCTTGGAAGATGAAAAAGCAAACAACAATATCTCGTTCTTCAGCTGAAGCAGAATACAAAGCTATGGCCTCAACCTGCTGTGAAATTACTTGGTTGAAACAACTGTTGGCGAACCTCCATATCTCACATTCACAACCAGCAAAATTGTATTGTGACAACAAGGCGGCCATTCACATCTCCTCGAATCTTGTCTATCATGAGAGAACAAAGCATATAGAGAATGATTGCCACCTCATTCGAGAAAAGCTGCAAGATGGCATAATTCAAACTTTTCACATACCTACCACTCAACAACCCGCTGATTTATTTACTAAGGCGCTAGGTTCAACACAATTCCATTACCTACTTGGCAAGTTAGGTGTCATGAATATCCACTCCAACTAGAGGGGGAGTGTTGAGGAAATAAATCTATCCAACGGTCATAAAACAATTGAGAAAGGCAAATCCCCAGCCAGCAATGTTAACATTCCTTCTACATAAATAATTTCCATGTATAGAAGATCTTAACATTAATTTTGTAACGGCTATGTTAATCATTTTTTATGTAGAAATACCCATCATGTAAATCGATTATCATCAAGTAATAGATACAAAATTCCTTCTCAGTTTAGTTTTTATCACACGACCGAGGAGAATTGGGGAAAAGTGGAAAATGGCAAAGGAGACGCAGTTCACAAGGGTGGGGTCAGCTCAACATGATGGCCACTTCAATGAGAGAACCTTTTTTTTTTTTTTTTTTTTTCAAGAAGACAATTAGTTCCTTCTCCTTTTGTGTGAGTGTTATTTTTTATTTTAAAAAAAAAAGGTAAAGTCATTTTAACTCCTTCAAACTATCACCTCAATGACAATTTCTCATTCAAATTATTAATTACGACAATTTATATTCTAAACTACCAAAACAATGACAATGTGTCCCAATACTAGTAAAATGACGAAATTATCCTTACTAAAATAAAAAAAAACTAAAATTTATAAAAAAAGAATAAAAAAAACTAAAAAATAAAATAAATAGTCATCGGCGACCTTTTTCTTGCCGGAAAATTTTGCAGGTAAATACAGCTCTTAGTTTCATTTAATCTTAGAGGCTTAGCACAAGATTCTTGATCTAATCCTTGATTAAATCTTAAGTTTTGGAGGGTAGGATTGTTAGAACTGCTTACATTGTTTTGTAATCATGGGTTTCATCTATTACATCTATTACATCGAAGAGGACTTTACCCATCGGCCACCCCCATCTCCCAATCGTTGGCATCCCTACCCTCCATCGCCGCCACCGCCGAGTTCGTCGTCCCCAGATCAATCCCTACCACCTTCTCGTTCACTACCCTCACCGGCCCGACCCTAGCCTTCGCTCTAAGTCTCAGATATGACGCCACTTTGCCGAATCTCTCCCCGAAGATGAACGCTCTCGAGGACAATGAGAGACTCCGGAAAGATGCAGTAGTTCCGAGGCCATGAACCTGTTTGGTTCGAAAGAACCACCTCTGTTTGTTTGTTTGTTTTTTTTTGTTTTTTTATTTTTTTTTTTTGTAATTTTAAGAGTATTTTTGTCTTTTTAAAAATTTAATAAAGGTAAGTTCATCATTTTTTTAGTATTGAGGTGCATATTGTCATTGTTTTAGTAGTTTTAAGATAAATTATAGCAATTGATAGTTTTAGGGGAGATTGTTAAAAGGAATTTACCCTAAAAATTAGAAAATATTATGCCATATTAAAATGAAGATATAAAGTATAAAGTAATTAAGAACTTACCAACCAAAAAGAAAGTATAAAGTAACACAATAATGGCCGCGTGTAATATAAGAATAGAATCTTAGTGTGGGAATACTACACTTTGTTCACATCGGTTGGTAGGATGAATTTTAAATATTAGTTACTTAAAATAAAAAAAAAAAGTGTTAATTACTTGCAGAATGATGTTCGATACTAAATTTTTATTTTACAATTATCTCACAATATTAATATGACAATTTCAACCAACTATTAGATTAGTCTTTATTTTTTTAATAATGGATTGCTTCTTAGTTTTCCTTCTAATATGCCGTCCAAATGCAAATGATGCTGGTCAATTCAAAGTATTATTGAATAACAATAAGAATTGCAAGAAAAACGAATTTGAAAGAATAACATGGGAATGGGGAATAGAAAATGGATTAAATCACACAATCAAAGAGGAGAAATTTAGTAGTCTCACTACCTAGATAAAGAGAGAAGAAGAAGAGGAGTCACACCTTAAAAGAACAAAAATTATTTATTCATTAAGTCTGTCTCTATTGGAGTACAAAAGCATATTTAAATATACGCCTTAACAAAAACTCTTAACCCTCATTTGGTTCATAGAATAAGTTCATGGAATTAAATGACTATTTCTATGAAATAGTTGTTCATTTGCTTGACACACCATTCCTACGAATAACTGTTTCTTTAAAAATTGAATGAACTTTTCCAAAAAAAAAAAAAAATTATATATATATATCCACATAATTTTTTTAAACAAAAAGAATGAAAAAACTATGGCTGCCCAGCCACCAATAACAAAAGTCGGGGTGGTGTGCATCTACACTTGAAGAGATTATATTCAATGTTAGAACACATAATAGTTTGAGATAGTATGAGACTCTTACACTCAAGATAATAACAAGCTGTAGATAAACCCAAGAGGTTATTATATGTAATTAGAATTCATCCTCTACACTTATCTCTTCTCTTCTAGCAATTATCTCTTTGTATCTTAGTTTCTTTGTAACTAGAATACTTGTATTATTATAAATATCAATACAAACCACCAAGAGTGGTAAGCAATTCAAAGCATTCTTACTTAGATTTATTTTAGATCTTTTATGGTATCAAAGCATAAATAAATTAACGTCTAAAGCTCAATGGCCGAAGTAGCAATTTCCTCCAACACTCCTCATCCCATCCTGCCACCCTAGTAGCAACAATCTAGCTGCACCATCTTCACCATTCCAAATATGTCCCATACCCTTTCCATCAAATTATCCAAGGATAATTTCACATCATGGCGCACACAGATTCTTGCGTATCTCCAAGGCCAAGACGCAATACGGTTTTGTCGATGGAACCAATCCACCACCGCAGCAAACCATTCCAAATACCAACACCACAGTAGATGGGCTAGACACCATGCTTAACCCCAATTTCATGCAGTGGGTCCAGAAGGATCAAATAATCCTAAGTGTTTTGATTTCTACTCTCACCGAACCCTACGTGGTGCATTCCGTGAGATGTGCTATTGCCCGTGCACTTGGGAATGCCTTGATCTCCATGTTCACTTTGCTCGAATCATGCAGATCCATTATCAACTTGCTACATCTAAGAAATGTAACTCTTCTATTACTAAGTATTTTCAGAAGATCAAAAACCTCAGCGATACTCTAGCTGCTGCTGGACAGCCCGTGAATGATTTTGAGAGTGTATCATTCCTTCTTGTTGGGCTAGGATTTGATTACGATCCTTTTGTAACTTCTGTTACCACACGGTTAGATCCTCTCACTATTGATGAAATAGATGGCCATCTATTGGCTCATGAGATGTGAATTGAACACAACATGCCCACTGCTAAGATGCACCTGCCTTCCGCCAATTATTCTACCCGCTAGAGCATACCACGAGAAAGAGGTTTTTGTGGGACGAACTCGTACTCTGGAGGCCGACCAGCATACCGTGGATGCACCCCTATGTTTCCAACACGTGGGCGTGGCTCCTTCTTCCCTAACCAAGCTGTTCCCCAAGCTCGCCATGTCTACCAGTTATGCGGCAAAACTGGCCACCTTGCCTCATGGTGCTACTCAAGGTTTGATGCATCCTTCCAGAACGAGTCTGCCGCTCCTCCACATGCTCTCTACTCCTCTCCATCAATGAACCCGGATGAGGACTGGTATCCGGACACGAGCACATCTCATCATTTCACCAATGAGATGAACAACCTCAACCTTACATTTGAGGAATACTCCGCATAGATCACGTTCGCATAGGAAACGGTTCAAGTTTGTCTATTTCTCATATAGGATCAACAACACTATCAATTCGATTGTTCCATCCACTTTGCGTTTTAGTTTAAAAACCCATTTGCAACCTACCATGTTCTTAGCTTTGTTTGGAGGAACGAGTGTCCACGTATCGTTGCTGAGTGTATTAAATTCCACCTGCATGGCATTGCGCCATTCTGAAATTTTCATAAATTTAGCATTAGTAAAATTTGTAGGTTCAGTTAAGGTGGTGTCTAGAGCCGAAAGAAGAGCCCTTCAAATGGGGTACCGCATAGTCTCATTCGTGTGTTGTTTGGGCTTGGCAATCTGATTTTGAGCTCTTGTTACCATGGTAGCGTTCGTGTAGATGCAAGTGGTGAGGTAATGTTAAGACTCAACATAGGATCAGCATTTTCACTAGATGAGAGATTCGGTGAGGATGATGATGGGGAGACTGCATGAGTTTCCGTGGAGGAGGATGAAGTATTTGGTGATGATGGAGATTAGGGTCTAGAGATGGAAGATGCATCAGTGGGAGATGATGAATTTGATGAGGACGAATTGATGCAGATCTATGTGAATGAGGCTGCACCCATGAGAAAACTTGAACATTAGTGAGTGGAGTAGAGGACACGGGTGGGGCTTTAGATGGAGGATTTAGAAAGGGAAATTGAGATTCATGAAATGTGATAGCTCTGGAAATATAAAAGCGACCCGACTCTTTGTGATAGCAACAATAACCTTTGTGTTGAATACTATACCCTAGGAAGATGCATGGTGTGGAACGAAATGTAAATTTATTGGAGTTTTAGGGTCTAAGATTGAGAAAACAAGCACACCCAAAATTTTTAGAAAATTATAGTCAAGAGGGGAAGAGAATAATTTTTCAAATGGAGATATGTGTTGTAACACAGGTGTAGGAAGGTGATTAATGTGGTAGCATGCTATTTGATAAGCTTCATCCCATAAATTTTTTGGAACACCGCTATCGGCAAGTAAAGCAAGGATGGTGTCAATGATATGACGATGCTTGCGCTCAACACATCCTTGTTGTTGATGTGTGTGAGGACAAGACGGGTGATGATTTATGCCTATGGATTGAAAATATTTGGTAAGGGGGCGAAAATTCCCTCCCCAATCAGATTGCACACTTTTGATTTTGGTATTAAATAAACGCTCAACCATGGATTGAAATTTAAGAAAAGTGGACATGACATTAGATTTATTTTGACTTGGAAAGAGCCAAGTAAATCGAGAAAAAACATCCACAAATGAAACATAATACGATTCCCATTTATTGAAATAAATGGGATGGTCCCCAAACATCCGAAAAAACTAAGTCTAGGGGATTATAGAATTTAGTGCTGGAATTATAAAGTGGTAGCTGATGACCTTTGGCAACCAAACAAGCATAGCAAGGCAAAGAGCTTTATTGGTGGTGACTGGAAGACTGAATTTAGATAAAATGTGCTGAACGACATGAAAAACAGGATGACCTAAACGTCGATGCCAGTGAGTCGCAGATGTACATTCACATGATTTATTGACGATGGTGGAGACGAATGCAGAAATCGGTAAAGACCATTCTTAAGTTGGCCGTGATGAAGAGAGATCTTTGTGTGGCAATCCTTGATAACAAAATAAGATGAATGGAATTTAAAAAAAACATCATTGTTAGAAGCAAATTGAGGAATAGATATTAGATTTTTACAAATTTTAGGCACAAGTAAAATTTGATTGAGCAAAAAAATACAACGGGGAACCGATAGTATTGCTGATCCTATATGAGAAATAGACAAACTTGAATTGTTTCCTATGCAAACGTGATCTATGCCGGAGTATTCCTCAGATGTAAGCTTGAGGTTGTTCATCTCATTGGTAAGATGATGAGATGCGCCTGTGTCCGGATACTAGTCCTCAGCCGAGTTCACTGATGGAGAGGAGTAGAGAGCATGTGGAGGAGCGGTAGACTCATTCTGGAAGGATGCATCAAACCTTGAGTAGCACCGAGAGGCAAGGTGGCCAATTTTGCCGCATAACTGGCAGACATGGTGGGCTATGGCACAACTTGGTTGGGGAAGAAGGAGCCATGCCCACCTATTGGAAACGCAAGGGTGTGTCCACGGTACACTGGTCGGCCTCCAGAGTACGAGTTCCTCCCACAAAAACCTCTTCCGCGTGGTATGCTCGAGTGGGCAAAATAATTGGCAGAAGGCAGCTGCATCTTAGCAATGGGCATGTTGTGTTCAATTCACATCTCATGAGCCAATAGATGACCATATATTTCATCAATAGTGAGAGGATCGACCCGTGTGGTAATAGAAGTTACGAAAGGATCGTAATCAGATCCTAGCCCAACAAGAAGGAATGGTATGCTCTCAAAATCATTCAGGGGTTGTCCAGCAGCAACTAGAGTATCCCTAAGGTTTTTGATCTTCTAAAAATACTCAATAATAGAAGAGTTACCTTTCTTAGATGTAGCAAGTTGATAATGGATCTGCATGATTCGAGCACGAGACTGCGAAGCGAACATGGAGATCAAGGCATCCCAAAGTGCACGGGCAATAGCGCATCCCACGGCATGCACCATGTAGGGTTCAGTGAGAGTAGAAATCAAAACACTTAGGATACCCACTGCATGAAATCGAGGTTAAGCATGGTTGCTAACACATCTGCTACGGTATTGGTGTTGGGAATGGTTTGCTGTGGTGGTGGATTGGTTCCATCCATGAAACCGTATGCGTCTTGGCCTCGGAGATACGCAAGAATCTGTGTGCGCCATGATGTGAAATAATCCTTGGATAATTTGGTGGAGGGGGTATGGGACATATTTGGAATGGTGAAGATGGCACAACCAAATTGTTGCTGCTGGTTGGGTGGCGGGTTGGAAGAAGGGTTGGAGGAAAGTGCTACTTCGGCTATTGAGCTTTAGACGTTAGTCTATTTATGCTCTTTTACCATAAAAGATCTAAAATAAATCTACCTAAGAATGCTTTGAATTGCTTACCACTCTGGGTGGTTTGTATTGATATTTATAATAATACAAGTATTCTAGTTACAATGAAACTAAGATACAAAGAGATTAGTGATAAGTGCAGGGGATGAATTCTAATTATATATAATAACCTCTTGTGTTTATCTACACCTTGTTATTATCTTGAGTGTGAGAGTCCCATACTATCTCAAACTATTATGTGTTCTAACATTGAATATAATCTCTTCAAGTGTAGATGCAATGTCTTCTTTTAGTCTTGGTATGGAATTTTTTTTTTGATTAGCCATTCAACTCAGTCTTGCTTTGCTTTGGTACTACGGGCCTCCCAAAATATGAGCATTTTTTACGCTTTTACAGTACATGAAATGCACAAACGACTAATAGTTACCCAGCAAGATCGGTTTTCTTGGTTTAATTTTTTTTAAAAGACCAAAAAAAAAAAAACAAAACAAAACAAAAAACAAAAAAAAAACAGATGTCAGCGGTAGACGTTGTAGCATTTTGCTGTATGATAATCACTACTATCTCAATCCTCTATCCATTTTTCCTCTCTATTGGAGGGTAAGGAATGATAAAAACTACCAACAAGCAAGCCATACATGCTTCCAAATATCCAATAAACAAAACCAACTTAACTAACCTTGCAACTGACAATTCGACATGCTTCCACATCCAAAATACTAGACACACAAACTAGAGAGAATGAAAGAAACTTGGCCATAAACCAAAAAGCTTTCTGCAACAATCAACATTCCATTACAATATTTTGAACACAACCAAATATTAAAAAGAAATCAAAATTCCCGACTCAAGGGAAATCAAAGACCCAAGGGAACTAGGTGTGGTAGCACAATCTTTGATTTCCTTTCATGACTTGGCTTTCACTTGCTTCTCCTCTATTAAGCCTAGATGAAATATCGGCTGCCTGCATAATAGGACACTGGAATTCTTGTAACACCGGTCAAAGTTTTCAGATAATATGGACACCAAGTGATGCATGGGAACCTCCAACTGCTTAGGGATCGCACTGTGTCCTGCTTGTAGGACAAAATCTTCTCTCCTACACATCTTTGCCCTCTTTCACCAAAGAGGAAAAGAAGAATCTTCCAAGCAGAGAGAGTAAAACAAAACCTCTTCGATTCAGTCAGTTAGCAGTCGCACAACTCTTCACCCTTTGATGCTCTTCTTTCACTGTATACCCCTCCATCCTTTGGAGGTGGAAGAAAGGGTACATCCCAAAACGTTAACATGGTGGGGAACAAGAATTGTCACTAAAGGTAAGAGAAATGAGTACAAGGAACCAAAAATTCTCTCTTTAAACAACATATATCCTCCTCAATCAGCACTCGATAGATTATCCAACCCCAAGCAATCTTACTTTGATCTAGCTTTCAACAGCGTGTTCACATTTATATTTTTCATGGACCATATCGATCATGCGAGTTATAGCAGTCTTCACTTTTCCTCTCATTTTAAAGCTGCCCTATAAGAAAAATGGTTACCTAGAAGAGCTACAATGACTTTCACCTAATTATAAATTTGTCCTACAGAAATTCTGGTTAAAGGACAATACTGCACCAACACGACACCAAAATTCTTCACTACCCGCAACAAGGAGTTTCTTTTCCTAGAAATTTTTGAACTTACAGAAGTAGTTTAATAGATTGGTCTGGAATGTGGAATGTTTGAGAGGCATTTCAAACAAAAAGGCAGGTTGTTATTAAGAAGATGCTTGACATAATTTATCCTCCATTATCACTAAATTGATGTAATATTTCTATAAACAACATAACTACTGCAAAGCATACAGGCACAATAACAACCAAAGATCAAAACAATAACATTCCTAGAAGAGAATCATTAACAATATGCAAACTAAGGCATTGTTAATTAATAGAGATATTCAAACAGTGATAAAACCACTAGAAAATCAAATCAAATATTGAAAGTGCTCCACCGACGCACCAAGAAATCGTTAAAACAACTTCAATGTAAAAAAAAATAAAAGAAAAAAAATGAGAATCGATAATGAATCTTTGAATACAAATCAAATCTAGAGAAACCCAGATTCGTAATTCAAATAATTAGCCAAAAAAAAATCAAAAGGGTCCAAATGGGAGAGAGATTGAACCTTCAGCGCTGCCAGAGCATCATCACAAGGCCCAGAGGATGGCGCTTATGCAGAGAGAGAGAGAGAGAGAGAGAGAGAGAGAAGGAGAAAGAGAGAAGAAAGTACGAGCAGCAACTGTTACAGCAATTCAGATTGAAAACTATATAATTGTTGAGATAAATCATGATCCCTTCATTATGGTTTTTGTATCCACATATGCTTGCCGCTTCAAATACTTTTGCTTCTCTTTACTTCTGTCTCTCTCTCTCTCTGTGGGAACCCATCTTTTCTCTCTAACACCCATATGAGCCCCCAGTCCCCTTTGGTTTCCAAACGGCACAACTCTCACATTCTTATATCCGCAGCGACGGCGGGGACTTGGGTGTGTTTTTTTTAACCTATTTTGCCCTTTACTTGGGCCTTGGGCTTGGGCTTGGGCGTGGGCTTGGTTGAGACCAACTCATTTGAGCGAGGCAGGAGTGTGCTCGGTTTGAGGGACGCAATGTTCGGCTGAAAGTTAGCGAGAGGATGAGAGTATTTGAGAAGGGTTGGGCCTGAGGGTATAAAGCTGGTCCGGACGGGTACAGCCCAATTTATTAGATATTAAGGGTCTGCCTGAGTTTGCAATTTTAAAAAGTGCAATTTAAAAACAATGATTTTAAAATGTGTGATTTGAAAACGTGATTCTTAAAAATGCAGTTATGCGTTTAGCAAAATCATGGTTTAACCTTTAAAATTGCAGTGTAACTTTTAAAAATTGTGCATTTTCAAAAAGGATAGAAATTTCCTCCAAACCAGTCTGAAGGAAATATTTTCCAACCCATTTAAAATAATGTCAAGTGTCTATAAATATTTACAAAGCATATTAAATTCTTAAGGTCATTAATAACAGTTTACTAACTTAGACTCAATTTAATGTGCCTTTTAAATGTTTATAGACACTTGACACTATTTAAAATGGGTTGGATGAAATTTCCTTCAAACTGGTTTTAAGGAAATTTCTGTTTTTTTTTTTTTTTAAAATATTTTTAAGAGTCATTTATTGTTATTCTACTAACTTAGAAACCTAAACATTAATTTTTGAAAAACATAAAGATGTTGAATAATACTTATCACTTATTAAAATAGGTTGGAGGAAATTTGTGTCCTTTAAATATAAGGCGAGAAAGCGGCCGACTTAATTAAAGCAATTGACACATTTAAAAATTTTCAAAGTAATTTCTATAGCATTCAAGTATGCCTTTATATATATATAAAATAAAAAATAAATAAAGAAAAATAAAAAAATTCTAAGAGCAATCACAATGGAGTAGCCAAATTTTTATGCAAAATAGCTTTTCAAAAGTCACTTATCTAGTTTAACTAATGAATTTTTAAAGGCCTGCTACATCCGATTAGCTATATTTTTATCTATATTATTTAAATATTATGTTTTTACTCTTTATTGATTACGTATTTATTTCTTTTCTAAAAATCGTATTTCACTTTTTATTTTTTTAAATGATAATTCGTTTAGCACAATAATTCTTCAACCAACGATTATTAGTTTTCAAATAATCATTTTTGTAACTATAATATTTTTGAAACGGTTGTATTTTATAATAATTATACTTTTCAACCGTTATATTTTTCAAATGTTGTATTTGCCAACGTTAAGTATGAAAACCATATTCTCATAGCAATTTCAATCATATTTATGAAATCTTTTTATTAAAAATTGTGAAAGAATATTCTCATAATGATCCCTTGAAAGTGGAAAAGTTTTGGGAAAAAAAGAAAACAGGTGAAAGAAACAATAAAAAATAAAAGACAAAAATTTCCTCCAAACCAATTTGGAAGAAATATCCTCCAACCCATTTAAAAGACACATTAAATTTAGTCCAAGTTAAAAATTTAAAAATTTAATGTGTCATTTAAATGTTTATAGACACTTTGCACTATTTTAAATGGGTTGGAGAATATTTTCTCAAATTGGTTTGGAGGAAATTTATGTCCTTTCAAAAAAGCACATCCTTATCTGCGTTTTCAAATCAAAATTTTTTAAAAACACAATCCCAAACAATTCAGTTTCTACAATTTGATTTAAAATAGCATTTTTGGTCTGTAAAATCACAATGTCAAATGCACCATAATAATCATTAAGAGTACTAGCAACCAATATTCTAAACCTAGTAATGTTATACCTAGGACTTATGTCATGTCCACAAAGGTAGCTTAATCGTCTAGGGACCATGTCTCTTGAAGTGAAGGTCACTAGTTCAAATCCCTATTCCCTCGCTCGTGCATCTATATCAAAAAGGACTCATGTCCCCCTTTTATTTCCAAATATGATATAGTTTTTAAAATTATAATTGATTTAAAATTTAATAGTAATCCATACAAGGGATAGATGTAATTTTTCCCAAACTAAAACTTCTAAGGTGTTGTTTGTGACAAGATTGGAGTTTCACATATTTTACATCTAATAGTCTGGATATATGATAATGGTTCACCAATTACTAGAACCCAAATAATAAGTTGTCGTAACATCCTTTAATCAATATTCATTTTTACTTTATAGTTGTTGAGCCATTTTTTTTCTTTTACTGGTATATGAGTTACACCAAGACGCGAGTATTTACCCTCCCAAATCTCCTCTCAAAGATGTTTTTGATACAAGTAAATGTTTTATTTTTTCTCTATTCTAACATTTTTTTTTTTTTGGTGGTTTGTTATTAACTTTTTTTTTTTTTTTTTTTTAAACATTTTGGTCAAGAGTAATAGATGATCCGATGTAATATAATTAAAACTAAATGATGAGGGTGAGTTATATGTATGCATTGAGGATTACGAGTAATGATATAAGGATGGCATTCTCTTAGAGTCCTGCTAAATGTGACATGACTTTTAAAATTATTATTAAATTTGAGATGATCATTATTAAATTTTGATCTATCGGTGATTTTAAAAGTCACATCACATTTGGGAGGACTCTAGTCCTCCAAATCATTACTCGAGAATTACAATATCTACTAAATTACCTATTCTAGCTAACATATTGATTGTCATAATTCAAAAGAAAAGAAAAGAAAAGAAAAAAAAAAAAAAAAAAAAGACAAATTGAAAGTTCACTTTGACCATATCTAATCAAATATTTCTAAAGCAAAATAATGTTAAATATGAAGCGTCTTAGTTACATGTGGTATGATATAGATCTCGATGAGACGCGAATGAGAAAAAAAAAATGATAAAAGGCTCAAGATGAAGATTCTAGAAAATCCAGAGCCATTTATTTAAACATAAAACATACATCTTGTAAGTAATTTAACATAGCAAAAGGATAAAGTATGTAAACCCAGATCAAAGATCTCACACACCGTTGATTATGTTTTCAAAAGTGCCAGTTTGATTTTTTTAAGCTTGACAAGCACATCTTTGATATCAACTCTTTCATTTGGTAACTCTTCAGAACACCTTAAGCCTAATTCCATAATGGATGAAAGAATACTTTGCATGACACTTAAATCTCTTCCATTTTCTGAAATCAATAAACCTTCATCCACAACTTCGATCATTCTGTCAGGAAGTGATGCGTTTATCCATTGCCTCAAAGTCAACTCACCTACAAACATGTCGTCGGTAGGTTTTTTCTTGTGATCATCTCCAACAATATTATACCGTAGCTATAAATGTCACCTTTGCTGGACACTTTTCCTTCAAAACCATACTCTATCCAGTGCAAAAGGCCTTAAAGTTAGTAATTCAATTTTTCTTTTTTTTAATAAAAAAGAAGGAAGTTGTCCATGTATATTAGCCAAAAAAAATGTACTTATTATTATTATTATTATTATATATGTGTGTGTTCACAAATATTTATAAATATGCTATAAACAACTTTTGATAAGTCCATATATTTTATGTGTGTGTTCTCAATGGCCATAAAATGGGTATGAAGTGGGCATAAGATAAGACAAGGCAAACCATAATTGTGGTTGCATTTTAGAATTAATTCATATGGACTTAACATATTTTTTAATAAACACCAATCAATGCATAAAAGGAATAAATAGGCAATTATTCATGGACTAAGCAATCATAGTTTGTATAATGTTTATTGTTAGTACTGCATATTCATATGAATATAAGCCTATATAAAATTGAATTATGAAAAATTGACATGTATATTGGTATTCTTAAAACTAGCAACTGTTGTTGTTCTTGATATTAGCTGCTATTAGATAGCCTCTTAGCAACAAAATAAGTAGAGTTGAATTCATGTACCTGGTGCAATGTAGCCAAGTGTACCAAGAGTTTTGGTGTGTGTAGCATCCTTGTTTTCAACTAAAATCTTTGCAATGCCAAAGTCTCCCACATGTGCAACCATGTCCTCATCTACAAGGATATTGGTAGGCTTCAAATCACAGTGCACCACAGATTCTGATAGACCGTGGTGGAGATAATCCAAAGCCAATGCAACATCGACCAAAATGTTTACTCTTTGAAGAAGATTCAAGCAATAATTATAGGAGTATAACCACCTTTCAAGGCTACCATTCGACATGTATTGGAGTACTATAGCTCTGAACTCGGGTTGGAGCATGTACTTATGACCTTAACAAGATTCCTATGTCGGATTGTCCGTAAGACCTTACATTCTGCATCGAAACTTTTGAAAGCACCCACCAATGGCAAATTTAGAACTTTAATGGCAACAGTTGTCCCATCAAACAACATCCCTTTGTACACAGAACCATAACTTCCAACTCCAAGTAAGTTGCTTTCACAGAAGTTGTTTGTCCCTTGGCAAATCTCTTGATATGTTATCATTCTATGCTCCAATATAGAAAATGTATTAAATAAACTTGGAACCTGAATTTTACTTTCTCGATGTCTTCTCAACATATAAACCAATGCTAGACAAAGTATAATTGAAGCAATGCCAGGAAGAAAATATTTGAGCAGACTCTGTTTTAACTTTGATCCTTTGGAGCTTGGGCTTGGACAAAGTGGGACTCCAAATATTGGATTCCCACAAAGTGCTATGTTTCCTAAAAATGATTTAGCTGTGAAGTTTGTAAAAGGCCCACCAGATGGTATCTCTCCAGATAGCTTGTTAAAAGACACATTCAAATACTTGAGATATGGAAGTGCTTCAAGAGACTTAGGAATTATACCAGAGAGATTATTATATGAGAGGTTTAACACATCTAATCCTCTCAAGTCTCCAAAAGATTGTGGAATGTCTCCTTGAAATGAGTTTCTTGACAAATCAAGATAACTTAGGCTTTCAAAAGCTCCAATAATGCTTGAAATGTTTCCAGTAATTTGGTTCCAAGATAAATCTATGAGTTCAATAGTATCTAATTTTTTCATTTTTGGAGATAAATATCCGCCAAGGGAATTGGATGATAAGTCCAAAAACAAAAGATTTTCAAGGCTCCATAAATTTAATGGTATTGATGATTCTAGTCTATTAGAATTCAAGTATAGCTGTTTCAAAAGTTTGAGGTTCAAATGCATTTTGGGATGGATCCAGAGATTTTGTTATTTGAGAGATATAACTCGCCCAAGTTCTTTAACTGACATATGTCTTCGGAATGACTCCTTCAATTCTATTTCGATCAAGATATAATCTTTGTAACCCCTCCAATCCCCCAATTGTGGATGGTATGTTTCCAGTCAAATTGTTATTGCCCATATAAAGTATGTTCAAGCCTTTTAAGGACCCTATAGTCATAGGAATATGACCCTTTATTTGGGATCGATATGCATAAAAGCCTCTAAGGGTGGTTGAAAAGTTTCCAATGGACTCGGGAAGAGTAACATCCAAGGGATTTCTAGATATGTACAAAGTTTCCAAAAATCTGCAATTAGATAAAGATGAAAGGAAACTAAGCTCTTGATCTTCAGGCTCTCCTGTTAAGAGATTCGTACTCAAACTAAGTTTTTGGAGGTATTTTAAGTGTCCAAGACTTTTGGGAATTGGTCCTGAGAATAAGTTTGAATCAAAATCTATTAGGGTGAGCTTGGAACAATTTGAAAGAAATGATGGAATTGGACCACTAAATTTGTTTCGACCAATTAGCAAAGCTTCAAGATTAGGGCAAGAAAACCCAGTATTTGATGGAAGATTGCCAGATAGGGAATTAGTTACCACGGAAATTCCTTGTAGAGAGGAAATGTTGAAAATGTTTTGGAGGATTTCTCCTATGAGATAATTGAATTCAAAATTCAATATCGACAGATTTGGAAGACGCCATAAATCACTCGGAATGCTTCCTTTGATATTGTTACTCTCAATTCCAAAACAGATAACCGTGACAAGTTACTTATGGAAGGAGGTATAATACCGGTTAAGTAGTTACCTCCAAGTAATAGCCATTCAAGCTTTTCTATACTCCCAAACTCTTGTGGAATACTCCCATCAAATTTATTGGAAGAAAGGGATAAATCCACAAGCTCTCTGCAGTAACACATTTGTAAAGGAGCCGACCGCTCAATTGGTTGCCCGAAAGATAAAGCCCTTCAAGTTTAGGAAAATGGCTGCAGAGATCCATTGGAAGTGTTCCTGAGATGCGATTATCTGTAAAACCAATTTCGGTTATAGAGGATATGTTAAAACTGAGAAAAGGAAACGGACCAGTGAGACTGTTGTAATCCAAATTCAGGTGCTCTAACCAAGACATATTGCCAATGGTCGATGGAACTACACCCACAAGATGGTTCGCACTAAGATCTATTCTTCGAAGCTTCAGGCAATTATGTAAAGTTGGAGGGATACTACCTTCCAATAGGTTGGATGACAATTGGAGTATTCTCAAGCGACGTAGGTGACTGATCTCATGAGGTAGAGAACCAATGAAGCTATTGTTGCGTAGATTAAGATAAACCAGGAAGGAGAGGTTACCAATATGAGGAGAAATTGTGCCCTGGAGACCCATGTAGGAAAGGTTCAAAGCAGTGACTCTTTGCCTGCGTCGGCTACATGAGACCCCAATCCAACTGCAAAAGTTTGTAGCAGTGGACCAGTTAGCAGCCAAGACAGTATTGTTTGGACCAGTATCTATCTTAGAACTGAAGGCAATGAGAGCAGATTGGTCAGTAAAGTTGGTGGAAGATTGGGCCAACTGAAACATGCATGTCTGCACAAACAGAAAACCCAAGAGCAGGAGATTAATGGATCTTCTTTTTATCAGCATCATGACTGTGCACAAGAGAGAGGAAAAAAGAAGGTGTGGAGAGAACAGTGGGTGTTGAGCGGCTTTTATGGTGGAAGTGATTCAAGTGAATCATTTTTTTTTTTTTTTTTTTTTGTATTGAATATATATTTGGTGTGAAATTGTCAACGTAAACGAAGAAAACAGCTCCTATGACGAGACTTCTAGGAAACATGACAAGAAACCAATGGCCAAGATGTGCTTGTAATGGCCCATTAAAATTGTCTCTCGCACGCCAAAGGAGACCTCCTTTTTTTTTTTTTTTGTATTGAATATATATTTGGTGTGAAGTTGTCAACATAAACGAAGAAAACAGCTCCTATGACGAGACTTCTAGGAAACATGACAAGAAACCAATGGCCAAGATGTGCTTGTAATGGCCCATTAAAATTGTCTCTCGCACGCCAAAGGAGACCTTTTTTTTTTTTTCTTTTTTTTCTTTTTTTTGTATTGAATATATATTTGGTGTGAAGTTGTCAACATAAACGAAGAAAACAGCTCCTATGACGAGACTTCTAGGAAACATGACAAGAAACAAATGGCCAAGATGTGCTTGTAATGGCCCATATTATTGATTACAATTGTCTCTCGCACGCCAAAGGAGACCTCCTCCTTTTTTTTTTTTTTCTTTTTTTTTTTTTTTTTTTTTTTTTATGAGTACTGCCAAAAGACTTTTTCATTTATATAAAGGAATACTTGAATGCTATAGAAATTGCTTTGAATTTTTCCAAATGTATCAATTGTTTTAATTAAGTGGGGCGCTTCTCACCTTATATGTGAAAGCATTTTCTGCAAGTCTCTCATTATCTCGTCCATTCGATCAAGAGTAAGACTCTTCTAATCTTTTTATCCTTATCAATTAGAAACAAAAGAAAGAAAATTGTACTCATAACTATTTTGATGAGAAAAATTTAATGAGGCTGTTAATAATACTTTAACAGCCAAATTTAAATAATTTCAAACATATTCTTGATTACAATTGTCTCTCGCACACTTTTTGGTGGAGACCTTTTCATTTATATAAGGACACAAATTTGAAATTTTCTCCCAATCAGTTTGGAGGAAATTTCCTCCAACATATTTTAATAAGTGACAAGTGTCATTCAACATCTTTAAGTTTCTCAAAAATTAATGTTTAGGTTTCTAGGTTATAAGTAGAATGACAATAAATTACTCTTAAAAATATTAAAAAAACTATGTGAGAGATGATACTTGTCACCTATTCCTATTGAAGTAAGTTGAAATAAATTTTTTATCATTTATATAAAGAGAAATGCTTTTTTTTTTTCCTTTTTTTTTTTTTTGTGATAGAATAGTTGGCATCTCATTAAAATGAAAGAGCTAGAGCAATTAAACATCACAAATACAATCAAGAGGCACATCTCTCCATTCACAATCCTGAGTATGCTTTACAACATATTTAGCAAGTAAATGAACTACATGATTTCCGCCCCCTCCCCCCCTAATAAACGAAAGCTGCCATTGTTGAAATGCCTGAATCTCCAATTTAATATCCTCAATAATATGTCCCATTTTGCTGTTGTCCACCATATACGAGTTTACAGAATCTATAACAGACTTTGTATCCCCTTCAAAGTGCACCTTTGTAAATCCCATCTCACGACATAAACGAATGGCCAGGAGGAATGCCATCGCCTCAGCCGTTGCTGGAGCAAGACACCCATCCCAAACCACACACCTCACCGCCAACATGGTACCTTGAGAATTGTGGACCACCAGTCCAAGCCCCATCAGACCCTGATGCCTTTCAAGTGCTACATCACAATTTGCTTTTACCCACCCCATCTCTGGGGCTCTCCAGCATGCAGTTACTTCCTTCATTCGTGAAGGCTGGACCTGCTCTCCTTTTTCGTTGGCCAAGCTGAACACTAGCATGGACTTATTCTTTTGCTGCAGAATTACTTTCGGATGTGAAAAACACCCCATGTATTAAATCGTTTCTTCGCAGCCATATACGTCTAGCCATTCCAGAGAATTGTTTAAGTTCCTCTTGGTCACATCTCTCAAACAGACACTCCATCAACTACATAAATCCCAAGTCCCCTAAAAGAGCATTTTTGGAGTTTTGCATTTCCCAACGACCATACATCCATCGCCGAAGCACACTGCCATAAGATATGGAGACTGTCTCCACCTCTAAACCACACATTGGGCAAAGAGGATCCAAGAGAACTTTTCTTTTGTGAAGACTGTCCCAAGTCGAAAGGATATTATGATAAGCCCGCCATAAAAAGTTTTTCTCCACATTAGGCACTGGCAAAGCCCATAACCGCTTAGAGGATGAGCCAACTGCCACTGTCTGAAATTCAACCTCCTTTAGCATGTGATATGCACTCTTAACCGAGAAAACCCCGTTCTTAGTACCCCTCCATATAAGAATGTCCTCTTGATTGGTAGAGCTTAGGGAATATCTTTAATCTTTTGTACCTTCTAACTAGAAAAAAGGGACTCCAAAAGAGGAATATTCCACTACTTGGAGTCTATATCAATAAGGTTACAAACCTTTGCTTCTGGGTCCAAAAAGGCTGGCGTTTTGAAAGTAGATGGGTTCGGAAACCACCTATCCTTCCAAATCTGAGCCGTGCAACCATTACCCACTCTCCACACCAACCCTTCCTTAAGTAGGTCACAAGAGCCTTGGATGCTTCTCCATGCAAAAGAGGGTCGCCTTCCAACATTTGCCTCCAAAATAGAACATCCCGGATAATATTTCGCCTTCATAATTCGAGCAACTAGGCTATTCGGTTGGGGCCAAAGCCTCCAACTTTGTTTTGCCAAAAGAGCCTTATTAAAATTTGTAAAATCACGAAACCCCATCCCCGACCTCTTTTGACAAGCCCAAGTGCTCCCAACTCGTCCAATTCACCCGGATTTATTCTCTTTTTCACCCCACCAAAATTTACGCATTTGGGAATTTATCTCCTTACATAGAGCCCGTGGTAGAAGAAAAATGCTCATACAAAGGTAGGGATCACTTGAAACACTTCCTTAAGAAGAATTTCCTTACCGGCCTAAGAAAAAATTTTAGCTTCCAATCCTGAAGCCTCTTCCATACTCTATCAGTGATACCCTTGAAAGCTGCCATTCGAGATTTTCCAACCAAGGCTGGAAGTCCCAAATAAGTATCATACCATTGAGTGGATGGAATGCCCGAAGCCTCCAAAATTGTCCCCTTATCCTTCGAAGAAGTATTCTTGCTAAAAAAATTTAGGTCTTATTAGAATGGAGTCGTTGGCTCAAGCAATTTCATAGAGCTGTAAAACATTTGTAGGATAATCCCATTAAGGTAAATTAACTCTACAAAAAAGGAGACTATCGTCCGCAAAAAATAATTGACTAATTCAAGGACCCCTATTTGACCTAGGAACCCCCGTCAATACCCCATCCTCATTTGCTTTTGCCAACAATGCCCCCAAAGCCTCTACACAAATAAGAAAAATGTATGGAGAGATAGGATTCCCTTGCCTTAGTCCCCTCTGCGGTTTTATTTGGCCACACGGTTTCCTATTTACCACAAAAGCATATTGAACTGAAGTTACACACATCATTATGAGATTTATCCACCGTGAGTCAAACCCCAATCGTCTCATGACCGCCTCAAGGAAATACCACTTTACCCTATCATAGGCTTTATTCATGTCTAATTTTACCGCCATAAACCATTTCTTCCCCTTCATCATAGTGTGCATAATATGGAGTGTCTCATATGCCGCAAGCACATTATTGGTAATCAATCTCCCTGGAACAAAAGCACTTTGTACAGGAGAAATAATGTGAGGCAAGATTTTCTTCAATCTAATCGCAAGTACTTTCGAAATCAGCTTATATACGACATTACAAAGACTAATAGGCCTATAATCAGACACACTAATGGGATTTTTCACCTTTGGAATAAGAGCAATATAAGTCATATTTAAAAATTCAGGCATTATACTAGAATTGAGCGACCCAATAATTGCTTTGCATATATCCTCTCCCACTATATTCCAATTTTTCTGAAAAAAAAAAAAAAAAAAAAAAAATCCTACAGGGAACCCTTCAGGACCCGGGGCTTTTAAGGGTGCCATATTATGAAGTGCGAACTACACCTCCTCCGCTGTAAAAGACTGCAGCAGTGAACTGTTCATAGCCGTAGTAACTTGACAATTCAACGGTTGTAAGCATGGCATCATATTTCCTGCACTTTCAGAAGTAAACAAGCCAATAAAATAATTGACAAAAGCCAATTGAACCTCTTCCTCCGAAGAACAAAGTCTCTCATCAGCATCGAAGATGGCATAAATAGTGTTGGATTTTCTACGATAATTTGCACAAGCATGATAGAATTTCGTGTTCTGATCCCCACTCCGTGACCAGATAATTTTTGCTCTCTACCGCCAATTGAGATCGGATTTTTCCAGCAAAAGCTCTAACTCCTGTTGAACAATTTTTGTCTTTTCACCTACTCCTTCATTTTCACTTCCCTACAAGATGAGAAGTCTTCTCTGTAGTTAGGTTATAGTCCCTTGAATGGCTCTATCACGTCCCTGATGCCACTTCACAAAAGCATCTTTGCATCTGGATATATTGGAGCCGATCATCCGCCACCCATTTTCTGCATCATTCCTTTGCACCCAGGCCTGCTTTAAGACATCATCGTAGCCTTCATCACAACGCCACTTAGCCTCATATCTGAATCTTCTACACCCACACCCAGATGCACCATCGCCTAATAAATGCATAACTAAAGGAGTATGATCAGAACAAGCTGTTGCTTCTACCACCACTTCTATATCCAGGAATAACCCTCTCCATTCCGAATTAGCCATTCCCCGATCTAAACATTCCATTTTAAAATCCAACTCATCACGACAATTACTCCAAGTAAACTTTGGACCTTGAAAACCGAGATCCGACAGTTCACAAATTTCTATTGCTTGCCGAAAGCAAGCATTTGGCTATCCGACCGTCTCCCTCCACCCCATTTTTTCGAACCCTCGACAATTTCGTTAAAATCTCGATGCAAACCCATGGGACCGGGGTTAAGTGTGCCAGATGTTGGAGTAAAGCCCAAGCTTTATTTCTCTTCGCGACGTCTGGGTGTCCATATAAACCGGTAAATTTCCAAGGCGTATCACTTTCCAAAATTTTCACCACGCCATTGATATGGCGTTGACTAAAATTCTAGATAGTAACACATATTTCTTCCCGCCAAAATAGCGCCATGTCTCCACTTTTCCCCACACTATCAACCACAAACATGCTTGAGAAACCAAGCTTGCATCATATATTCTCCATCTTCTCCTTACATAATTTGGTCTTCATTAAGAAAACCAAAATGGACTACTTTTGCTTAACCAACCAGCCAAGCTCTCTAACTGTCCGAAGGTTCTCAAGCCCTCGGCAATTCCAACTATTTATCTTCATTGTGGTCGGTGGGGCTGCACCACAGCCTCTGCCATCCCCGAAACCAATATTTTTCCGCCAAATTGCTCATCTTCCATCCCTTCGTCACAGGGCCTACACCAGTTGGAATAGTTTTCATTAGCTGACAACAAATTTCTGAACTACTATCAATATGTCCACAACCCCTTTTTTCGCAAGTTTCTCCTTTTAAACCTAGGCTCTTCTTCTGCATTGATTTTTCCACCTCAGATATTAAAGGACCCATATAAGTGATAGGACTCCTAGAATGCTTCCCCGGCCCAATGAATCCACGAGTTGCTACCCTTTTGCTTGGCCCAATCCCAACCCATGCAACGTGCCAGCTGAGTGAGGACTGTCCGGCTTATTCTCATCTAGACTTTCACAATCACTTTCCATACCAAAACCCCGGAAATCATTCTCCATATTGGGTACCTTTCCAGTTGACTCCCCAAGATCTTTTTTTGAATATTTTTTCGTTACCCTCATCTTCTTTCTATAACCGTAATCTCCATATCCTCCCACCATATCTCCAGTAAATCCGTATTTTCCAATATATTCATTATGAGCACGCGAATTCCCGCACCCGGATCTTCGCCGGTTCCACCCCCACCTTCACCGGAATTTCCCCATCCCCTTCCTTGTTCCTTCGAGTTCTTGCTTCCCCTTTCCCAAGGATTCGGAAACCCTTCTTCATGATGAACATAATTTGGTCCCCTCTGCGTGTGAAACCTGTTGAACATCTTCTCTGGTCGCCTAGTTGGAGAAGCCGCCCTAAGCCAGGGACCGTACTGGTTCGTGTCTTGCTGGTGAAGCCCACTTCATTTCGGACACCTTGATTTGCCATGGCTTATTACCCCGCATTGGAAGTAAAATTTCGGAAGATGTTCATATTGAAACGTAATCCAAGTAGATGTTCCCTCAATATTAATTTTCCTCCCCCTTGGAAGAGGTTTTTTCAGGTCCAAAAGAATCTTCACACGACAATATTTCCCCCATCCGATCCCCTCTGCATCCGTATCAACGGTTTTCACCACTCCTACAGAGGCCCCAATTTTTGACCGATTTTCAAGCTCATGTACGCCAAAGGTAAATTAATCATCCGCACCGAGAACGCAGCCTTTTCAAACGAAAATTGTGATGGTGGAGTAATCCCATCAAAATCCTCGACTTTGAACAGGCAGCCTTCAAACACCCATGGCTTCCCAACAAGTACTTGCTCCTTGTCCTTTGGCTCCGCAAAATCGATCAAAAATAAGTTATCTACAAGAACCATGAACGAAAGATTTCGGAAGGTTTCAAGGGGGCGACAACGGGCCAAAATCTAAAAGGCCAACAATGGGCCGTGGTGACAATGAGCCAAAAATAAAGGGGTCAACAAGAGCGGGGCCGACTATGAGCCAAAAATAAAAAGGGGCCGACTACGGGCCGGGACAATGAGCCAAACTTCAAAAGGGGCCGACAACGGGCCAAGGCTAACTATGAGCCAAAAATAAAAAGGGCCGACTACGGGCCAGGGCCAACTTGGGCCAAAAATTAAAAGAAAATGAGCCCATTTGGCGGTTATCGAATCGGCACACCGAATCGGCCGTGGCGTGCGCGCGTGATGTGGTCCACTTGGGTGCTTCTTCTTCCTTCCCTTTTTTTTTTTTTTTTTTTCACTTGGCGACACCATCTCTTTTCTCCCTTTTCTTTTCTTTCTTTTCTCTCTCCTCACTCCACGCCACATGCAGCATTTTTTTTTTTTTTCATACTACACAAGCTGGGATAAGGATTACCTTATTCCCGTAACCAAACAACTCCAGGTATAACACTAAACTAAGATATCATATTCCTATACTAGAATAGGAATAGCTTTGCACTCAAGTAAAATAACTCACACCTGTAACCAAACATACTCCTTCTTCTTCAATTTCTTACCTAAATTTCCAGCAAACGCATCTCCTAGCCTGCTACCACATACATCAGTCTCGTAGGACACCGGAACACGCCGTTTGAAGTCGGAGGTGTACGGAAACGCTGCTCGCGCCGGTGATAGGCTTTGACAACCGGAGAAGGCGCCTGAACGAAGACGAAGACGGTGGAGAAGTTGACGCCGTAGATGATGACTGTGGTCTGTGGTGGAGAGAGATGGAACGGAACCATTGAAAAGGCCGGGGCTGCTCCCGGAGTGGCTGGTTGTGGTGGCTAGCTCTGCCCGAAGACGGAAGCTTGAGCCATTGTTGACTTGGGTCGGTTGTAAAATCCGGTCTACTCTCAGATCCAAACCACGCATGTCGCGAGTCTGAACCGGCAAAGGAGGTGTGCTATTGGCACGTGGAAAATATTGGCAGCGTGATCATGCATGGCCCGTCGGCGTTGTGGCTTCTGAGGCGCCGTGGTGGCACAGTTTGGTGATGGTGGATGACGCTGCTGAATGGTGCTGGTTAGATGGCGGAGAAGATGATGGTTGCGGCGTGCAGGGGCAACGCGGAGGTTCATGGTGCAGATCTGACCATGAGACAAGGTAGACGGTGGCTGAATTTAGTTGTGGCCGTCAACGGCAAGTGGCAGTCAGACATGGGAAGCAGCCGTGTGGGCTGCAATTTTTTTTTTTTTTTTTTCAAGAAACAAATAATAAATTGAAGGAAAAAATATATATCACAGGACCATTAGATCGACTGGCGTAACCCAATAGCTTTGATACCATGTTAAAATATATATAGCTCTGATACCATGTTGAAATAATGATGATGTGGGAATTATAGCGGAAGCAAGAGATAGAAAGAATACAAAGAACTTACGGGTGGTTCGGTGTTAAGACACCTACGTCCACCACTCAGAATACCTCTAAGGGCTACATTGTGCTCATTAACTTAATTTGTCTACAATACAAAGGTCCCTATTTATAGGGTAATGTCTAAATACAAGTTTGGTAATCAAATCTCCTTGATTTGATTACAATCTCAATATATGATTACAATTAACCCATAAATAGAGAATATTTCAATATCAGCATAATTATGGAATATATGGAAAATATAATATATTTTCCATATATTCTAATAGTTTCCACCACGTCAAAAGTGTAGATCGGGTTGTCTCATGACTCACAATTCGATCTGAGGCCTGTTTCCCCAATACACATACCTTGCCCCTCGTAACCCTTGCCTGCAATTCAACTTTCGGTATCGCAAGCTCCACATCTTCATCCTCCGTAAGTGAAAACTTTCCAACAAATTTGCCAGATCGTTTGCCATCCCCAGTACAATAATCAAGACACAAATTACTTGGTTGAAACCTGGAAAAACAGCTCCTCTTCCTCTAGGTATCGCTAGAGAGAAAACATCTTTGACCATGAGTGGTTAAACACATTGATTTTCTTTACCACAAAGAGAAATGTTTGGTTGCATTAAAAAGTCCATGTTTTGCCATATAAATCCTAGGTTAATTTTTTATTTTTTAAAATCTTTTAATTTTAAAATTAAAATGATAAACAATTAATAAAAAAAAAAGGGAGAAATGAGTGGTTGGCCACCCCAGTTGAGCCTTGGGGGTGGCCGAAGCGACCCCCAAGCGGCCGGTGGGAGTGGTCGAATCCAACCCCATGGCCCTTGGCCCTCTCTCTTCTATTAATTGTTTATTATTTTAATTTTGATTTTAAAATTAAAAGATTTTAAACAATAAAAAATTAAAATGGGGTCATGTGCCCTTTGCCACCTAAGATTTATATGGCCACAACATGGACTTTTTAATGCAACTAAGCATTTCTCTTATACAAAGGCATACTTTATATATATGGAACTTCCATTAATAAAATTTCACGAATATAAAGCTCTTACATCACTGAGCATACAGTTCTGAAAAATCATAACCAAAAGCAATGAAGGTTATAAAGTCATAAAAATGACTTCAAACTTCCGCTAACCCATGTACAATTACATTTGAGGAATATATTTGCTTCATGCAGAGTAGATCTAAGATATGGGTAGTTCAAATACAAAAACAACTAAAAACTAAAAATCCAACCGCAAGAGTTAAGTCTCCACACTGATCTACTTCATTTTCAACCCGAAGGCTAGGACAAACAAAAAAATAAAAAAATAAAAACAAAAAACAAAAACCCCACAAGCAGCAGCGGATGAGCACGGCATCGTAGACATCCCTTCGGAAGACGCGCATTGGCCAAAGGAGAATATCAAATCTAAGGTTGAAGAGACTAGATCTAGATCTAGATCTACAAACTAGATCTAAAGCAACCTGCCAGAAACGGAGACTAGAGGAGCCTATAGATAAGACACTGAGCACTACTACCACGAAAAAGGAGGAGGAAACATCTAAATTTAGATCTTCCATCATCTTAAAATTCTTCTTTGTGTTGTCTAGAAGAAGAGACAAAGAGAGGAATTCTAAAGAGTCTCTAGAACCATTTTGGCTCATCGTATATAAAGGCATACTTGAATGCTATAGAAATTACTTTAAAAAATTTTAAATGTGTCAATTGTTTTAGTTAAGTGGGCGCTTCTCGTCTTAAATTTAAAGAATTGTTTATTCTCATTCCAACGGTTACAAAGAATTGTTCAAGTCAAGCAGTACGGCTTGGTCTGTCTTTATTTCTATTGCTTTAATTAAGTCTGGTTGAAAATGGAATCAACCAATTTCTTAGACGCATTCGGTGTATCACAGTTTGGTTTAAGAAGTCCAATTCTAATTTGTGATTCACCCAGGAAAAGTTGCATGTATTATTTTATTATTTATAAAAAAAATAAATAAAAATAAATAAAAACCCATAAACTCACGCTCTAAAAGAGATAACAGAAGTTCCCAAGGACTAGCTCATAAGAACCATGCCTTATGAAGCAGTGGTTACTAATTTGAATCGTCTCTTCCCTCTTTTGTGTGGACATGTCAATAAATAAATAAATAAATAAAAGAAATAACAGAAAACCATAGCTCCATAAACTCATGCTCTAAAAGACATAACAGAAAACCGTAGTTTTTTACTCAAAAAAAAAAAAAAAAAAAAAAAAACATAGCTTTAACTAAACGAGTAATTCTAAATATCTTTTCTTTCTTTTTTTTTTTGTCTATTTTATTTCATTTTAAAAATAATATGACTTTTAAAATCAACATTAAATCAAAATTTAATAGTGATATATTACAAACTGAATTGTGATTTTAATGAACGAAAAGATAATCAAATGAAAAAAATAAAGGCAATAGCAAAAATAAAAGAAAATAGAGACAGATTTTACGTTGTTCGATCTAGGACCTAGATCCATAGGATAAAGCTCAAATGGTTACATTTTTCTCTTATTCCTTGATTAATTTACAATACAAAGGGTCCATATTTATAGGGAGGTGTAGAGAATACAAAAATGCATGAGAGCTCAAATCAAATTTAAATATATTCAAATCTGATTTGATTTTATTACAATTAATGTTGAAATCAAATCCCATAGTATAAAATCAAATCTCATAACATATTATAACATATCCTCTCAAACTTAAGGTGTAAGATTTTGGAAGCTTGAGTTTGTTTGTTTGTTTGTCTTTTTTTTTTTTTTTTTTTGAGAAAAAGCGTATTTCATTCATCATTATTGGGCTTGATCAGCCAATACATACTCATGAATATAAGATGGGATATTGTCCAGCCAGAGATATTCTTGGCCTAATGAAAGGGCTAGCTTAGCTAAACAGTGTGCCACTACATTGCCTTGCCTAGATACATGAAGAACCCGCCAGTCCAACATATTAGACAGTAAGGTTTTTGTCTCATCCACCACTGCCCCATAGCTCCCCATCCACTTATCTTCAATTGTTGATCAACGTGATTACAGCCAGTGCATCGCCCTCCAAGATCACCTTCCTCCACCCCAGCTGATGACCGATCTCCACTGCCTTTCGGGTAGCGAAAGCCTCTGCTGTGGCTAGGTCCGTGATATATGGCTGTGTTGAACAAAAAGCGGCTAGAGTCTTCCCCTCTTCGTCCCTAGCTATAATCCCCATGCCCATCCTCTTTCCGCTTGCGTCAAGAGCCACATCCTAGTTTATTTTAACGTAACCAAACGGGGGATTTTTCCAGGTTGCTTCTATGGGTCTCCCTCTATAAATGATACCTACCTTCCGATCCACCAAAGCCTAGTTATGAACCTGGACCTGCTCCCTTGCAATACTTAGAACTGTGCCTGGAGTCGTTAACTCACCCCCATGGATTACACGATTCCGACGGTGCCAGAGTTGTCTAGCAATTACAGCAAAAAGCTGTAGTTCGTCGGGATCCAGTTTGTGGGTGAGGTGCTCAAAAACAGTAGCAAAGTTTTCCCCTGCACTACTGCTTTTTTAAATCTTGGGACAGCACTCAAGCCAGACGTCTTGAGCAGACGCACAGCTCCATAGTATGTGACCCAACGTCTCCGTCTCCAATCCGCAAATGGGGCAACGTGGGTCCTGCAGTATACCCCACCTATGTAAGTTCTCCCTAGTGGGCAATATGTTGTGGCATGCCTTCCATAAGAACATATGTACCACACCTAGACCTCGCACACTCAACACATCCCTCCATAGTTATCTGATTCTGTGGTGATCAGAACATGTACCTGCGTTCCATTCCCACATGGATAGTGCAAGGTGATACCCACTTTGGACTGAATATACCCCATTAGTGGTTCCTTGCCAAACCAACTGATCTTCACTCCCCACCGTGCTAAGAGTCATACCATAGATTCGTTCAACCTCTTCCGCAGAAAAGATTTCCTGACTGCGTGGGATGTTCCATCCCTTGATATCCCTGTCAATCAATGCACTAACCGTTGTATCCCTTAGGAGCAAATGTGGAGGAGTTTGAATTTTGAAGGTACTTGGAGCCATTACCCATCGGTCTTCCCATATTTTAATTGAGCGCCCATTCCCCACTCACCAGATCATGCCTGCATGGAGTAATTTTTTAGTCTGCCATATGCTCTGCCATGCATAGCTGGGTTTATACCCCAAATTAGAACACATAAAGGAACCTTGAGGATAATACTTTTCCCGAAATATCTGGGCAACCAAAGACTGTGGCTTTTGGATAAATCTCCATCCCTGTTTGGCTAGCAGTGCCTCATTAAAAAGTTCAAGATCTCTGAACCCCAAACCGCCCTTATCTTTGGCCTTACCCAACCTTTTCCAGCTTAACCTAGAGATTCGGGAGGTATTTTCCTTGTGTCCCTACCAGAAACGAGACATCATAGCATGGATCGGATTGCATAAATTTTTAGGGAGTTTGAACACACTCATTGTGTAGGTGGGAATGGCTTGAACCACGGCCTTTAGGAGCACCTCTTTACCCGCCTGGGACAAAAATTTTTCCTTCCATCTATTGAGTCGCTCCCAAATTCTCTCTTGTATCCTTTTAAAGGACGTGGTGTGGGATTTTCCGATTAGAGCCGGGAGTCCAAAATACTTCTCATAAGAGTGAGTGGAATTTACTCCCGCCATGGAGAGAATATGAGCCGGTGTGGGTTCCTTGGTATTTTTGCTGAAGAAGATTGAGGTCTTCTCTTTATTTATTTTATGTCCTGAAGCTTGCTCATACACATCAAGAAGCCCTTGTATTTTAACCCATTCCATTACGTTTGCCTTACAAAAAAGCAAACTATCATTAGCAAAAAATAGATGGTTCAATCTTGTTCCTCCCCTAGTGATAGGAAGCCCTATGATTCCCCTATCTTGTTCTGCTCTGAAGAGCAAATTGCTAAGCCCTTCAGCACCAAGAATAAAAAAATAGGGGGACAAGGGATCCCCTTGGCGCAACCCTCGTGAAGGGGTTATTAGGCCTTGGGGCTGTCCATTCACCAAAATAGAATAAGAGACTGTTTGCACACAAGTCATCACCAGATTTACCCATCTCGGAGCAAACCCCAACCTATGCATAACTTCTTCCAAGAATTGTCATTCCACCCTGTCATAGGCCTTACTCATGTCTAATTTTAAGGCCATAAACCCCTGTTTACCATGCATTCTCCCATGCATTTTGTGAAGCGCCTCAAAAGCCACCAATAAATTATCAGTGATAAGTCTTCCAGGTACAAAGGCACTCTGGGTTGGGGATATAATATGGGGTAAAATCTTTTTTAGCCGGTTGGCTAAAATTTTTGCACAAATTTTATATAATACGTTGCACAGGCTGATTGGGCAATATTTAGAAACACTGCGTGGATTCTTCTTTTTAGGGATAAGAGCTATATAAGTTTTGTTCAAAGTGTGATCAAACAAATCATTATTTAGGAAACCAAGAGCTGCTTCACATACCTCCTTGTTCATTGTGGGCCATGCTTTTTGATAGAATCCTACAGTGAAGCCATCTAGGCCGGGGGACTTCAAGGGGTGCATCTAGCTAAGAGCTACCTCCACCTCTGACACTGTAAATTCAGCCAACAGCGAATTGTTCATCTCCATGGTAACCTGTGGCTCCAATCCTGTAAGGCATTCCTCCATAGCACTTGTACCACAAATGGTGAAAAGGTTGTGGTAATACTGGGTAAAAGCAGCAATCACGTCCTCTGAAGTGGTCCACTCCCGGCCATTGTCATCCATGATAGACTGAATTTTGTTGGTTCTTCTACGTTGAGATGCCCATGCATGAAAAAATGGGGTGTTCTGATCTCCCTTCAGATACCACGCTTGTTTTGCTCTTTGCCACCATCTGACGTTATCTTTTTCTAACAGTAGTTCAAGCTCAGTTTTTAAGTGGCTAATTTCCTCTCTGTCGCTGGGGGCCTCTACACGTTGAAGTCGTTCAAGCTTTTCATGTGTAACTTTTATGCGCCACCCCATGCTTCCCAGCTTCTCCGTGCTCCACTTTTCTAACACTAGCCGGCACCGGTTTAGCTTCTCTCCTACTCCTTGCATCCCCAATTCAACTCTAACATTCCCAGACCAAGCCTCACCGAGTACCGACTGGAAATCTTCCTCCAATGCCCAGCATTATTCAAACCAGAAGCTTTTCTTTCTTCTCACTTCTGTTGCTTGTTTTCCGAAATGAAGAAGTAAAGGTTCGTGGTCTGAAGAGAGTGCCGCCAGCACTTGTGTTTCCATCTGTTGGAACATCTTGCACCATTCCGAATTAGCCAGCACCCTGTCTAGTCATTCTTTGATGAATTCAGATCCTTTTCTGCCATTGACCCAGGTGAATTTTGACCCAACAAATCCCAAATCGCTGAGGGCGCATTCACTGATAGCTTCTCGAAATCCTTCCATTTGGCTTTCACATCTCAGTGACTTTCCCCATTTTTCAAATTGATCAGAGATTTCGTTGAAGTTCCCCACACAAAGCCAAGGTTCCGGTGAGAAATTTTTTAGGAACTTGAGGAGAGCCCATGATTCATGTCTTTTTGAAGCCTCTGGATGCCCATAAAACCCTGTGAGTTTCCATACACCACCATTCGCCTAAGAGGTAATCATTGCATTGATATGCCTCCTAGAATAATTTTGTACAGAAACGTCACACTCCTCCTGCCACAAAAGTGCTAACCCCCCACTTTGTCCCACCGGGTCCACTGTAAATAATCCCGCATAGCCCATCTTAAGTAGAATTCGTTCCATTGTAAACTGAAAGCTTTTTGTTTCCATTAGAAACAAAAAGTTGGGTCTCTTTTCCTTTACCAGTTGGCAAAGGTCCCGAACTGCCTTTGAGTTCCCAAGCCCTCAGCAGTTCCAACTAAGGCGAATCATTGGGAATGGCGGGGTTGCACCGCAGCCACCACCAAATCTTGGGTTCTTTTCTCCGAAACCCCATCGGTTTTCCTCCCCTTTTTTGCACTGTCCCCCTCTCTTGCATCCGCCTCATCTACTTCAAATTTACGCTTGGTAGCCTCCTCATTTTCAGTCCCCATAACAGGCCCATATTGGACTTAGAACGGGCCTTTCGCTTCCAAGTGCGGCACGTTATTTTCTACATGGACCCTTTGCAGGGTCGAATCAGGCCCACCATACAGGTGGGGTATAAGCATGTGTGCTGCTCCTGCATCTCCAAACTTTGGTCCTTGCTTTTGATAATGTTTTCCTTCTGGGCCCGGGTTCAAATGGCCCATATAGGCCCTTTTGTGACACTTGGTTGATCACTTGGTTTCTCCTTGAAGGATCGCTGACTAAGTTTTTTTGAATCAGCGACAGCATCCAGCACATCCCGTTCTTTCCTCCACCTCGAAGAATCGGTTTCTATATGGCAAGATGCATAACAGCTGCTTTCCTTTCTTGGAGTACTGGATTTTTTAGGGTTTCCTAAAAATTATCTACTTGCCATCCCTGGAGATTGAGTTGTGTTCTGGTCGCCGTCAGAGGAGTAGGATGCCACCGGCATGTTGTTCCGATCAGCAGCTTCTCTCTTAACTCCATTATCCTCCATTCTCCACCGAGGATCTTCACCGTAGCCACCTCACTCCTTCACGCCCTCCTCATGATTAAGGTGGCGCCCTTGCATCCAGTATCAACGGTTTTCACCATCTCTGAGGCCCCAATTTTTGACCGATTTTCAAGCTCATGTCGCAAAGGTAAATTAATCATCCACTGAACGCAGCCTTTTCAAGCGAAAATTGTGATGGTGGAGTAATCCCATCAAAATCCTCGACTTTGAACAGGCAGCCTTCAAACACCCATGGCTTCCCAACAAGTACTTGCTCCTTGTCCTTTGGCTCCGCAAAATCGATCGAAAATAAGTTATCTCCAAGAACCTTGAATGAAAGATTTCCGGAAGGTTTCCACCTCGTCAACAGTGTAGATCGGATTGTCTCATGACTCACAATTCGATCTGAGACCAGTTTCCCCAATACAAAGGACTTGCCCCTCGTAACCCTTGCCTGCTATTCAACTTTCGGTATTGCAAGCTCCACATCTTCATCCTTCATAAGTGAAAACTTTCCCACAAATTTGCCAGATCGTTCGCCATCCCCAGTACAATAATCATGACACAAATTACTTTCACACGTTGAAACCTGGAAAAACAGCTCCTCCTTCTCTAGGTATCACTAGAGAACATCTTTGACCATGAGTGGTTAAACACATTGATTTTCTTTACAATAAAGAGAAATGATTGGTTGCATTAAAAAGTTCATGTTTCGGCCATATAAATCCTAGGTGGCAAAGGGCACATGGCCTTATTTTAATTTTTTATTGTTTAAAATCTTTTAGTTTTAAAATCAAAATTAAAATGATAAGCAATTAATAGAAATAAATAAAGAAAGAGAAAGGATTAGTTAGCCACCCCATAGGAGGTGGTCGAACAACCCCCAAGTGCCATGGGGTGGCTCCAAGGGCTAAAAAAAAAAAAATAATAATAATAATAATAATAATAAAAAAAAAAAAAAAAAAAAATTAATGGGTTTGGTGGGTTTGGCCTTGGGGTGGCCAAACCACCAAACACATATTTATTTATTTATTTATTTATTTATTTATTGTGAGTTTGGCCCTTGGAGGTAGCCAAACCACCCCAAAGGGCCATGGGGGTGGCTTCGTCCACCCCCAAGCGGCCTATGGGAGTGGTCGAAGCCACCCCCATGACCCTTGGGGGTGGCCGATCCTCCCCCAAGAGCTAAACCCATTAATTTTATTTTATTTTTATTTTTTTTCGAAGCCACCCCCAACTTGCCCTTAGGGGTGGTTCAGGCACCCCCAAGGCTCAACTGGGGTGGCCAACCACCCATTTCTCTTTTATTAATTGTTTATTATTTTAATTTTGATTTTAAAATTAAAAGATTTTAAACAATAAAAAATTAAAATGGGGCCATGTGCCCTTTGCCACCTAGGATTTATACAACCAAAACATGGACTTTTTAATGCAACCAAGCATTTTTCTTATATAAAGGCATACTTTTTTCTTTTCTTTTCTTTTTTTGGAAAAATATGGAACTTCCATTGATAAAATTTCACGAACATAAAGTTCTTATATCACTAAGCATACAGCTCTGAAAAATGATAGCCAAAAGCAATGAAGGTTATAAAGTCATAAAAATGACTTCAAGCTTCCGCTAACCCATGTACAATTACATGTGAGGAACAGATCTGCTTCGTGGAGAGTAAATCTAGGACATAGGAAGTCCAAATACAAAAACAAAAATAAAAAATAACTAGAAACTAAAAATCTGGCTGTTAAAGTTAGGCTCCCACACCGATCTACTACATCCTCAACCTAAAGGCTAGGACAACAAATTCATCGTCAACCCGAAGGTCAGGACAAACAAAAAAATAAAAAACAAAAACCCCACAAGCAGCAGAGGAGGAGCATGACATTGTAGACAATCCTTTTGAAAGAGACGCTTTGGCTAAAGAAGATGATCAGATCTAAAGTTGAAGAGACTAAATCTAGATCTAGATCTACAAACTAGATTTAAAGCAACCTGCCAGAAACGGAGACCGAAGGAGCCTACAGAAAAGATACCAAGCATTGCTACTGTAAAGAGGGAGGAGGAAAAATCTAGATTTAGATCTTTCTTTTTCTTAAAATTCTTCTTTATGTTGTCTAGAAGAAGAGAAAGAGGAATTCTAGAGTCTCTAGAACGATTTTGGCTCATCGTATATAAATGCATACTTTTTTTTTTTTTTTGGACATGTCTACACAAGAGGGGAAAGAGAGATACGAACTAGTGACCTCCGCTTTATTAGGTATAGTCTCAACCGATTGAGCTACTTCTTGAAAAATATATAAAGACATACCTGAATGCTATAGAAATTACTTTAAAAAATTGTAAATGTGTCAATTGTTTTAGTTAAGTGGGCTTTGTATTTAAAGAATTGTTCATTCTCATTCCAACGGTTACAAAGAATTGTTCAAGTCTAGTAGTGCGGCTGGGTCTCTGTCTTTATTTCTATTGCTTTAATTAAGTCTGGTTGAAAATGGAATCAACCAATTTCTTGGACGCATTCGGTGTATCGCAGTTTGGTTTAAGAAGTCCAATTCTAATTTATGATTCACCCAGGAAAAGTTGCATGTATTATTTTATTATTTAAAAATAAATAAAAATAAAAAAAACCCATAAACTCACGCTCTAAAAGAGATAACAGAGAATCATAGCTCCATAAACTCACGCTCTGAATGACATAACAGAAAACCATAGCTTTAACTAAACGAGTAATTTTAAATGTCTTTTTTTTTTTCATTTTAAAAATAATATGGCATTTAAAATTATTATTAAATTAAAATTTAATAGTAATATATTACAAACTGAATTGTGATTTTAATGAACGAAAGGATAATCAAATGAAAAATAATAAAGGCAATATCAAAAATAAAAGAAAATAGAGACAGATTTGACTGTGACCTAGATCAATAAGATAAAGCTCAAATTGTTACATTTTTCTCTTATTCTTGGATTAATTTACAATATAAAAGGTCGATATTTATAGGGAGATGTAGAGAATACAAAAATGCATGAGATCAAATCAAATTTAAATATATTCAAATTTGATTTGATTTTATTACAATTAATGCTGAAATCAAATCCCATAATATAAATAATATTTTGGAAGCTTGAGTTTGATGTTTCTTCTTCACCTTTTTTTTTTTTTTTTTGGGGGGGGGGGGGGCAACGGTCAACGGCAGTGACTGGAGGCGAAGATTGGAGAGACGCCTTAACTAATAATAAGCCTAAATGATGGCCAACTGTGGGCCAAAATGAAACACAAAGCAAAAAAAAAAAAAAATGGCAAATAATTAGCTCATCAAAGATGAGTCTCGGTGGTGGCCCAATCTAGTCGCAATGGGTCCTAGTGGGGTTCCATACCAGGTCCAGTTAGTGGCTCAACTGAGTTTGGCGGTGTCCTAACCAAGTACATGCGGGTCCGAACCAAGTCCCGACAAATGCTTGTGGTGGCCTGACTGATTCCCGATGGTGTCCCAATTAAGATTTGACTAGTCACGACGGTGTCTTGATCGGGTCTCGACGGTGGCTAGACCGAGTCCCAGCAGGGTCCTAGCTGTGGCCCAACTGGGTCTCGGCGATGTCCCAACTGGGTTTAGCCTTTCAAGCAATGCCCGTACTACATTCCAGCGGTGACTTTATTGGGTCCTAGCGGGATCGCAACCGAGTCTCAATGAAGTCCTAACGGTGTTCCAACTAAGTCCCAATAGTGGCCTGATGAAGTGTTGACGATGTCGTGACAGTGTCCTTGCGGAGGCTTAGTGGGGGTCTAGTGGTAGTCTAACGGGGTTTCGGCGCTTGCCTTGCAAGGTCTAGCGGTGTTTTGGTAGTGGTTTGACGATTTGAGAATGAGAAACTTAAACTCAAAAAATGTTTACAATTTTAAAGAAAGAAAACCATTTTATAAAAATTAAAAAAGTTTATTTGGTCCAACCAAAAATATTGTTTATTAACTATTATTTTTCATCGCTCCAAATGCTAGAAAATACATAAAATATTTTTCAAAATTCATTTTACACTAAAACAAACGGAGTCTTAAATTAAGCAACATAATGAGCTAAAATTCATTTTTAGCCCATGTGTCCCGCCTATTTTTTATTCGAACATAAAATCATCTTAATATTTTTATTAAGCAATTATTAGTTGCGGTATCACAATACTTGTCAGTAACGATTACGAAATTTCACCTATTAAATGACTCAATTTAATCTTACAATCGATATTATTAACGATCAAAGGAAATCGAACCCTTAAATCATACTCAACCCGCAAATAATACATATATACATATATTTAATTTTAGAAAAAATTGTTAAATTGGTCCTGAATCCTTATGGTTTGACATTGTGACAAAGAAATCCTTGGAGTTTCAAAATGAACAAATAACTCTTTGTGGTATGTCCATGCAATAAATAAGTCCCCTCATACAAATTTCGGCAATTTTCCAACATAGCTTTTAGAAAATTACAAATTTAACACTAAAATATATATATATATATATATATATATATATATATATATATATATATATTGAAAAATTTCTTTCTTAATAATACTATAATTGACTTGAGCTTTATTCCAAGATCCAGAATGGAATCGAACAATTTGTTCGGAGGATCCTAGGGAAACAATTTGTTTCAAAATACCTCAAAAGCCAATTTCAGAAGCATCAGTTTTAACAATTTTGAAAGCATTGTCTGAAGGAATTCCTAAACATGGTAGGGCCTTAACATGAGCTTTAATTTCTCTGACAAGAGAAGTATGGGTGTCAGTCCAAGGGGGAGGATTGCTTAAGAACCGATCAAACAAAGGTTTACAAGAACTTCTCTAGGTCATTTATATCCAGTTAATTATGGGAGCCCCTACTATGTAGTCATGCTGCAAAAGGGGTCTTTTGCAGCATCCAACCACAAGGTGACATATCACCAAGTTTATTTTGACAAAATGAAATCAAAACACTAGATAATAAAAAACAAAGAACCGAACCACCTACCCACGCGACAGTGAAACCACCGGCGGCGAGATCAACGCGAGTGGCGTGACCCACGGCGGGTCACGGCGGACAAGCTAACTGCGTCAAGCATGACCCACGGTGGTCACGGCGGACCTAGCCTTGGGTCGGCGTGACCTAACAAGCTGAGTGCGTGACCGCCGTGGTCACCCTCTCCGGCGACTTTTTTGCCAAACCCAGTCTCAAAAATCGATTATAATGCCTCAAAAATTGATTCTAACGCCTCAAAACTCGTTTCTAATGCCTCAAAAATCAATTCTAATGCTACAAAACTCGTTTCCAATGCCTCAAAATTCAATTTTAGATTCAAAACTAAAACTTAAAGGAGAAGGTTAACCCTTTTTGGAATTTTATCACCCTAAAACCGGAGTCATGCTATCACTCACAGAGCTGGAGCCATGTGAAAAACCAAAGAAAAAACCAAAAAATCAGACCCACACCGGAGCAAGACCCATCAGAAAAAAACCAAAAAATCAGACCCATCGAAGCAAGACCCATGCGGCTAGCATTTAGCAAATCTACGGTCGGCAAGACCCAACCGTGGGTCTTGGTGGCTGGCCAGATCCAGACCGGCCGTGGGTTTGCAGACCCACGGTCTTCTTCTTTCTGCAGACCTACGACCTTCTTCTTTCTCTTCTTTCTCTCTTTCTTTCTCTTCTTTCAGTTTTCTTTCTTCTTTAGTTGAAAATGAGGTGCATTGAGGTGTAGGTTTTTTTTTTTTTTGCATTTTTTTCCCTTTATGTGAGGTGTCCTTCTTTTATTGGGTGTTGCAAAATACACCTTTTGCAGCCAGACCGCACAGGAGGTTTATTCGTTAATTATAGTAGATAAGTATTTTTGTCGTTTCACTTTTTGAGATGACAAAAATACTCTCCACTATAAATAACTGGATATTTTTCAGTTCAAATAAAATAGAGAGAATCCTAATTCAAGTAGGTCAGCCATCATAAGCACATGCTAACAACTAGAAGCTAAAAATCAAGGGGGAACCAAATTTAAAAATCTTCATTTTTTATTTTGAAACTCCAAGAATTTACATAAAGAATTCTAAAAAATTTAAAAAGGTTTGGGGGTAAGGTGGCCAGCCACCCCAACCTAAAATTTTTCTTTCCTTTTTTATATTTTTTTATTAAAGGGTAAATTTATTTGTTCATTTTGAAACTCCAAGAATCTATTTACCAGGTCAAACTGTAAGGACCAATCTAGCAATTTTTCCATATTAATTTTAGGTGTAACTTCACTTTACCTATTGTGAAATGATGAGTGTTTTACAAACATCTTTTCAATGTTTAAAACCTCTCACTTTAATGTATCAATCTTTTGATTTTTTTTTTCCAATTACCCCTTTTCCGTTAAAAATTGAAGTTAATCAAAGGTAGAATAGGTAAAAAAAACCTTTATACCATTAAAATTTTTAAAAATTTCAAATTTATCCTTATTTATAAATAAAAAATTATTATTATCATTATTATATAAAAAAAGAAAAAGTGACCCATCATGGGTCACCTTGGTGACCAACGGGGTCACAAGTGACCCTCCGCTGGGTCGCAAAGGATCACTTGGTGAACCACATGGAGTCAAAATTAACCCTCCTTTGTGACCTACAGCGGGTCACCAAGGTGACCACCTTTTTTTTTTATCTTTTTTTTTTTAACAGAAGATAATAATAATAATAATAATAATAATAATAATATGACCCGTGGGTCATAAGGCGAGTGAATTAGATTTACCGGTGAACCCATGAGTCAAAATTTTTTTTATAAAAAAACTTGTTTTTTAATAAAAAAAAGAGGGCATTTTCAAAATTTTACACACATCCGTTAATATTTAACAAAAAATCCTAACTGTAGAGAGTATTTGGAACGAAACGAAAGTTTGATAGACTAAAGTAAAAGGTTTTAAACATTAGAGAGATGTTTGCAAAATACGCGTCATTTCAAAGAGGTAAAGTGAAGTTACCCATAATTTTAAAAAACATTTTAACACAAACCAAAGTAGCGCCAAAAGAAAGCTACCATAAGCACATACTAGCAACTAGAAGCTAAAAATCAAGGGGGCAAACAAATTTTAAAAAGATTCATAATCAAAGAGCCATTGATGCAGAGGATTTCCATTACTTATGTACACTATAAGCAGCTTTGCATGCTGCTGAAAGGATACTCCTAAATTGAACAAAATTTCCGGAACAACAAAATCAATCAATGGCCTGATACAAACCAACCATGTTCAACGAAGTATACTCAAATTTAGGTTTGGAAGGACACCATATTCGCTGCAAAACAAACTCACAGCACATTGGAGAAACACTGCCACCATCATTCATTAAAATGAAACCACCGACTTAGGATGGGCTGAAGATTGCAACTGAGAAAGAGCAGTATCATTTTCCTCGTTCTCATCGAAAGCTATTGGTTTCCCATATATATCCTTCCTGAAAATCATATAACTATATAATCAAATTTCCTAAAAAGAAAATTAAAATGAAAATCAACAAGATTCTGGACTTCTAAATCAACAAAAATTAAAAGGGCAAGGAGATGAAAGCTGGTAAGTGTTGAGCTCTCAAGTCATTAACTAAAACATAATCAAATTCAACTGTTCTGGAGGTTCCCTCTCATTTATTTTCACTCACACAAGTTTCCCCCTTTTATTTTACATTATTATTGAATTGTCAATGAATTTCTTGTTTACTACTACTTTGTTAAATTGGTGAGACTAACTTATGACTTACTACTACTTTGTTTACATCTCTTCATTTAGCATGCAGCAGCTACAATAACGTTAAATCCATCAAAATCTTAAACGAGTATAGATTTCTTAAAACGTCAACTACCAACAACATGGAATGAGTATCTTTAGCTGAACTCTTGACTTAGCGGTGATATTTAAATTTTTGAAATGTAAGGCCAACAAGGTACTTGACAAACCATACTACTATTTTTCGGCGAAAGGCCCTCTTCTAGAGGGATCATAGTTTGGAATCGCATTCACAACAACCAACAAAGAAGACAGGCAGCATACCTTTGGGAGATGTTGCTCTCTTCAGACAAAGCCTTTTCTAACCTCTCCTCAAATGGTGTAGCATGCCAACTTACTTTCTGATCCTGCCAAAAAGGGCCAGCATTCCTTAGATGAAACCTTTCAATTTTAAAGGATGCAAGCAGAAAATAAAGCAGCCATAAGAAATACCTCTTTGTATTTATTGGTCGAATTTGGTATTCCATTCCCATCCCACCACTTAGGCGAAATATGAGAAGGCTCATCATCATTCCAGTGAGCAGCAACAATCCCAATTATAGGCCTGTCCCCAGGAGTTCTACCAAAATGAGGTCTTCTGGTGGCACCAGAGTCAAAAAGTTTACTGTTCTCATCCTGAGTAGAGAGCTGTGGCTTCAGCCAAGCAGACTGGCTTGCTTCTGCCTTCAACTCTTTCCCAGATGAAGTTTCATTTACCCCACCTTCTGACCTAGGAGTTGCAGTTTCAAGCAACTCAAGAGATTCTCTCAAATCATCTGAAAATTGATGAGAGTTAGAATTTTCTTCCTTCAATACCTTCAACTGAGAGTCACTCTCAACTGGATTGAAACCTGAATACACATACTGAGACCTGATTCGAGTCTTCCCATATGGTAACTTTTCTAAGTTTGTGGGGAAAACAGTTCCAGGTGTTTGCATCTCATCAGATAGCTTAAGTGGGGTTGGATAAGGTTCTGGCTTTGGCACACTCGGATTATCCGGTGATTCAGATTTCTTTGGATTATGGCTAACATTTTCAGATGAACTTCTAGAGGAAGATACATCATACTCACATTCAAAGCGCACAGACTTGTTCCTGCACTGAACGGCTGTGGTTGAAACCAAAGGTGAAACTGATGTTGCGTTTTCTGACTGATTAGCATGAACCTTGACGCTGGATATACAGCTGCAAGAAAGAGATGACATTGGACAAATGCTAGGAATCTATTAATCTCGTTTAAGTGAATCTAAGTATTACCAAATAATTAGTGTCCACTTTTGCAGCGTACAAACAAACCCATACCAGACCCATAAACAGAAATTGCAACAAGACTAAAGTTTTTGCTACTTCCTAGAAAACCCTTTCACAGTAAAACCAAGTTTCTCTGAAACCTTTTTAAAAACAAGTAGAGAGGGCCACAATCGGTTTCTTAGCGTAATGAGGTAGCAGTTAAGTTGGGTTTAAAAATTGGAAAAGACCCTTCCTATGTCAGGTGTAGTCATTGAGAAATTAATAGTATATCAATTGGTTTACAACCAATTCATTATGGTTTAAGGTACAACCTGCTAGGTGTCAGCTCTTGCGAAGCAGATTCCTTTCCCCAGTCTTCACAAAGTTTGATAGGAGTGGGAGGCTGATCAGGTTGATTGTCCAACTGAATTTTCTTGATAGATGTGTTGGGAAGCCATGAATGGAATTTTGGAGGCTCTGAATCTCTATCATAAGTAGTTGAACCTTTCAAGGATGCTTTCCGAATTTCAGCAGGCGTCTCCACTAAGGTACCACAAGCTTTAAGAAACCTGGCCTGCATGACAACTTTCATATAATCAAACAGATAATTGTTCTATAATGAATAATCAAACTTTCATGTGGGAAAAAGTTCTTGAAATGAATCGAGTAATTCTATACACCATCCATTTATCTCCCAAAGCTGATGTGGCGTGGACTCCTACAAAAAAAAGAAAAAAAAAAACCATTTCCATGCACCACATGCTATGAAAGACAAAGGATGGTGTATAGCATTACTCCTTGAAATGATAAAGCATTAATAGGATCACTCAAATTTGTCTTTATTTTAAACAAAATTAGAATTCCATACCTATTCAGAAATTGCACAAAATACAAATGTGATACAATATAGACACATGTATATCAGCATGTGGTAAAGCAAACCCAATAAGCAGAAACACAATGCTTTGCTTGTATTTCTAGCTTCAATTATTCTTATTGAAGTTTTACTTAAAACACCATGGAAAGTATAAATGAACAAAACTGCACTTTACAAAAATCACCCCTTTCATATAAACTGGAAAAAAACTGTTCTTAGAACTTCAAAAAGAAAATGTAATGTGAAAAACGACAAAACAATCTTTAGCAAGTTCCACGTAATACCCAACATCAGTATACCTCATCCTTGAGCTCCTTGCGATTTTGTGGGGATCTGAAACTAAAATCCTCCCCATCATTGCACCGAGAATCTTCATTCTCTATTAAAAAAATCAAAACAATTTGAAATGATCACAGTAAGTTCTGAGCTACTCCATTATCCTCCATTCTCCACCGAGGATCTTCTGCACGTAGCCACACCCCCTCACTCCTTCACGCCCTCCTCATGATTAAGGTGACGCCCTTGCATGGCTGGACATCCCCTATCACCATGGATTATTCTACCACAAAAGAAACAAAAGGTTGGGAGTTTCTTGTACTTGAAATCCACCCAGATGGACTTGCCTCCCATCTGTAACGCTCTGCCCAGCTCGAGAGGTTTGGTCAGGTCGAGATTCACTCAGATACTTAAATAACATCCCCAACACATCCCTTCTCCATCTACATCTATATCCTCCAGATCCCCCAGCGCCTTCCCAATTTTGGTGCCCACCACCTTTGTCATACAGTATAGCGGCATTTTGTGGATCTGAATCCAACAGGGCAAATGAGTAAACTCCATCAAGGTCGGTAGGGTATTGCCTTCCAGTGAATTATTCACCAGGACTTGCCTGTCGAACGACCATGGGCGTCCCTCCAAAACTCTACATTTATCGGCTTCATTTGAGAATTCGAAACACCAAACGTTATCTTGCAGTTCCTTGAACGTCACCCTTTCAGAAGTATGCCACAGTTTTGTTAACACTGACTTGAAGGCTTCCTTGTTGAATTTCTTGTCAGTCCAGAGTTTCCCAATCAGGCATTTGGAACCTTTCTCCCGAACAACTTCGAGGTCGTCATCCGTGATGGGAATACCTTCCTGCTCCCCTTCCGTCATAAAGAACTTCAATCCCTTGTTCTTCGTTTCCATGTTTTCACTTGCAAACTCCCCCTCCATCATATTAGGAGACATAAACTTATAGCCAGTTCTCCCAGGAAAACCTTAGAGAGAGAGCCCAGCGTAAGACTAGAACTCTTATGGCGGCAGTTTTGACCGCATAACTCCTTATGTAAGCTTGAGTTTGTTGTTTCTTCTTCACTTTTTTTTTTTTTTTTTTTTTTTGAGAGGGCAACGGTCAACGGTAGTGACCAGAGGTGTTTAGCAACAGAGATTGGAGATACGCATTAACTAATAATAAGCCTAAAAGATGGCCAACTGTGGGCCAAAATGAAACACAAAGCAAAAAAAAAAAAAAAAAATGCAAATAATATCTAGAATAACATAATTAGCTCATCAAAGATGAGTCTCGGCGGTGGCCCAATCTAGTCGCAATGGGTCCTGGTGGGGTTCCATACCAGGTCCCTTCGGTGGCTCATCTGAGTCTGACAGTGTCCTGACCAAGTACATGCGAGTCCGAACCGAGTCCCGACAAATGCTTGTGGTGGCCTGACCGAGTCCCAACACTGTCCCAATCGAGACTTGACTAGTCATGACGATGTCTTGATCGGGTCACAACGGTGGCTCGACCGAGTTCCTGAAGGGTCCTAGCTGTGGCCCAACTAGGTCTCGACGATGTCCCAATCAGGTTCAGCCTTTCAAGCGGTGTCCTTACTACGTCCCAACTGTGTCCTTATTGGGTCCTAGCGGGATCGCAACCGAGTTTCAATGAAGTCCTAACAGTGTTCCAACTAAGTCCCAATAGTGGCCTGATGAAGTGTTGACGATGTTGTGATAGTGTCCCTGCGGAGGCTCAGTGGGGGTCTAGTGGTAGTCCAACAGGGTTCCGGTGCTTGCCTTGCAAGGTCTAGCGGTGTTTTGGTAGTGGTCCAACGATTTGAGTATGAGAAACTTAAACTCAAAAAATGTTTACGATTTTAAAGAAAGAAAACCATTTTATGAAAATTAAAAAAGTTTATTTGGTCAAACCGAAAATATTTTTTATTGACTATTATTTTTCATTGCTCCAAACACTAAAAAATACATAAAATATTTTTCAAAATTCATTTTACACCAAAACAAACGGAGTCTTAAATTAAGCAACATAATGAGCTAAAATTCATTTTTAGCCCATGTGTCCCAACTATTTTTTATTGGAACATAAAATCATCTTAACATTTTTATTAAGCAATTATTAGTTGTGGTGTCACAATACTTGTTGGTAACGAATACGAAATTTCAACTATTAAATGACTCAATTTAATTTTACAATTGATATTATTAACGATCAAAACAAATCGAACCCTTATATCATACTCAACCCACAAATAATAAATATATACATATATTTAATTTTAGACAAATTTGTTAAATTGGTCCTGAATCCTTATGGTATGACATTGTGACAAATAAATCCTTGGAGTTTCAAAATGAGCAAATAACTCTTTGTGGTATGTCCATGCAATAACTAAGTCCCCTCATACAAATTTCGGTAATTTTCCAACATAGGTTTTAGAAAATTACAAATTTAACACTAAAATAAATAATATATATATATATATATATATATATATATATAGTTAAAAAAAAAAAAAAAAAAAAAAAAAGTTTGGGCTAAGTGGGCAGAACAAGATCCTCTCCACTTCATTTATATCCAGTTAATTATAGTGGATGAGCATTTTTGTTCTCTCATTCCCACTATAACCAACTAAATATTCTCCAATTCAAATAAAATAGAGAGGATCTTTATTCAAGCAGGTCAGCCATCATAAGCACATACTAGCAACTAGAAGCTAAAAATCAAGGGGAAAACAAATTTAAAAATCTATTTGTTCATTTTTTATTTTGAAAGTCCAAGAATTTACACTAAAATAAAGAATTCTAAATAATTTAAAAAGGTTTGGGGTAAGGTGGCCAGCCACCCCCAACATAAAATTTTTCTTTCCTTTTCCTTTTTTATATTTTTTTTATTAAAGGGTAAATTTATTTGTTCATTTTGAAACTCCAAGAATCTATTTGTTACCAGGTCAAACTTTAAGGACCAATTTAGCAATTTTCTCATATTAATTTTAGGGGTAACTTTACTTTATCTCCCGTGAAATGATGAGTATTTTGCAAACGCCATTCCAATGTTTAAAACCTCTCACTTTGGTGTATCGATCTTTTGATTATTTTTTTTTTCTTCCAATTATCCCTTTTCTGTTAGAAATTGAAGTTAATCAAACGGAACAGTAGAATAAGTAAAAAAACCTTTATACCCCTAAAATTTTTAAAATTTTTAAATTTACCCTTATTTATAAATAAAAAAATTATTATTTTCATTATTATATTAAAAAGAAAAAGTAACCCATCATGGGTCACCTTGGCAATCTACAGCAAGTCACCAAGGTGACCAACGCCGTCACAAGTGACCCTGGTTTGTGACCCAGCCGAGGATCACTTGGTGAACCACAAGGGGTCAAAATTAACCCTCCTTTGTGACCCACGGCCGGTCACCAAGGTGACCACTTCTTTTTCTTCTTCTTCTTCTTAATAATTTTCGAGTGAATTTTTTGAACCCATGAGTTTTTTTTAAAAAGTTGTTTTTAATAAAAAAAATAGGGCATTTTCGGAATTTTACACCCATCCGTTAAGATTTAACAAAAAATCCCAACTGAGGAGTATTTAGAACAAAATAAAAATTTGATACACCAAAGTAAAAAGTTTTAAACGTTGAAAAGGTGTTTGCAAAATGGGCGTCATTTCAATGAAGTAAAGTGAAATTATCCAATAATTTTAAAAAACATTTTAACACAAACCAAGTAGTGCCAATAGAAAGCTATCATAAGCACATACTAGCAACTAGAAGCTAAAAATCAAGGGGGCAAACAAATTTAAAAAAGATTCATAATCAAAGAGCCATTGATGTAGAGGATTTCCATTACTTATGTACATTATAAGCAGCTTTGCATGCTGCTGAAAGGATACTCCTAAATTGAACAAAATTTCCGGAACCAACAAAATCAATCAATGGCCTGATACAAACCAACCATGTTCAACGAAGTATACTCAAATTTAGGTTTGGAAGGACACCATATTAGCTGCAAAGCAAACTCAGCACATTGGAGAAACACTGCCACCATCATTCATTAAAATGAAACCACTGACTTAGGATGGGCTGAAGATTGCAACTGAGAAAGAGCAGTATCATTTTCCTCGTTCTCATCGAAAGCTATTGGTTTCCCATATATATCCTTCCTGAAAATCATATAACTATATAATCAAATTTCCTAAAAAGAAAATTAAAATGAAAATCAACAAGATTCTGGACTTCTAAATCAACAAAAATTAAAAGGGCAAGGAGATGAAAGCTGGTAAGTGTTGAGCTCTCAAGTCATTAACTAAAACATAATCAAATTCAACAGTTCTGGAGGTTCCCTCTCATTTATTTGCACTCACACAAGTTTCCCCCTTTTATTTTACATTATTATTGAATTGTCAATGAATTTCTTGTTTGTCTTACTACTACTTTGTTAAATTGTTAAAATTGTTAAATTGGTGAGATTAACTTATGACTTACTACTACTTTGTTAGTTTGTTTACATCCCCATTTAGCATGCAGCAGCTACAATAACATTAAATCCATCAAAATCTTAAACGAGTATAGATTTCTTTAAACGTCAACTACCAACAACATGAAATGGGTTATCTTTAGCTGAATTCTTGAGTTAGTTGTGATATTTAAATTTTTGAAATGTAAGAACACAAGGTACCTGACAAACCATACTATCGGGAAAGGCCCTCGTCTAGAGGGAACATGGTTTGGAATCGCATTCACAACAACCAACAAAGAAGACAGGCAGCATACCTTTGGGAGATGTTGCTCTCTTCAGACAAAGCCTTTTCTAACCTCTCCTCAAATGGTGTAGCATGCCAACTTACTTTCTGATCCTGCCAAAAAGGACCAGCATTCCTTAGATGAAAGCTTTCAATGTTAAAGGATGCAAGCAGAAAATAAAGCAGCCCTAAGAAATACCTCTTTGTATTTATTGGTCGAATTTGGTATTCCATTCCCATCCCACCACTTAGGCGAAATATGAGAAGGCTCATCATCATTCCAGTGAGCAGCAACAATCCCAATTATAGGCCTGTCCCCAGGAGTTCTACCAAAATGAGGTCTTCTGGCGGCACCAGAGTCAAAAAGTTTACTGTTCTCATCCTGAGTAGAGAGCTGTGGCTTCAGCCAAGCAGACTGGCTTGCTTCTGCCTTCAACTCTTTCCCAGAAGAAGTTTCATTTACCCCACCTTCTGACCTACGAGTTGCAGTTTCAAGCAACTCAAGAGATTCTCTCAAATCATCTGAAAATTGATGAGAGTTAGAATTTTCTTCCTTCAATACCTTCAACTGAGAGTCACTCTCAACTGGATTGAAACCTGAATACACATACTGAGACCTGATTCGAGCCTTCCCATATGGTAACTTTTCTAAGTTTGTGGGGAAAACAGTTCCAGGTGTTTGCATCTCATCAGATAGCTTAAGTGGGGTTGGATAAGGTTCTGGCTTTGTCACACTCCGATTATCCGGTGATTCAGATTTCTTTGGATTATGGCTAACATTTTCAGATGAACTTCTAGAGGAAGATACATCATACTCACATTCAAAGCGCACAGACTTGTTCCTGCACTGAACGGCTGTGGTTGAAACCAAAGGTGAAACTGATGTTGCGTTTTCTGTCTGATTAGCATGAACCTTGACGCTGGATATACAGCTGCAAGAAAGAGATGACATTGGACAAATGCTAGGAATCTATTAATCTCGTTTAAGTGAATCTAAGTATTACCAAATAATTAGTGTCCGTTTTTGCAGCGTACAAACAAACCCATACCAGACCCATAAACAGAAATGGCAACAAGACTAACGTTTTTGCTACTTCATAGAAAACCCTTTCACAGTAAAACCAAGTTTCTCTGAAACCTTTTTAAAAACAAGAAGAGAGGGCCACAATCGGTTTCTTAGCCTAATGAGGTAGCAGTTAAGTTGGGTTTAAAAAATGGAGAAGTCCCTTCCTATGACAGGAGTTGTCATTGAGAAATTAATAGTATATCAATTGGTTTACAACCAATTCATTATGGTTTAAGGCACAACCTGCTAGGTGTCAGCTCTTGCAAAGCAGATTCCTTTCCCCAGTCTTCACAAAGTTTGATAGGAGTGGGAGGCTGATCAGGTTGATTGTCCAGCTGAATTTTCTTGATAGATGTGTTGGGAAGCCATGAATGAAATTTTGGAGGCTCTGAATCTCTATCATAAGTAGTTGAACCTTTCAAGGATGCTTTCCGAATTTCAGTAGGCGTCTCCACTAAGGTACCACAAGCTTTAAGAAACCTGGCCTGCATGACAACTTTCATATAATCAAACAGATAATTGTTCTATAATGAATAATCAAACATTCATGTGGGAAAAAGTTCTGGAAATGAATGGAGTAATTCTACACACCATCCATTTATCTCCCAAAGCTGATGTGGTGTGGTCTCCTAACAAAAAAAAAAAAAAACCATTTCCATGCACCACATGCTATGAAAGACAAAGGATGGTGTATAGCATTACTCCTTGAAATGATAAAGCATTAATAGGATCACTTAAATTTGTCTTTATTTTAAACAAAATTAGAATTCCATACCTATTCAGAAATTGCACAAAATAAAATGTGATACAATATAGACACATGTATATAGGCATGTGGTAAAGCAAACCCAATAAGCAGAAACACAATGCTTTGCTTGTATTTCTAGCTTCAATTTGAATCAATTATTCTTATTGAAGCTTTACTTAAAACACCATGGAAAATATAAATGAACAAAACAGCACTTTACAAAAACTCTAGTCCTTGTAATCATAATGCCACGTACCAAATCAAATTAAAGATAAATCACCCCATTCATATAAACTGGTAAAAAACTGTTCTTAGAACTTAAAAAAGAAAATGTAATGTGAAAAACGACAAAACAATCTTTAGCAAGTCCCACGTAATACCCAACATCAGGATACCTCATCCTTGAGCTCCTTGCGATTTTGTGGAGATCTGAAACTAAAATCCTCCCCATCATTGCACCGAGAATCTTCTTTCTCTATTAAAAAATCAAAACAATTTGAAATGATCACAGTAAGTTCTGAGCTTCAGATTAAAAAAATCAGTGTACTTGAGACAAATTACATATAAATAATTTAATATTCTACAGGTAAAATTATACCTTCAGCTATAAAAAGAGATGACAAACGATTTTGAGGTATCACAACTTCCTGATCATTATATACACAGAGCAGAAAGTGAGCTAAAAATCACATAATTCACTAGTTCTCTGTTTGGTGACTGAGAAAATGTATTATGCTTAATTCGGTTAATCTCTTAATTTCAAAGAAAATAGAACATGGACATATGAAACACAGAAATTGATTTATTTTATTTTCCATGATTTTTCTCAGCAGCCAAACAGAAATAAATCTGCTTAATTATTGAAAAATAAACCAAAAGAATAAATAAAAATTTCATAATAAACCAGAAAGGTCAAGACTTCATTTCTTGCTTTTCTTTTCCCTCAATTTGTCAGCAAAGAAACCGAAAACAGAGAAACGCCAAAAGATTTTGAACACGCAAGAAAAAAGCTTCAGAAATTGAAGAAATCCAAATCCAAATCTAGACACCTAATACATCTGAAAACACAAGAAGATTAAAAAAAAAAAACTCTCATTTCTTATCGAATCTTTCCTTTTCTTTATATTTTCTTGGGAACCAAACAGAGAGGGAATCGGAAGCGCACAGTGGGGTTAGGGCGGGAAGCTGAACGGGAGGCGAGGTGGGGCCGAGGGCGGTGACGATCGTCTCTGATCCTGAAGCAAGCGAAGAAGCAACCCATGCCTTTGGAAACCGAACTCTCCAAGAACCACACCACCGATCTGCACGCCGACGCCAATTCACGCTTCAGCAGTGAGCTTATCATGGATTTGCTAAGCTTCTCAGGCGCTTTGCCTTAGCTTCTCAGTTATTATTATTACTTTTTGTTTTCTGTTCTTTTTTTTCTCTCTTGTTTGGTTTGAGAGATAAAGAGAGTTGTTGGGTCGTTTTTGAAATTTGAATCAAGAAAGCGAGGGAAAGGTATGCCTGTGGAGATGGAAAGTGTGGAGTTTCAACGTACTCGCTCATATTTGTTGACGCGTGGTGATCGTGAAGCTCACGGAGGAGCGGGGAGCGTGGTTTTCGTCGGTCTTGTTACGGGGTTTTGATTGTTTCGCAAAGATCTTAACGCCTAATTAAGCTGTTTAATTTGGCCTTAATTATAGTTCCCTTTGTGCCTTTTCTTTTTTCTAACCTTTTTATTTTCTTTTTCTTTTATGGTGGACTCTGCACCCATTGCACTATGGCACTGTTTCAAGTAACCAGCAAATTGGTAGAGTTGGCAGCTCATCTAACAAGTGATAAAAAGTTTGTATAGTGGACTTTTCTTGCCTACGAGGGGCCATTGAGGCCCTCATCTCATCAAGTTGCTAACTATCTACCTCTTGGAAGCCGGTGACCCTCTATGGCCCAATGAACTAATGATCCCCCTCTTGACGACCGATCACTAGAGTACACCTTCGAATAGCCAAGGGGACATCCACCCTCGCTAACCGAAGGAGCCGTATTTGAGGGTAGGAGTGAAAATTTAGTCTCGATTCTGGGTTATTGGCCAAAACCGACAACTGAAATCAGGGTACTCGGTCTTTGATTTTTGAAAACCGAATCCGAAATTGGGTACCAAATTAATCGGTTATACAAAAACTGGCTGGTTTCGGTAAGTACCTGGTTATCCGGACCAGGTAACCGGTTTCTTTTTTATTTTTTTATTTTTTGTATTTTTAGTTTATTTTAGGTATTGTGCCTAATTTTTAGGCTTAATTTAACCATTATGTGCCCATTAAAAAACAAAACAAAAACAATTAGCCTTAAAATGTCCTAAATTTTCATTTTAAAAGCTTATATAATACATGAGATTAAACTACATCTACATAGACTACATATATGTTATATCAACCGATTCAACTATAAATCTCATCTACATAAAAGAAATGAAGAAGAGAAGAGAACTAGAGAAGTGATTTACGATTTTTGTGAACCCTAGAATAAAATAATAATAATAAATATACTAAATTCGAATATATATATATATATACCCGGTTATAATTGGGTATTTAAAACTCCCAAAATCAGTAACCGGAATCGGGCACCCCGGTTACCGATTTTTCCCAACCAATTTCAAACCGGTTTCCCAAAGCTGGTAATCGGAACCGGGCACCCCGATTACCGGTTTTTCCCAACCGGTTTCCCGGTTCTGGTTCCGATTTTTTTTGTTTACACCCCTATCTAAGGGTCATCCAACCAATGGTTTCTTAATTGAAGGGCTACATAATCAATAAAGTACATATATGTAAATTCGGCTTTTTAAGAAAAAGTACCATTGTAAAACTCCGACTGCATATTAGGATGACGAGGAGTAGCCTATATATTGTAGTGACCCAAATAATTAACTAAGATTAGGCAGCTTAATTAGAGGGTTAATTTGGGTTTTGAGTCACTAGGAACAATTGAGAAGGCATTTTGGAGAATTCGGACTTTCTGACCATACGTAAGCGTAGGGGACCACCTGGACGTATGCTGACTTTTGGTTGACCACTGGTTAATGCCCGTACGTACGATGCAACCTTTGGTCCACTAGGCAAACAATACGCGGATGTACGCCCCAATAGTACCGTATGTATGCTGCTTTTTAGAATAGCTCTGTAGCGCTCACAGCTTTATCTCACCTATAAATACCCTATCCCTACACAACCCTTACCCCCCATTTAGCCTATGTTGCCCCCCTAAAGTTGTTGCTTGAGTGTTTTTGGTGAGTTGGGAGTTCTTAGAGAATAAGAGGTGATTCTTGGAGGTTTTGCTTCAATGAGGTAATCTTCTAAGCTTAACTTACTCCTTACTTAGTTGTTATGTTGTACTTTTCATAAATAGCTTAATTAGTAGTTTTGAGCTTCTAGTTAAGTTTTTTCTCTTTAATCTTTATTTAAGTTGATTTAGCGTTTCACATTTGTTAAACAAATTTTCTTATTCATGGAGGTATCATTTTGAAATAGAAGGTCCTAGAAATTCTTTTTGGTAGCTTTAGAACTAGTTTGGGAGGATAGGATGACGTTTGGAACAAATGAGGCTCTACTTAAACTTTTTGGGCGGACGTACAGCCAGGAGTGTTCCAAGGAACGTCATTTTGGTTAGTTGTCCGATAGCTCCTGTTTTTGTGTTCTAGGTTCGTTTTAGTTGAATTTAGGACTAATTGTATGTTTTTCACAAATTTTGAGAACCCGGATCTTTTGGAGGGATACTCGGAGAATTTACACGACTATGTGAGTTTTAACTCACATAATGCTCACCATTTATTTTCCCGAAACGCAAGACTATTTTGTGTACCAAAACATGCATATTTACAACTCTCACAATATACATTTTGCTGCACATGAACTCTATCATTTATGAAAATGTGCTACTTAACAAGATAATGACAATGAGACTTGTAAAAGCATGCATGTAAAATACGGATAAGATTAATTGCATCGTATAACATGGTACAAAGGTACGTGCGGGATAACGGACATGGGCTTATTATACATATTAACTTTATGGTCAAATGTGTGTGTTGATATATGAGCCTTGGATCTAATGGTTGTTTCGTGATCGGCACAACCTTAACGGGCGGTCACTACAGGATGTACATCATTAGTAGCGTGGGCCACCCGAGGTCAAACTCGGTCGGGTTGCTAGTGTTATGGACGGTAGCGTATAATGGTCGGGGCACCAACATTGTATTACAAGTCCCTCGGGATAGTGTCAACCTTGCTGAGAATGGGTAATATCTCAAGTAGACCATATTGTTGAACTATTACTTTTACTCATAATTATAGCATGTATTATATCTATATTGCATCAATGGACTGTCATACCTAAAATGTTGCATTCTTTACCAAACAGAGTTCATTACTAAAATGGTATAGTTATTATGTGCATTAACTCTCACTAAGTCCTTGGACTTACCCCCTTTTTATTTTTCTCCCATGATATACAAATTGTGCGGTTTAGCTAGCTTAGAAGATGATGCCTACGGACTGGACTTGGGTGATTGCTCAAGATTTGATTATAGTTATTTTTGAAGATTTGGATCTAGTGTGGCTGAAGTACATATGGGATGATGGAGGAACCACACAGCGGATATGATAGAGATTGTCATCTCTTTAACATTACTTAAAATTAGGCGTTGATCTTATTACTTTATTGTAAGACAATTATCTTTATGGTTTGTAATATGTTTATTTTGACGATCGGTCTTTGACTAGTACATTCAGGAGATCTATTTATGTTATGGTGATTTATCTTTACTCTGGTGATTGTACTTGTGGCTTATAGTTATTGCTTTCTATTCCTGTACTTTCAAAGTCTTCCGCTGTATTCTCTCATTTAGGAGAGGTTAAGACCCCTGAGCCTTGTCCCGTAAGAAATGTAGGCTAGGAGACGAACCATGAAGTCAATTACCAATTAATTGATTTCCACAGGGCGTTACATATATGGTGGGTGGTTTATAAAGATAATCATAAATACTAAATTTCTCAATCCATCTTGAATCTCCAAAGGTTTGTACTCTATGAGGTGATATGCATTGACAATGTGCTTCCTTAGCATCAACACGTGGAAAATATAGTGCACGCTTGCTAGGTTTGGTGGCAAAGCAACCTGGTAAGCCAACGTTACTACCCTCTTGATTATCTTTAATGGTCTCATTGTTGGAAAAATATAATGAGGATCTTATGTAGAAGGATTTTGTCCCGTGAGGGTATAGAGGACTAAAGAGAAGAGAAGAGAGAAAAACAGATAATATATAAAAGATTGGAATGAATAATCACATATTGTCTTTCTCTATATATAGTAGTCTAATACAACTCTTCATCAAGAGTTGTATTTGTTCTCTTATACCTCTATGGAAGTTATCACCTTCTATAGAGGTGATTAGGTGTGGGGATGACCATACTAATTATAGTGTGATCACCCCTACATCTATATCTCCCACTTGATCAAACTATAACATTTGGTGATGAACTCTAGTAGTATATGATTACTATGACAATAATATTTTAACCCATACCTACTCTCATCTGTAAAACTACAAATCAGTGTTAAATTACTACATGATCCCACATGCGCACGTTTTGACATTTTAATCTAACCGCATCTTTTACCATATATTGTTAAACCAACAGCATATTAGAGATGACTTCATTTTGTTATCTTTTAAAAGAATGGCATCAATTTTCCATGGTTGGGAGTATAGTCCATACCCATTCCATAATTGACGACTTTAGCCATACACAAAACCATGTGTTGACCTGCACTAAACTTTTGATCAACTATTTTCCAAAAACATTACTATTGTTTAAAGTTTTTCCTTGATTCACCTTATTAGTGTCTTTTCCATAGTATAGATATTACTTAATTTAACATAATGCCTTTTAATGGATTTTGCATTTATGTCAAATATAATATGTAACACCTCAATCCCATATTGGGAAGATGAGAAAAAGTCCACATAGAGTGGGTGATTTATAAAGATAGTCATGAGTGCTAAGTCTCACATTGCCTAATTACTAGGTGAAATTGCGCTTTATAATGAATTCTAGGGAAACTTCAAATTGACTAGTCCTTTTTGGGGTGATAGCACAGATGTGGCTAGTGCTTTTTCTGGGTCGTTACAAATGGTATCAGAGCCATAGCCCAGTCTGAGATGGGGGGAGCGTGCACATGCCCATGAGGCTGGGTCCCAAGAGGGGGTGATTGTGACGTCCCACATTGCTTGGGCATGGAAAAGATGAAGTGTTTATATGGAATATACTCTCTCTAAATGGTATGATGCATTTTGGCTGTAAACCCAATAATAAAACCGGGCGGGCTTGGCACAAAGTGGACAATATTATACCACTTGGAGCAGGGTGCTACATAATATCTGTACCTCTTAGTTGTTATCTGCCTTTAACTAACCAATTATTTCACTTTAGGCAGAAAAGCATTGAATCATTCTTCCAGGCGTCCATGGATCCTTCTGTTTCATGCATCAACCCATGTAGCACTTATCTAGATATATCTTAACCTCATTGTTGCTACATGCCCTTTGAATTTTTCCAAAGGCAATCCCTTGGTCATAGGATTGGCTACCATCTCTGTTGATGAAATAAATTCAACTTTTATTTCACCTTTTCCACTATATCTTGAATATAGTGAGAACTTATATCAATGTGTTTGCCTTCGGAGCTTTGTGCTCCACTTTTTATTAAAGAGATGGCAGACTTATTGTCACAAAACACATTGACTGGTCTGTTAGGTATACCTAAATTTAAATTTTCCGTGAAACGTCCAATCCAGACCGCATTACTTACTGATGTGTTGCATGATATATACTCAGCCTCCATAATGCATTTTGCAACACAATTTGTGTTACATGATATAGAAACACATATCTACTTGTGGATTTTCTATCATCAGCATCACCTGCAAAATCTGCATCGGTATATTCTGCAATTTTTAGATCACTTAAACCAAAACATAGCTTGATATTTTTGGTACCTTGCAAATATCTAAATATTCGCTTTACAGCTTGTCATTCCTTCCCTAGATTGGACTGATATCTACTCACTAATCCTACCGCATGACAAATGTCAGGTCTTGTACTTGTCATGGCATACATAAGACTACCCACAGCTTGAGCATATGAAACTGGTTCCATTTCTTTGATCTCTGTCTCATTTTGAGGACACATGGTTTTGCTTAAATGTTGATCCTGATAAAGCAAACGTATCAAAAGAATCCACTACAGATTGAGCTTCACCAAGAATTATGGAAAAGAGATTAATTGGTTTAGGAAGTGTGGAACTAGCCGTTGCAAATATTCCATACAGTGGACTTAGAAAGATATTCCTATAATTTCTCAATGTATCGTTGAAGACTTCAACTCATGTGGATGTGTTTAGAAAGGGTGGACCCAGTTGTTGCAAACATCCCATATATAGAGGACCTAGACAAAGATATTCCTATGTTTGCTCAAGTGACCGTTGGAGACTTAAATGCTACAGACGTGGACCAAGAGAAGATTGCTTACCCTTTGTAATATGAACTTTCCAATATTATCTAGTGTTACCGTTAGGAGTTTTCCATAGAAAAAAATTGTACCGTTGTATTTCTCCTAAATATATAGAAGAGTCATATGGCTAGAGCAACTTATGTTTTTGAGAAGCTCTTTGACTTTCTAAACCAATTCTCTTATTTTTCTCAGATCCTTTGAAATGGGTGTACTTAAAGGTTTACAGTTGGACATGTTAAACTTTTTAAGCATCTTTTCCAGATATTTTTCCTGATCCAAGTATAATAATTTTGAATTTCTATTTCTAGAGATTCTTATTCCTAAGACATAGTTAGTAGCGCCCATGCCTTTCATTTCAAATTTGGATGCTAAGAATGCTTTAGTATTTTTTATCATATCTGGACAATTTTCAGTCAACGACATATAATGACAATATGGTTAATTTATCATTGTTTTTACATATGTAAACGCAGTGATCTAGTGGACTTACCTTGAAACCATTTTCAAGTATAGCTTGGTGGAACTTCAAATACCATTGTCTCAAATATTGTTTTAATCCATATAGTGATCTTTTTAATTTGTAGACTTTCTCTTCATGTCCTTCTAGCTTGAATCCCTCTGGCTATATATATATCTTTTAATTCTCCATTTAGAAATGTCGTCTTCACATCTAGCTGATGTAATTCTAAATCCATTTTTGCTATGATAAACATGATTATTCTTACTAAAGCGAACTTAGCTACAGGATGAATAAGTGTCTACAAAGTCTATTCTGGGTTGCTGAGTAAACCCTTTAGCTACCAACCTACCTTTGTATTTGCCAAGGCTTCCATTTGCTTTGAATTTCTTTCTGAGTACCCACTTACATCCGATTGCTTTCCTTTGTGTTGGTAAATCTATGAGTTCCCATACATCATTGTTTTTTATTGAATTGATCTCATCATTCATAGCTTCGATCCATTCATTAGCATCACTACTGTTTATAGCCTATTTAAAATTCATTGGATCATCTTGTAAATTTATGTCATCTATACTTAGAACATAATGATCTTTGAGTATAATGGATAGTCGCCTTTGTCTTTACTCCCACTGTTTTGATGATTTGTCCCCATAATAGAAAGATTATCAGATTCTTGGGATAGATCATCAGATTTCCTTTTAATTCTCCCACTAATCTGAGAATCTATCTCATTTTGATCTTGTAAAGGAGTAGTTGTTGTAGTTGTAGGCTCTTCATTTTCTTGAAAAAAATCTAATTTGATCTATAGGATTTATTTGAATATTGGTATGTTCCAGGAAAACAACATTAGGGTTCTCTATCAATCATTTTTCATAATGATAAAATCTGTAACCACTACCATTTTCCACATAACCAATAAACCTACATTCCCATGTTTTGCGTCTCAATTTATCTCTTAAAGGTTTTGGAATTAAAACATGTGCTTTACATCCCCATACTTTAAGATGTTCAAAATATGGTTTGAGGCTTGTCCAATATTCATAAGGTGTGAGTGGTTTTGCTTTTGTTTTTATTCTGTTAAGAATATATGCTGCTATTGATAATGCCTCTCCCAAAAATGTATAGGCAAATCAACATATGCGATCATATTTCTTGTCATTTCCATTAAAGTTTTATTTCTTCTTTCTGCAATTCCATTTTGTTAAGGTTTATAAGGCATTGTAAATAAATGTTTTATTCCATTTTCTTTGCAGAAAAAAATCCATGGCTTCGTACTCACCTCCCCTATCATTATTCAAGCTTTTTATGGACCTACCGAGTTGTATTCTTTTCATCCTCTAATTTGTATTCTTTGAATTTTTCAATAGCCTTAGACTTATATCTAATTAGGTAGATATGTCCATACCTTAAATAGTCATCAGTAAAAGTGATAAAATATTCTATTCCTTTGTGTTTTAGTTCTTAAAGGTCCACATATATCCCAATGAATCATTTCCAATAATTCTGATGATTTCCAATGTTTTGAAAATGACTTGTTAGTCATTTTCGCTTTAATACATGATTCACATGTATTAAAATTCTCAGAAAGAATTTTTGATAATAATCCACTCTTGCTCATACAGATTAATTTATCCTTATTTATGTGACATACTCTTAAATGCCATAAGAAAGAACTATCAATTGATACATTCAAATGATCAGAAATAGATTTCTTATTATCAACTTTTACAAAATACATATTATCTACTTTAGTACCCTTTACAAATACATTCCCTTTGCTTATGTAGACTTTTCTAGATTTGAAATTTATACTATATCCTTTGTCATCTAATATGGGTACATATATTAGATTTCTATAGATACTTGATACATACAAGACATTATATAAGACAATAACAGACCCATTAACAGAAATCTTACATTTTCCTTCTCCTAAGACATCATTGTAAGTGTTGTTGCCCATGTAAACTTTGTGTTCACCGACAGGTTTTTCCTTTAAATCGACAAAAAATTCGCGGCTTCTAGTGATATGTCTAGTAGCTGTCGAATCTATCCACCAGGAATTTGTGGTCGGTTCTGCCATCAATACTTCAGTGATTGTCATATCAATTTCTTTATGTTTCTTTCCGCCATTGTTCTTCGAACAGTTAGCTTTGAAATGTCCTGTCTTTCCACATTTGTAGCTTGCTCCTTGTTTTTTAAGTTGCTTTTCGGTTTTCCCTCCATCTTCACTTGAATTTCTTCAGTTTTCCATGGAATGTGGGTGCATGCGAGTTTTGTGCAGTTGCACGTGCCATCAGTAGATTTGTAGTTGACCCTTCTATTCGTCTTCTTTTCATTCTTTCTTCTTCTAACACAAGTAATACTGGAAGAGATGTCATGGAAATATCTTTACCACTATGTGTCAAAGATGTTACCACATATTCCCATGATAGAGGAAGACTATTAAGTATGGTTGTGACTTGCATTTTGTCTGACACTGGGTAACCTGTATTTGATAATTCTTTTGCAACAAGTTCCATTTGATTAACATAATCACCTACATAATCATTTTCTTCCATACGAGCATTGTTATATTTGTTTAATAACAATTCTATGTGTGTGTTAGATCTAGGTCCATGCTTTTGATCTAAAGCTTCCATCATACCTTTTACTGTTTCATGTTCTTCAAAAAGAGGAATGATATTATCCTTCATGTTGTGTAGAAGGGTATCTCTTTCCATAAGGTCTTCTTCTTGCCATTTTTCTTGTTTTTTGACAACCTCTACATCATTTTCACCATCTAATTCTGGTTTTACAGAATTAAGAGTGTATAATACTTTCTCATGCGTCAATACATAAGAAATTTTTCGTTTCCACATTCTAAAATCGATGCCATTAAGGTTTTCAACCTTAGAGGCATTTATACCGCTTTTTATAGCCATTTTTAGAATATGGATAGGATAATATAAATGTAATAAAAGACTAATTATTACAAACTATTACTTATGTATCTATATCACACTTCCAACAACAAATAAATGTGTGCTTCTAAATAATAATACACACCAAATAATAAAATAGGATAGCTGAGAAATCAATCATCTGGAGGATAAATGAGATCATCTTTGTAATTATTCCAATAATCCCGATAATATGCTTGATCTAGATCAAGTTGATTGATCTATCCACCTCTTCTAGGAAGAGTGTATCGATGTGAATCCAAAGACCAGGATCCGTCGGGTGAATAAATTGGCGATGCTCGTCTTGATTGGCTTGATGCGAAGATTCTCCCATTTGCCATTGTTTTTTTTTTTTTTTTTCTGGTTTTTATTCTGAAAATTACTATTGTAGAAACCTTTGACCTTCTTGCCCTTCCAATTATCTTTCCACTAGTTTTGGAATCGTCTAAATCGGGGTTGAAACGAGCTAGAATGATTAAAAAGAGTGAAAGGACCTTGATTTGGGCGGTTCAAATGAATAGGCGGTTCGGGTAAATCGGGCGGTTATGAGGAAATGGGCAAACTAGTCAAAAAAGCGATTCGAGCAAACCGGGTATGTGTTCTCGGAATGGGGTAGATTGATCCGCGGCTTCACTGGCCACGTGGCACGTCCTAGTGGCTACTCAAAAAGGCGTGGGTCGTCCTCCAGGTCAAGTCGTAGTTCCGGGTCAGCATATGGATTGGATGTACAATCCGGTTGGATAGTCTTGATGGGCTCTGGATTCGGGCCAGAAACCGGGTCGGATGAAATGGAGACTTTGGCCTTAAGCTTTTAGGCTTGGGCCTAGGCCCTAAGAACGGATTTACGGGCCGTATGCTTCCACTTCGGTCCGGTTCTGGTTGTGGGTTGGGTTGGAGTTGATTCTAGATGAGTGCCCAAAATGATGTCGTGCAGTTTCTTTCGTGCTCCTTCTAGCGTTCTTGGACCGACGCCGTTTAGTGGTGAAATGACGTCGCTTTGCATATGCAAAGGAAAGGGCGCATCAGTACGTGAAACAATGTTGTTCGCTTGGCATCGCGAAACGGTGTCGTTCATTTGGCTTCGCGAAATGACGTCGTTTGTTTTGTCTTGAGGCGCCTTCTGAAGGTTATGTAAAACGGTGTCGTTTCCATAAGTGCCAAAAGGCTCATTCTGGAATCGATGTTGTACGGCGCCGTTCCACTTGGGTGAAATGACGTCGTCTAAATTGGGGCACCAAGAGTCCAATTTTTTGCTACAAGGGTCTAATTCAGCCCATTTTTTTGTCCAAAACAGTGTCGTTTTGGTCAAAAATTGGGTTACCTTCAACCTTTGTTGCAGAATCAGAATTTACATATGAAAAAGGGGAAGAAAAACCTGAAATTTTAGAATTTTCTGGGTCTGATTCTTTGTCTTTTTTCTGAAGATGGCGAAATTTCCTTGCTCTTTGAGGATGATTCTTCAACATTCTCAAAACCCGGTGGATGAGTCTCTTCCCTTTTGCAAAGAAATTTTTTTTCTAATTCCGTTGGTGGAGTTTCCAGATAAGTATTCCAGTAATTTCTCTCCAATAAATATCGTCTCTTCAAAACTTCAACACTGCTTGTATATTGAAAACCTCCCACTGTAACAGTAAGGGGTTTCACGTTTGGATTGTCGAGCATTTGTTGGATATTGTAGAATGCGATTGTCGATGCCAATCCTACCACTTGTTTGTTGATTGTGTGTATAATATGTCATAGAAAAGTTTGATGATCTTTAGATTGTGTGGATTCTTTCACATATTGTTCTTCAATTTTCTGTTTCCGTTCGTCCATTATTCCTAAGGCTCTAATACCATTGTTGGAAAAATATAATGAGGATCTTACGTTGAAGGATTTTCTCCCGTGAGGGTAGAAATCCTATAGAGGACTAAAGAGAAGAGAAGAGAGAAAAATAGATAATGTATAAAAGATTGGAATGAATAATTGTGTATTGTCTTTCTCTATATATAGTAGTCTAACACAACTCTTCATCAAGAGATGTATTTGTGCTCTTATACCTCTATGGAAGTTATCACCTTCTATAAAGATGATTAGGTGTGGGGATGACCATACTAGTTATGGTGTGATCACCCCTACATCTATACTCATTTAACGATGGCTCAACTTCCACTTCTTTCTAAATTTCACCACGCCCTTCACAGTTAGATATTTTTAGGAACACCTTTGTCCCCTACCTCAAATTCTAGCTTCTGCTTGTAGTTGTCGAGGTAGCTTTTTTGCCGACTCTGGCCACTTTCATCCTTTATTTAATAAGAGCTACTTTGTCTCAGGTATCTTAAATCATCTCAGGTCCCAACAACTGTCTCTCGCCAACGTTGTTCCAATATGATAACGACTAACTTTCTTGTTCGTAGAGCACCTCATAAGGCGACATCCCAACAATCGCATGATAGCTATTATTGTAAGCAAACTCAATCAACAACAAATATTGTATCCACCCTTTAAAGTACAAAACACATGCTCTAACCGACCAAATGGTCATTAGGGTTGGCCTAAAGGGCCTTAAGTAGGCTAAGCACCATATCACAAGTCTTGGATGTATTCAAATCTCAAACTATCTGACATTGATCGATCATTAAAAGAGGACCAATCGATCACTCTAGGTTTTTCTGTCTTAGTGATTGATCACTACACACTACAAAAATCAGCTTTCTGACATGTCAATGGTACTGACACATCATAAAACTCTTTCTGACGTGTCTCAACGATTAAAAAGGCGGGTGTCAAAAAATCCAAGTTTTTGATGTGTCAATCTTAACACGTCAGAAATTTCTGACGCGTCAAAAACTGGAATGTCAAAAATTTTTTTGCCGTTGCAGTTTTACCACATCAAAATTTATTGACGTGGTGAAAATGCCACATCAAAAAATTTTTGACATGGTGATTTTCACCACATCAATAAATTTATTGACGTGGTGAATTTTACCACCTCAAAATTTTTTTGACGTGGTAAGTTTCACCACATCAAAAATTTTGATGTGGCATTTTACCACGTCAATAAATTATTGACGTGTCACACCATTTGACACATCAGTAATTTTTGATGTGTCAGACACCTAACACGTCAATTTTTTTTTTTTTTAATTTATATATTTTCTAAATTATTCGGGTTTATACTTAGATTTATGTGTTAACCTGATAGATCCAATATCTAATTCAATTCAATATCCAATTAATCTAATACATCCAATCCAATACATATATACACCCGGCCAATACATATTCATTCAATCCAATACATATACACATATGAAATTCCAATTCAATTTGCTTATACATCCAATACATATGAAGTTTCAACACAAATGAACACATCGAAATTCCAACACATCTACTACGTTCCAACACAACACAAAACAAAACAAATATTTACATCGAAAATACATTCCAACACTACAAATATCTACATCGAAAATACGTTCGGTCAGGGTCATGACCCCACTCCTCTTTCTAGTTACATATTTAAATGTATCAATATATGGTTACATTTTTATGTATTTATGGTTAAATATTCACTAAAAACATTTTCTTAAAATATTTATACATACTTAGGCATATATATTTTTCATCCTGAAAGTTCATTTTGGCCCCTATCAAAATTAGGCTTAGCTCTTTATTAATGTTTTGGTCCCTCCTAAGTAGAAATCCTAGTTCCATCTTGAAAGACGCTATGCCGACTCCAAAAACTTGTTTATAACAATTTATGCAGAATTAATACTATGAAGCAATAAACAATTAAATCACCCAAAATATATAAAGCAATAAAGAGGCAGACACAGATATTTTGGTTACGAAGAGAAAACCTTTTAGAAACCGATCTAAAAGTAAAACCTCTCCGGGGCATCCAAACCCAAGAAATCACTATCAAAAGATTATCCAGAGATTATAGACACTAGGAACACTTATAACCCTTCGTAATACCTTGGCTTTGTAAGATCGACAAGCCTACAACTCGTCTCTTTGCTCACAATCTTCTTCAATGTGACCCTTCCAATAGACTTCTCAACTATAGATTTATCAAATGAATAACTAAAACTCTAAGAGATTCAATTTAACACTCACCACATATGATCTCTCTTAGCACAGCCTCGACAAACTCTCTGGAGGTGAAAATTCGTGTCTCTCTCTTCTATAATGATGTATATATACCCCCGACAAAACCCTAGACCTAACCCACTTAAAATCACGTTTTTTGGCCTAAAACTTACGGGGTGTCCGGACAGGTTAATGGGCTGTCTAGACAGAGCTTTGCAAAGCAGAAACAGAGTTTCTAGAAGTGAGGTCTAGACCCAGGGAAGGCATGTCCGGACAGGGCATGCAATAGGTGAAACAGCATTCTGGAAATGCTGTCCAGCCTTGATCAACAGCTCCGATCGATGGGCGTTTGTGGTCCGATTGAGCTGAAATTTTGCAGAGATATTCATAACACATGAATCTACATTATGAACGATGGAGATTGGATTCTGAGCATTCTATATCAGTGTTTGAGCTCATGAACAGTAACCTCTACCTTTTGGAACTGAATTAAGCCAACACAAGATCTAACAAACTCCCCTTTTGGCAATTCGGTGACAAAACCAAAATGCTGTCCAGCCTTGATCAACAGCTCCGATCGATGGGCGTTTGTGGTCCGATTGAGCTGAAATTTTGCAGAGATATTCATAACACATGAATCTACATTATGAACGATGGAGATTGGATTCTGAGCATTCTATATCAGTGTTTGAGCTCATGAACAGTAACCTCTACCTTTTGGAACTGAATTAAGCCAACACAAGATCTAACAAACTCCCCTTTTGGCAATTCGATGACAAAACCAAAATGCCAAGCCAATCCCATCATGTCCCCATATTTACTCCCCCTTTTTGTCACAGAATGACAAAAGGTCTTCATGTTTTCTGAAACATTTCACAAAATACATCAAGGCATATGTGGAACAAGAATACATAAATAAAACTCATGATAAAAAGAAATGACGTAGAATGCAAGATCATAAAGAAACATCAGCAAAACTCCCCCTCAATGTATGACTCAATTATCAACAAGAAACTGGAAAAACAAAACATGTTTCTCCCCCTCAAAAGTCAAATGAACACACATAATATACACATCAATGACTCATGTATTGCACAATGAATATCACAAACATGCTCCAAATATGCAAAATATACATGAGACTAGAAATGGCAAGAAACTCATATTGCTTAACCCAAGCAAAGAAAAATGTTCCATTCAACCCATACTTGTGTGGTGTGTGTGTAAGCTATCCAAAGAGAAAAAATTTTAACTTACAAAATGAGGAGAAAGTTTCACCACCATGAGGTTTTGACAAGTATATCAAATCAAAAGTCAAACCTTATCATACTAAGGCCTAGCCACTGTCATCCTCTACATTTTTCTTTGTAAAACATTTTGCACAAGTTTGACATAGTGAAATAAATTCATTTTGGAATATGATCTTTTGATTTAATTTATTTCACTATTTTGTTTATTTTTCTCTTTAAGAAAGTGTTCTTAAACTTTTGGTGCTCATCACAAAAGAGAAAGCATGAATTTTTTAAGCCATAGGTTCAACTAGCATATGGTCAATTTGAAGATTATGATTAGTCAAAAACCTCATATGGTTAGCTAACAGATCTCACAAATAAAGTGAAACAAAATCTCAATTTAAGCTTAAATGTGCACAAAAGATAAAGTATATGCAAAATGTACCACATAAGCTCAGGTTTTAGTTTTAGGTAACCACAAAAACAAATCCATTGATACAAATTTTCATCTCATGCATATTAAGAACATTCCAAGACGCAAGGGATTAAATCTATAAAAGCAACATGAGAAATTAATGGACTATCTAGGTGCATAAGACAAAAGAAAGAAAAGAAAACAGTCAAAGTAACATATTTTTGTCTTTTTGAAAATTTTCACAGAAGAAATGCACACAAACGAAAAACAAATGCAATACAAACAAAAATGCAATGCAAAAAAAAAAAAAAAAAACATGCTTGAATTGAGATTACAACAGGCAAGATATGAATGTCCTTTAACATTAAACTTTCATCACATCTTATAGGTCTCATTACAAAATAATGATTTGGTTTAATAACTACTTCTAGGTTTTCACAAGACATTATACATTCCTAAACATTTGATTAGCAAGTAGACAAAAATCTTGCTGATCCGCACACAATATCCCATCTATAAGCCTTTCAAAGATCATGATATATGAATTTCTTGAAAAATCCTTTACAAATATGCATCAAAACAAGAATCTCAAAACAACCATGTATACACTCTTCATACAATAAGTGTAACAACAAAAACAATGCAATGCATAAACAAGAAAGCAAAAAAAAAAAAGAAAATGCAAAGCAAAGAAAAAAAAAAAAAAAAACACGCTCTAGGATATTCAAAAATAAGCAAAAAAATCAATCCTATGCCTGTTAATGACTCACCTAACTCTAGGTGAGATCACTACCACTCCCCCTCAATGGGTGAATGTTATAATCGTTCCTAACCCACTCTTGAACAATCTTAGGACCAGATTTATGATGCATATGGGGACTCAATTTAAAACAATTTGATCGAATATGACCAACTTTGCCACAATGATGACATGTGGGAACAAACCTTTGAGAAGATTGTCTTTTATGAGGAGGGATATATTTAGACTTTGATCTAGGCAAACCCGACTCTATATCACATTTTTCTTTCTTAGGAGAAGCCGAATTTTTCCAAAGTCTTTGGGATTTAAACTGAAAGCAGTTTGGTCTGATGTGACCAATAATCCCACAATGGTGGCACGTCGGAACAAACTTAGCTTGAGTTTGTTTTTTAGAAGAAGTCTTCGATTTTGGCTTCACACAATTATTCATACAAGAGTTTTTGCCCTTATCCAAACAGACTGTATTATCCTTGACTTCTTTAACATTCACAGGCTTAACAAACAAGGTCTTTCTTTCAGATTTAGAAGCATGCGAAGTAAAGCAAACACCATTATCAACAATCATACTATGCTTGTTATCAACACAAAAAAAAACTTTTCAGATTATTACTAGAGAATTTTTGTGAGAGTTCTTTCAAATCATTCTCAAGTGATATATTTTTTTAACAAGCACAGACATCTCAGAATTTAAAGAATCAATCAAGGCATGTGATTTAGACAATTCATTCATCAAAGACTCTTTTTCCTGTTCTACAGTTTTAAAATTCTTACAAATCTTTTTGTATCTGTATGACAGTTGACTATACTCATTAGAGAGGACCTTGTACACATCGTCAAGATCATCAAAACCAAAAGAGTCAATGACAAGGGACTGAGATGTATTCATAGTAAAAAGGAGTCAAGGATCTCACTTAGGAATTTAAGCCAAACAGAGTGAACCCGTTCTAATATCAA